>CM045746.1:28116965-28119465 GCA_024760905.1 Plotosus lineatus | reverse complement strand
AGGAGAGAGTGAGGTGTGTGAGGAGTGTGTGAGGAGAGAGTGAGAAGAGTGTGTGAGGAGAGGGAGGGGATGTGAGGAGAGAGTGAGGTGTTTGAGGAGTGTGTGAGGAGAGAGTGAGAAGAGTGTGTGAGGAGAGAGTGAGGTGTTTGAGGAGTGTATGAGGAGAGAGTGAGTTGGAAGGAGAGAGTGAGGTGTGAAGAGAGAGATAGAGTGTGAGGAATGCATGAGGAGTGAGGTGTGGTGAGAAAGAGGTGTGGGAGGGGTGTGTAAGGAGAGAGTGACGAGAGAGAGAGAGAGGGTGTGTGTGAGGTATGAGAGGAAAGAGAAGTGTGTGAGGAGTGTGTGAGGAGAAAGTGAGTACAGAGTGAGGTGTGTGAGGAGTGTGTGAGGAAAGAGAGAGGTGTGAGGAGAGAGTGTGGTGTGTGAGGAGTAGAAAGTGATGAGAGAGTGATGAGAATAAGAAGAGTGTGAGAAAAGTGAAGATAATATATTTTTTGTGTGTGTGATTATTTTTAAAGTAATGTAAAGAACTGTGAGTTTGACTTCTAGATTGTGATTGGTCCAAATTGTTCCACACGTTTATTGATTGACAATCAATTATTGTTCTGCGTGTTTTCCTGGTTCTCTGTGGTTCAGGTGGTTTGTGCTTTCATTAAGATCCACGAACTCTCAGATCCCAGATTCCCGGTTCCTCAGCTGTGAATCAAACCTGGTCTCTCGTAAATTGTTTGTTTGCCGAAACTCCGATTCCGCACCGCTTTAATTGCTCTTCGGGTTCTTGCGAGACTAATCTCATCAGTCAGGTGGAGTCGAGGGAAAATTAGCGCTCAGTGAGAAGCTAACGCTTTAGTAAGGCAAGCATGAGGGCTGTGAAGAGGTGAGGTGTGCTGGCGTGAGTGTTGGGAGACGGCGGTGATTACTGCGTTGTGTAAAAAGACTCGTGTCTCTCGGCTTGTCGTGTCTCAGATTTGCTCGTCGTGTGGTTTAATGATGGTGTTTCTGTACTCGACTCCGTGTGCTCTTCCTAGTCCAGAGTTTTCCATCCCGAAGAACGCTGGCGCGGCGCTAAGAATGTAATGAGCTTCATTAATGGAGTAATCAGATAAGGGACAGGATGATGGACAAGGAGATGGAGACGGTTCATCACTGGACTTTATTAGGGGTCTAACCTCAGATTTAAAGGCAACACATTATTATTTATTCTGAATATTACAGTGCCAACATGTGTCCAAACAGTACCACACAATATAGTTCAATACCATGATACGTAAAGTACAGCATGGTAATGGGTGATAGAAAGTTATATGATATTTTACAATATGAAACATAAACTGATTCCATATAATCTGAGAAGTTATGATATGATGTACAATATTATAATACAATACAATATAAATATGATACGATATAAATACAATACGATACAATATGATATGAATACGATACGATATAAATACAATACAGTACAATATAATACAATATAAATACGATACGCTATAAATACAATACGATACTGTATGATATAAGTACGATACGATATAAATATAATACAATGCAATACAATACAATATAAATACAATACGATATAAATACAATACGATACAATATGATATGAATATGATACGATAAAAATACAATACAGTACAATATAATACAATATAAATACAATACGATATAAATACAATATGATACTATATGATATAAGTACGATACGATATAAATATAATACAATGCAATACAATATAAATACAATACGATATAAATACAATACGATACTATATGATATGAATACGATACGATATAAATACAATACAGTACAATATAATACAATATAAATACGATACGATATAAATACAATACGATACTGTATGATATAAGTACGATACGATATAAATATAATACAATGCAATACAATATAAATACAATACGATATAAATACAATACGATACTATATGATATAAGTACGATACGATATAAATATAATACAATACAATACAATACAATATAAATACAATATGATATGAATACGATACGATATAAATACAATACAAGATAAATACAATACGATGTAAATACAATACGATACAATATGATATAAATACGATATGATATAAATACAATACAATAAAATACAATATAAATACGATACGATATAAATACAATACGATACGATATGATATTAATACTATGCGATATAAATACAATACGATACAATATGATGTAAATATGATATGATATAAATACAATACAATATAAATACGATATGATATAAATATGATACGATATAAACACAATACGATACAATATGATATCAATACAATACAATGCAATATAAATACGATACGATATAAATACATTATGATATTAATACTATATGATATAAATACAATAAAATACAATATAAATATGATATGATATAAATACGATACAATATGATATAAATACAATACAATATAAATACAATACGATACAATATGAAATAAACATGAACTGACATAAA
>CM045746.1:28089465-28111965 GCA_024760905.1 Plotosus lineatus | reverse complement strand
CAGTGTATATTTTTTAATGAGCTGTGGGATCATTGATCTTGTTGTTAGCCTTTTTTAATTATCAGTGTTAGCACCTGCTGTAATCACTTCCTGCTCTATAGTGGCCGTTTTCCCTTCAGGTTATGTTTGTGAATCACGTCTCATGAGATTTACACTGCGAAAACAAATCACACAAGTGCGTTGGCGCCAGGATCAAAGCGGATGAACTCCCGATGATGAGCGTTATGACTCGTTTGCATGTTGAAGTTCTGCGCGGTGCAGTGGCACAGTGATTAGCACACCCGCCCCACTGCAAGAAGGCCTGGGTTCAAATTCCAAGCTCAGGTGTTTCAATGTGGCGTTTGCATATTCTCGCCATGCTTGCGAAGGCTTCCTCCGGGTACTCCGGTTTCCTCCCATCGTCCAAAAACATACACAGTAGATACTAATTAGCATTAATTGACTTGAAAAGAAACGAATGAATGAATTTTGACATGAGTGAATCTGTTCCGTCTAGGTGGTGAAGATGATGATCATCGTTGTCGTGACCTTCGCCATCTGCTGGCTGCCGTATCACATCTACTTCCTGATCACGGGCCTGAACAAGACACTGGCTAGGAAGAAGTCCATCCAACAGGTCTACCTGTCAATCATGTGGCTCGCCATGAGTTCCACCATGTACAACCCCATCATCTACTGCTGCCTTAACAGCAGGTACAGAGATGTTATTGAATAGAAATGACCTCGCCTACTGTACAAGACTTACTGGTCATCTGTATCGATGTAAAATCGCTACAGATGAACGAGACGAACAATTTTAAAAATATGAATAAGAATAAGATGAAAGGATTGTTTATCAGATCACATCACCAACACTGACACCTGCGCGTGAACCAGCTCAGACTAATCACCGGTGGACACAAATTACAACAACGCAGATTTATTACTGTTTTAAAGTGAAATGTTACCGTGGCAACCGTCATTTTCAATAGAGTCGAAGTTTTATTTGAAAAAAGTAATTAATTAATTAAATGCGAGGCGCTATACCGAATGCGGGCGCTTGTCGCAAGCGACGTATGGTGCTTGTGAGACAAAGCACGGCTTATCCGGACTTCCGATCTTTCAAGTGAGCAAGTGAAGGTTAAGTACTAAACAAGTATTCAACGCACACTTGCTCACTTGAAAGATTCGAAGTCGGGATAAGCCGTGCTTTGTCTCACAAGCACCATACGTCACTTGCGACAAACGTCTACATTCGATGGAGCGCCTCACAAATAGGCGGCATGGTGGCATATGGTGAGCACGTCCGCCTCACAGCAAGAAGGTCCTGGGTGTGATTCCCATCTGAGGTGTTTCTGTTTTGAGTTTGCATGTTCTCCCCATGCTTGCGTGGGTTTCCTCCAGGTTCTCCGGGTTCCTCCTACAGTCCAAAAAACATATACAGCAGGTTAATTGGCTGTTCCAGAACAACCCTAGGTGTGAGTGGGAGTGTATGAATGGTTGTGTGAGTGTTGGCCCTGCGATGGCCTGGTGATCCATCCCGGGTGTACCCCGCCCTCACCCTCACCCACAGAGTCGGCTGAGATAGGCACCAGCCTCCCAGCTACCCTAATTAGGATTAAGCGGTTCAGAAAATGGATGAATGAATGAATGAATGGATGAATAATTAAATATGAGAAGCCTACATACCCAGTAGCATCATCCAAGAATAAATTACAAGCTCAAGATTTTAATTTCAAGGTGATGCTTGAGCTTTTCCCAGCTTGATACGGACCAGGTCATCAATAAAATAAACCACAACCGTAAAATACGAGAAAAACAACAAGTGCGAACGAGAAATGAGTAAAAGTGAAAAAATAAATATATTTTCTGGGAAGCGCTAATGAGATTAATAATGAGGAGCTGAGATCAGTGACCAGAGCTGAATCAGTCAGAAAAACAGGAAGCTGAACAGGAAGTGGCACAGAGTCAGCGCAGACATGACGTCGAGCCCATTTAGATGAACTGATAAATAAACGGATTCACTATTTATTGACTTCAAGGACAAACATTGGCACGTGTGATGTACACTCATACGAAATCACTGCAACTTTGAGTCTACGTGCAGCCGATGTATCACTGAGCATCTAAATTTAATGAAATTGATGAGAACACTAGTTGATAGCGTCACAGCACAGGAATAGTGGGGCCGGTGGCGTAGTGGTTAGGGTGTTGAGCTCATGATCGGGAGGTTGTGTGTTCAAATCCCAGTTAGACCCCCACTATGCTAAGACCCCTGGGCAAGGTCTCAACTACAAGTGTGCCTCTGTCCACCCAGCAGTATAAATGGGGACCAGTAAAAATATACTGGGAAGATAACCTGCGACAGACTTACGTCCCATCCCGGGTGAGTTGAACTCCTGGTTGCATCATGCTACGGGGGATTCTGGGGATAAGCACCGGCCTGATGAGCCACTAGGCTCGGGTGGAAAAAGCCCAACAGACAGGAACAGTGATGATGTTCATATGAGAAGAAAATCTGGGAACTGTGGCGAGTGGACACTACCATATGGACATTCACCATTCATTCTGTAAAAGTTCTTCAATTAAAAGTTAAAAATAAAATATTTGCCAAGTTTGCCTTCGATTCAACAATCTCACTTTTATTCCCAGAGGAGGTTTGAAAGTTTGCCGAGCACGTCTTTTAGCCAGATGGTCTGCAGATACTTGCAGCAGTCACCAACTGTTCTCCAAATTATCTGCAAACATTCTTTAATCACTCGCCTAATCATTGAACACGACTTCATAAAGACTAATTGGAGGAGACTTGGCGAACGGTTTGAACACACTGTGGCAGATCAATAATTCATGCGTAAGCTTTTATAAACAAAGAAATCACACCATAGTGCCCAGACGTGCCCACACATACTGAAAACTTTCACGTCCAAGTTCCTTGACTCCTATTGGTCGACCTGATCAGCTGTCTACCTATGAACTGAATTCTAGTCCATTGCTCTTATTGCTGAGGTCAGACTAAACCAGACCTGATCTACCACCCAACTCTGCTTTATTTAAATTAGCTGTTTACCCGGATGTATAAATACTGTGTTTACTTCAGTATGAATGAGAAGCACTGCTGAACATCCATATGTGCCTCAGTAATGTTTCCCCCAGGCCTGAAGACGTGACGAGGGAGCGAGATCGATATGTATTTGTATACACTCAGCTCTCGCTCTGTCTCAAAATAAATACATAAATTAAAATAAATAAATAAATTGCCATGGTGTTGAGTGACATCTGTTGTTTTGCCGTAAAATAAAAGTCTTCTGGGACATGGAACGTAGCTGTTTTCCTTTTAAAGCAATCCCGTACTTCCCTCATCACGCCATCATATCGACTCTTGTCATTCACCCCCAGGTTCCGAGCTGGATTTAAACGAGCATTGCGCTGGTGTCCGTTTGTCCGCTTGTCCAGTTACGATGATCTGGAGCTGAGGGTCACACGCATGCAAGCGACACGTCAGAGCAGCATGTGCATGCTGTCACGTGTTGAAACCACCATGATGGTCATGAACGATGCTACTGAGGGTTCAACCAAACGCAAGAACCTCATCAACCACAACGGCTGCTCTCACTCCACCAAGAGGAGCACGACATACACACCCAGCAACCCGCACGACGACTTCTCCTGATGGCGCGAGCTCCGTCGTCTGAACTCCGAACAATCAGCAGATTCAGGCTTATTATCTTAAAACTTTAACATCAAGACTGTAAGTTATTCACGTAAAGCTACGAACTATTCATTTTAACCTGAGCATGAAATTATTCGGCACTGAAACGACTTTTGAGTTTTCTGTAATTTTTATCATTTTATCATTTCTGACTGTGGGAAATGCAGCTGTCGTCTTTTTGGATTTTTTTTATTTAATTATTTCTGTTCATTTTTATTTTTTCTTCATCACTGTAGAAAAAAAAAAACATGAACTTATGACTAATAAACACTTGGATTGTGAGAAGGCATTATGGGGAATGACATGTCTTCGTTTGTCTGCTCCCTTCTGGTTATTGAGTCTGTTGGTGTTGTCACAGAAGGGGGAAGCAGCCACTTTAAATTACGCTGTAGGTTTATGATCGCAACCCAGTGTAGTTCCAGAAGATTCCAGACCTAAGCTGTTTGCTCAAACAACTCTTGTGTCGTGCCCCCCCCCCCCCCGGATGGGTGGGTGGGTGTAATGGTTGTTTGTGTAAAAAGCCTGCCCTAAAAAGTTGTGCTAAATGTTAGCACAGGGCTTCAGATTGGCACAACAAAACAACCATCACACTTAAGAAATATCTCCCAACTTCTTTCCCAAATTCTTCCCACCCTCACTTCCTCTCAGCCCCGCCCCTTTCTCTCTCAGCCTCTTCCTTTCCTTTCTCATAGTCCCTCCCACGGGCAGTGGTGGCCTAGTGGTATAGGGCGCTGGATTGCTAATCCTAAGGTTAGGGGTTTGAGTCCCACTCTCCACAAGGTCGTCACTGCCCCCAGTGTTATCAAAAGCCGGCCGTGTCTCTCACTGTCTATGGTGAGAGGTTCATGTAACAGAACTATTGCTGACTGTCGACAAGAGTAGCTGCAAGGCCGTCAGCGTATTTCCACCCTGATATGGCCTGGCGAGCCGTCCAGGGTGTACTCTGCCTTTGCTCAGAGTTGGCTGGGATGGGCGCCAGCCTGCTTGCGACCCTAATTAGGATTAAGTGGTGACAGAAAATGAACTAAACAGTCCCTCCCCCTTTCTCTCTCAGCCCCACCCCATTCTACCTCTCAGATCCTGCCAATTCTGCTGCTCAGCCCTTCCTCATTTTTCTGCTCAGCTCCTCCCCTTTCTCCCCTATTTTTTTTTTTTTCCCCCACAGTGGGTGGGCAGAGTTCTGCTCAGAGCTCAGTAGGAAGTTTCACATTAAATATGAAGCATATTTTGCAGGAGATTGTTTGATTTAAAACGGTAATAATTTTATCTTCAACTTACTCAGAATACACTTTACACAAGTCTGGACTTATTGCACAGAAGAATTGACCTCTGACCTTTCAAACAAATATGATGTAAAATTTCCTGATTTTATTTTGACTCTTTTTCATAAAAATAAAAGTTGTTTGGGTTTCATTTGATTTATATTAAATGCTCATACTTTGTACTTCAGTCCTTTTGTTTCATCCCCAAATCATTGTTGATGTTTAAGACGCCGTATCAGTGTGTATGGATTGATTTCAGCTCGAGATCTCAGGCACACAATGCAGATCCGGAAATGATTATTAATAACTTCAGCTGCGTAAAAAAAAAACAAAAAAAACAGCTGTGTGGACGCTGAGTCTTTGTGTACAAACGAAAACACTTGGAATTATGTTTTATTTCCGGGATGTTTGTGTTGGCCTTTGTTGTTTTATTGGTGGCAGCCATTTTGTTTCGTAGTGGCACAAAAATAGAATGAATTTCGATCGATAAAAAATATTATTATATGGCAACAATATTACACTCGGTCTGATTGGTCGACGTGTGAGCAATAAAGCACACATGGACCCGTGTGTATCCGCGCAGGTGAGCCAGCCACTAGCTATCTGCACTGCATGCTATGATCTTTAGCAGCTTCTAGAGAGGATTTCAACATTTTCTTGAGGACGCAGGAAATATGTGAAATTATAAAAAAAATTGGAGAGTACCTGCTGCTCATGGGAATTCTGTTGTCTGTCACATGAAGGGAAACAAGCAAAGAACCACAAAAGCTCTCATAGATAGATGCAAACGGCTTTCACGAAAGCAGATAAATAACAGCACCGGAAGTGGTTTAAAAGTTCCCACTATGTAAAAATACCACGTAATAAACTAACAAAAGAACCACATTTACTGGGACTGTTCAGTGAAATCTCACCGTCTCCTCGGTCTGTCCTGAAGACCACGCCCTGAGATCTCTCCGTACAGACTGAGGAAGTAAAGTAGTTTTCATGTCGTCTCATTGATGAGATGTTTTTATGAAAACTTTATTTATTTCAGTTCACGGTTACGTTGATTTGATGTCTGATTTTTTTAAATGTCAGTCCTTGTGTCAGATGATCTTTTCAGTTGGTTTGCTCAAATAAGTCTTGAATGTTTTAATGTTTAATTCTACTGGAATAAATGTTAAATTCAATGTTAATATAATGTAGGTGCTGTATAACCGTTTGAGTTCCGCTCTGAAGTAAGGCGGGAATCCTGTATAAAGGAGTTCAGTGAATTCAGAGATTACAGGAGCCTGGAATTCATTTGGAAAACATTTGGGGCAAGACTGTGATCAATGACACACTATCTCTCTCTCTCTCTCTCTCTCTCGCTCTCTCTCTCTCTCTCTCTCTCTCACACACACACACACACACACACACACACACACACATTAACACAGACACACACTCCCACACAAACTAACACACACACACACACACACACACACTAACACACACTAACACACATATACACACACACACTCACACACAAACTAACACATACACATACATACACACACACTAACACACACTAACACACACATACACACACACACACACACACACACACACACACACACGACACACACACATACACTAACACAGACACACACACAAACAGACATTAATACACACTAATACACACTAACACACACACACACACACACACACACACATACACTAACACAGACACACACACAAACAGACATTAATACACACTAATACACACTAACACACACACACACACACACACACACACACAAACTAACAAATACACATGAACACACACACAACATACTAACACACACACAAAACACTAACACACATATACACACACACATACTCACACACAAACTAACACATACACACACACACACACACACACACATTAACACAGACACACACACTCCCACACAAACTAACACATACACACAACACACTAACACACACACACACACACACACACACACACACACACACACACACACACACACTAACACACACTAACACACATATACACACACACACTCACACACAAACTAACACATACACATACATACACACACACTAACACACACTAACACACACATACACACACACACACACACACACACACACACACACACACGACACACACACATACACTAACACAGACACACACAAACAGACATTAATACACACTAATACACACTAACACACACACACACACATACACTAACACAGACACACACACAAACAGACATTAATACACACTAATACACACTAATACACACTAACACACACACACACACACACACAAACTAACAAATACACATGAACACACACACAACCTACTAACACACACACAAAACACTAACACACATATACACACACACATACTCACACACAAACTAACACATACACACACACACACAAACACAGACACACACAAACCGACATTAATACACACTAATACACACTAACACACACACACACACACACACACACACACAAAATACTAACACACATATACACACACACTCACACACAAACTAACACATACACACACACACTAACACACATTAACACAAACTAACACACTCTCTCTCTCTCTCCCTCTCTCTCTCTCTCTCGCTCTCTCTCTTTCTCTCACTCTGTATATAATTTTGTATTGAAGATAAAGACGTGTACAGTAATTGTTGATGGCGCTACATGTAAATAAAGGGTGTAAAACTGACTATTAGTGCCAAAGCATCACAGCCTACAGTACACTGTGAAATAAAAGATATCATATGATGCAACCTTTAAATAATTCAATGCTGAACAAATAAACAAACAAATATAAATATAGAAAACAAATTAAATCTGGGGTTAGTACATTATTATATTAACACAAACTGTTATATTGGTTAAAATAGGCTTTATTCCCTGAGAGCAACCAATAACATAAAAACCTCCGAAAAACAAATCCGAACTAATCACTGCCTCATGGTCCACTGGGCGTGGCTTTGCAAGAACCTCCGAGAGAAGGGGAGGGTCTTTCTGAAGCTTTGATGAGACGCGACTGTTAAATTTTGATATCCTTCCAAATTACCAAGCCTAACTTTAAACCCTTTAAAACTTTTACATCATTCTTTCATTCTGGAAGCCGCTTAATCCTAATTAAGGTCACAGGGAGGCTAGTGCCAAGATTGGCCGGGTCTGGACAAGGGCGGGGTACACCCTGGGCAGGTACACCTTAGGCGATCACAAGGTCAACACATATACAACCAATCACAGTCACACTCACACTCACCAGGCCATTCCGGAGCCAAACCCTATACAACTAGTCACACTCACTCATAGGGGCAATTTGGAACAGCCAATCATCCTGCTGTACATATTTTTTAACTGTGGGAGGAAACCGGGGTACCCGGAGGAAATCCATGTAAGCACGCATGCAAACACCACACAGAAACACTCTGAGCCTGGGAATTGAACCGAGGACCTTCTTGCTGTGAGGTGGACTTGATAAAAACTACACCACGCTACCGCTACCTTCACATAATTTTATGATTATTATAATTTTAGTACATTTAAATATTACCAAAATTTCTTCATTCACCGTTTCCTACCGTACCTGTAATCACGTATCGCACTTTATCCTTCACGTGAAATTAATCTGAAGGGTAATCATACAGTTCTAATAAACTATTTATTATAATTACATATATATATATATATAATACTTACCTGTATAATGTCCGATGTTATTGTTTGAAGTTTGCGTTTATTCTGTAAATAAAGCTCAGCCATAATGAAAGTGTTCACCACGAGATGATCGTATTGAATCTGTATAAACATCTCTCTTCTGGAGATTAACTGGGAAATTGCAAGTTTGAATCCAGTTTAATGCCACATCCATCCATAGCCATGAGTCCATGGGAGCTGATTGGCCGAGCTCTCACGGGAGGGAGGGACGGTATAAATTCACTTCCCTGTCATTCACAGCGATCCCCAGACAATTCTGGGTGTCTGTGAGCTCATTCGTACGAGGGTGCGGATAGCGCTTTCCCTATGAGTGTGTTAGACCTGCCCCCAAATATGCATGCTCTGCAGTTCGAAAAAAGCATTGCCTATCACGGAAGAGGCGTGTGCATGCTTTTGGCCCTCCCTGGCCAGTGGTGGTTGTGTGATAGGGATGGCAACACCTGATGGGTGGGAATCGGCTACGAATAAATTCATGAGAAAGATGGGGATTAAAAAACATGTGACTTGTGTTCCTCATATTTAAGGTTATAAGGCAGTAGGGATGCTTGAAGTACACTTAGAGTCATTTCTAAAATCCGAGGCTTCTGATTGGTGCAAAACATCAGTGAGTTTAAAGTTGTATGTTTTTTAAAAGTCAAATTTACAAAAGAAGAAACTGATGTGCAAACTGCATCCATCCCTCCATCCCTCCATCCATCTATTTATTGTTATGATAAAACATGCGAGTTTTTGTTTGGCGAAAGCCAATGAACCTTTTGTGCGTAATCACCGCAACACCGCTGCACCGTGCTTTACCGTCTCATCAACTTTTATGGCATTTTTTTTCCAGAATGTTTTATCCAGAGCGACTTACAATTATCATTTTCATACAGCTGAACAATCAAGAGTGAAGGGCCTTTCTTAAGGGCCCATCAGTGGTGGCACTGTAGATTGATCCCCCAACCTTGCGATCAGTAACCCATTGCTTACCCCCTGAGCTGCCCCTGCACAGACTCTAGCACAGTCTTTTCAAACACTGTTACATTCGTCACCCAACAGGTATATAAAAAATATCGGGACTGATTTCTAGGACAGGTGTGGGCGTGTCTTATGAAACTCATCTGTCGTGTCATGGAAAGTGATGCTGTAGAACCTCTTCATGGAGTCTTGAACACTTTTAAAATGTTTTCGTCTTGTCTGTGGTTCTCATCAACATTTCTTAGGTTTGTTGTATGATGTGCTACGGCATGCATCCTACAGACGTGTTACGGTAATCATGCAAATTTTGTAGACGTTCTTGGATCACGTGTTGCGTTCAGAATTGTACCGCTTTCTTACAATGTTCCTGTGATTACTTTATGTTAAACTCCTATTTTACACTTCCTTATCGTACGATATTTTACGGCAGTGTTAGTTTGAGTTGTGCAGCGGTTATACTGTGCGTTACGTCAGTATATCAGGGATTTTTTTTTTCGTAACACTTTTGTATGAACATCGTATGATCTGATTTACAGTCCTGACCCATTTTCCATACAATATACACACAACACACATTTTATACGTGAACACACATACACAGCTTTCATATCCACCTCGAATAACTCGCACTTCCATCCCTTCTGTCGTATCACTACTAAATTCGTACGAAAAAAAAATTGCATGTTTGCAGGTTGTATTTGAAACGTGTTTAATGTACACGGTGGGGATGTGACGTGTTTTGTTCACAATGTCGAGACTTGCAATGCTGTTCGAATTTCATTTTGCAAATTATTTTTGTTGAATACTCCATTAAAACAGTTCCTCAGTCGTTCGGTCATGGAAGATAATGTTCCAAAAATGTTTAATATTTCTACAGATGTTCCTTTGATGTATTGATGCCTCGGGGTTCTGATTCTATAAATGCAAGAATTCAATTAAAAATAAAAATGGACCTCTGTTCTGCACTCATGATTAAAGATGACTCATTATTAACAAAAGAACATTTTATTTGATTGTAAGAATAATACCTCACACTTGTGTTTTGTGGAATAAATTGGAGTAGTGAAGTCATTTGTTTAAAACAGAGCGAATTATATTTCTGTTATTGTAAACAAGTCGTTGAACAACGTGACGCCGAATCAAACTGCAGTGATTTTTTTTCTTGTGTCCCTCACTGAGCCACACCCTGCTTCATGTCTCTTTTATACGAATCAAGAAAAGAACCTGATTTCATTTGCAGTATGTAACCTGGAAGAAATTTCATACAGATGTTGCGATTTATGATTTATAATCAGAATTGTTGGATAAATGAAGTTCTATTGAAATAAAATGTATTCAAAATATAATATTTGTTTTTTCTTTTTCTTTCTTTTTAGCATTCAGTCAAAAGAAAAACCTGAGCTTATGTGAAACAGATACATGGTGGTGTAGTAGTTAGCACATTTTCCTGACAGCAAGAAGGTCATGGGTTTGAAACCCAGATCTTCTGAGGGGTTTCACTGTATGACTTTTAATCCCCTGTGTTTTTAATGGTTTCCTCCAGTTCCCCCCCAACGTCCAAAAAAATGCACATTAGGCTAACAGGTAATAGGTTAAATTGCCCCTAGGTGTTTGTGTGTGTGTGTGTGTGTGTGTGTGTGTGTGTGTGTGTGTGTGTGTGTGTGTGTTTGCCCTGCAGCGGACTGGTGAACTGTTCGGGGCGTGCCCAGCCATCACACAGAGCCTGTTGCTCCAGCATCCTGTCCCATTACTTAAATTTAGGAGATTTTTGTATTAATAAAAGAACTCTGTGTGTATTTGGATGGAAGCTGTTTGATCGTAAAAGTGTTTCAGAGACTCAACTTGAACAAAAAAAATATATACAGGGATCCCTCCCTTTCCGCGGTTAATTGGGACCAAGATCCCCACGCCACCACTGAAATCCATGAAGTAGGATCATTCCCCCCCCCCCCCCCCCACTTGCCTGACGTATATGTACATGCATATGTGTATATAATATCAATAAATACATATTCAATGCTATACTTGTTTATGATAACAATTAAACATAAAAAAAATGCATAAGATGTAAATAAAATATAAATACTCACACATACAGACGTGCGCGCGCACACTGAAATGCGTGTGCACTTACTCAGATGCGCAACTCACATCTTTTGTGTTGGCTTAGGATTTTTTTTTTTTTTTTTGCATAATTGGCCTTATTTTTGTGGAATTTTCCTTAACTTTTCCCCCTATTCTTTCTTAATTTCCTTATTTTTAAATTCGATTAATATCTTTAAAAAAAAAAACCAAACAAACGTGATGCATTGAAGCCGCATGAATTGAAGCGCAAAGTAGTGAGGGATCCCTGTATTTATTTTATTTATTTATTTATTTACTTAATTTTATTGATATCAATTTTATTGTTTATTCCTGAACTTTTATTATGTAAAATTTTATTTGGTGTTCAGCACTTTATTGTGCTTTACAAACTAAAAAAAAAAAAACTGCTTCTCTGATTTCAGTGAGTGAAAATTTCAGACAATCAGAAAACCCAGAATTTTTCTTTTTCTTTCGGCTGTCGCCTTCAGGGGGCGCCACAGCGAATCATCTGCCTCCGTCTTCATGGAAGTCATATCAATGATTCGCATGTTTGATTTGGCATAGGTTTTTACGTCAGCTGCCCTTCCTGACATAACCCTTTAGCAAGGGGCAGAAACACGCTGACGGCATTGCAGCGACTCTTTACGAAAGTCAGTAATGGTTCTTTTACATGAACCTCTCACCATAGACAGTGAGAGACATGGGCCGCCTTTGAAAGCCCAGTTAGTTGGAACAGTGACAACCTTGTGGAAGTGGGACTCGAACCCCCAACCTTAGGATCAGCGATCCAGCACCTTTGACCACCAGGCCACCACTGCCCTACAATCAGAAAACACAGAATAACATTTAATAATCCACATGTTTCATTAAAGTCTTCAATACAAAGAGAATTCATGCGATAACCAGAAACGAATGAAGCCCGAGTAAAAGACAGCTCCTCGTGAATCCTTTGTTAGGAAGGTTATTATGGAACATCATTAGTGGTTGTGGACACGTCTTCACTCGCGGAGTCCTCTCAGACATGCCGTCCTAATCAGGGACGCAAGCACAACACTTTCCTCGCCATTGCTTATCTCCACCACTGCAGGCCTGTGGGACCATTTTTATTGCTCCGTTTTCTGAGATTTTCAATTATTTCCTGAATTGACAGTATAATGAGTAAATGTAATGACACAGTAAATAGGAACAAGGAGCTTAATGACATCCCAACGACATGGTTAAGTCCTGAAGATCAGTCATGAGAAGTTTGTAGAATTTTTGTTCAGAATAGAACAATCCGAGAGACGCAATCCTGAGATTTAAAAAAATGTCACAATTACCAACATGCGAGGGTGAATAAACCTCTCAGTATCCAGTGCAAGCAAAATAAAATAAATCATTAAAACTGTTTATCATTCATTCATTCTGTAAACCGCTTAATCCTAATTCGGGCCACGGGCATGCTGGTGCCCATCAAAGCCGACTCCTGCTGAAGGCAGGGTACTCCCTGAATTGCTCACCCATCAGACCATTGCAGCACCAAAACCCATACAATTGGTCACACATAGGGGCGATTTAGAACAGCCAATCATCGTGCTGTGCATATTTTTGGACTGTGGGAGGAAACTGAAGTACCCAGAGGAAACCCACAAACACGGAGAGAACATATACAGGGACGCCTTTATTGAGATCGGGAATCGAACCCAGGACCTTCTTACAGTGAGGCAGATATGCTAACCACTGTGCCACCGTACTGCCAAATCAACTGTAAATATCACCAAAAATAATTTTGAAATAAGTTCAGTTCATTTTCTGTACCCGCTTAATCCTAACTTGGGTCCCAGGGAGGCTGGCGCCCATCCCAGCCAACTTCAGGCGAGGGCAGAGTACACCCTGGACAGCTCGCCAGGCCATCGCAGGGCGGAAACAAGCCAACGGCTTTGCAGCCTACTCTTGTCGAAAGTCAGCAATGGTTCTTTTACATGCCTCGCACCATAGACAGTGAGAGACATGGCCGGCCTTTGATAACCCAGTTAGCTGCACTGGGGGTGGACAGTGACAACCTTGTGCAGAGTGGGACTCGAACCCCCTACCTTTGGATCAGCGATCTAGCGCCTTATACCACGAGACCACCACTGCCCCTACATTTTGAAATAAGTTTTTATTAAAAAAAGAAAGAGATGGATGGATGGATGGATGGATAGATCAGTAAATAAGAGGAAATGGAAACAAGCAAGACATGTAAGGAAGAAAAAAAACGAAGAAAAAACAAAGAAAAGTGGTGCAACATTTTAGATTCTCAGTTTTGTTTGGTTTGTTATTGCTTTTCTGAGGACGCTGGAGAGAGGTGGAGGAAATCCATGACCCTGATAAGTCCACTACGTTTCATTTAATTATTGAATTATTGAAAGGCGATCAATCAAGACAAGCTACCAGGAAACGGGAAACGAGCGACGTCTGACAAGCAGGAAGGAGAGAAATTCAACACACGACAAACTACACCAGAAGATAGTATTATAAAATAAACAACAAGAAAGTAGATATATAATAATTTAAAAAGAAACAACTTCACAAATGAAAACATCAATTTTAATTTCAGCTAGTTTTCAGAAGGTTGATAGCTTAGCTTGATGCTAATGCTAATGCTAATGCTAGGTATCAGTCCTTGGACTGAATGCTTCTGCTGGTGAGAATCACTCTTGAGTATGACATTTGCACCACTTGGGCTCCAGAATGGAAAAGGTGTTGATTCCTCTGAGTTTTGGACCCCTGTGAGGGTCTGGCGAGCTGTTCAGGGTGTACCATTCCTTCTCCCAGAGTTGGTTAGATAGGCTCCAGCCTCCTCACCACCCCAATAAACCACAGCATTCGTTTTTTCCCCTTTTCTGAAAACATTTAGTCTCCTTCTTGATCATTTTTCACAGAGAATCCCTCAGTCGATTCCCCGGCGAGCAGAACCGGAGGAACCCCACTCCGCTGTCACTCCTCATTACCTTTTTCTCCATTAAGTTGCTCAACACTGTAATACAAACGTCGCTGCTCCTGCGCGGTGTTTATTAATGAAGTAAGAAGCTGTTTGAAAGCACTTTTGTTTAATGGTCTTGTTTTTCTGAAGGATGATGGCGGCACTTGTGTTTGTGGCGCTCAGTGTGAGTGTAATGGACCCGTTCATATGTTCCCTTCGTATCTCTGTGAATAGTTCTTGTTCTAAATATTAACGGCATATGAATATATTAATAATATTACTTTATTCATATGCAATGAATGTTGAAGCATTAAACCGTTTTGCTTTATTTTATTTGTTTAGTTTCCCATGAATTTGCTTTTATAGTGAATGGGTAACTGCCATTAAAAATATCGCCTGTCAACGTATTTGTTTGTTTATTTATTTTGATTTTGCTGTACTATATTTATTAATGTTTACCTTTGGGGGTATATTGGGGGTGTGGTGTAGACCTTTGTAAGTGAACAGCTGCCCCGTCTCCTTAGGTAGTCCAATTTCTCTGGTCACGACGCCAGATCACACACATGGCTTCTTATAGCTGCCTAGGCATGGCGGTGGTCGCATCCCAGGCAACAGCGTCCCCGTTGACTAAAATACGTGCAGGTGCCTGGTCAAGTGTTTCCAGTCTCGTGGAAAGGAACGTACCTCTTCCATGCAGTGCCCTCAGTCATGGGTTAAACAACCAGCTCCTGTAATAACTGTAATGGCAGTCCTGGAGGACCCTGGACAGTTGCTGCGCTCGTCCTGGTAGCTCCGCCTTGTGGTTTCCACACCTGCTATGGACACTGAGATTGAGGAGACAGGATGGTTTTGAGACTTCACATCCCACTGTCAACTTAATCATTATGTGCTGGTGACTTCTTTTGGATCCAGTGCCCACGAAACACATCTGTTTCATATGATTCATGTGCATCACACATCTGTCTGGTGAGCCACCTGAGGCACAAACATCCATCATAATCATCAGAGGAAGGACGAGTCGTCAACATCGGTCCCCAAATTGACATCAGCCTTTCTATGTCCTTACTATGAGGTTAGAGGGCTGCGACCTTGATTTACTTTTTCAAGGGCAAATTGTGATCCCTTTTCTTTATAATTGTGATTACTGATCAACAGTTTCTCACTGTGTTGTCTGGGGATATACAGCCATTGGCTCTACTAGATATTTTTGCAGTTAAATCTTTTAATTTAAGGCAGGGGTGTCAAACTCGTGCCACAAAGGGCCATGTGGCTGCAGGTTTTTGTTTCAACCAAGCATCAGCACACCTGACTTGGCTCATTCAAACAACTGATAAGAGTCTTCAGGGGTTTGATTGGTCGGTCTCTGGACAGAGCACACAGATTCACCAATCAACTGCCTGAAGACTCTTATCAGTTGTTTGAATGAGCCAGACTGACCAATCAAATGCCTGAAGACTCTTATCAGTTGTTTGAATGAGCCAAGTCAGGTGTGCTCCTGCTTGGTTGAAACAAAAACCTGCAGCCACATGGCCCTTTGTGGCACGAGTTTGACACCCCTGAGTTAAGGAAAATGTCCTCTTTGGTGAAAACATCAGAGGAATCTTTTCTCTCGATCACTTTTGTGCCTTGAATTTTCCTGATTCGGAATCACCACAAACTGGCAATCATGCTCACAGTATCCCGTTGATGTATGGAATGTTTTGGTATCATCAGTGTTGATTAGCTCCTGGATTACTTTTTTCTTTAATTAATGCTTTAGAGGGCAGTGGTGGCCTAGTGGTATTGGGCGCTGGATCGCTGATCCGAAGGTTAGGGGTTCGAGTTCCACTCTCCACAAGTTTATCACTGTCCCCCCAGTGCAGCTAACTGGGTTATCAAAGGCCGGCCATGTCTCTCACTGTCTATGGTGTGAGGGTCATGTAAAAGAACCATTGTTGACTTTCAACAAGAGTAGCTGCATAGCCATCAGCATGTTTCTGCCCTGTAATGGCCTGGCGAGCCGTCCAGGGTGTACTCTGCCCTCGAGCGGAGTCGGCTGGGATGGGCGCCAGCCTCCCCGTGACCCTAATCAGGATTAAGTGGTTACAGAAAATGAACTGAACTGATAATGCTTCATAATCGTCTCGCATGTACCTTGAATATACACAACGACTCTCAGTCTCTCAAACTCGTCCTTAATGATAACCGTCATAACTGATTGGAGGAATTATACAATAAAAATAAATAAAATATACTGATTCACATTGAGAAGCATAATTTATCATTTCATCCCTGAAGAAATACCTCAAACATTTTTACAGGTACTTGGTATCATTATAGTGACTTCCTGAGTTGACTGTTAGTTTTCATGTTACACCATCACCAGAACGCCCTGATTGTTCCCTGTTGTGACAACAAAAACAAAATAATGTCAAAAATTGCGCCAATCAGTGACATGTCATGCTCGGCTATTCCTCTCTCAGACCATCATTCAGTTTACATCAATCATCTGCAGGAGAAGATCTCCAACCGCCTGACCACACGCCTGTTTCTTACAGAGCAGCTTTCTGTATCTGACTTTCCAATCCTCGACTCATGAAGGACGCCATTCCGTTCTAGCATGCAAGTCTAAGTTAGCATACATTCCCAAGGTTATTATGCTAATTATGTGATTTACACCCAGACAGTTGAATAATGATTTCTGGTTGTAAATCTATTGATTCTGTTTTGTGTTTTATCTGATCAGCTCATGTTTACTGACACTCATGTTGACGATCAGCATATTGTTGGTTTTATTTCTTTACTTTTAATATGTGTTTACTGTAGAGATTAGACAATGCAATTGATGTTTACTATTAGAGAGATCTATTGGGGACTTAGTACTAATTTTACACATCTACATTTATAATAATATAATTCAGTAAAGATTAAAATGTTTATAGAATTAAACAGCACATACATAAGAGACAATAACAAGACAGACAGATAGCCAAACGGGCAGACCTGAATAATAAGTGTGCCCCCCTCTCTCTCTCTCTCTCTCTCTCTCTCTCTCTCTCTCTCTCTCTTTCATATTACAGTACGTGGTTTCCTCAATGATCATCTCATAATAGTGTTTTTGAGATTTTCAGTAGCTTTGATGCTCACATTGTGATTTTTAGTTACAGAATTATATTTACTCAGACTCCATTCTGACTGTAATTTTTCAACTTTTTAAAAATTGACTTTGTGTCATATTTGGATCTGAGACATTTCTCTTCTTGATGAATTTAAAATCCCAGTCATTCAGATAAAAGATGGTACAGACATGGACAAATAAATCACTGATCTTCTCTCATTAAACTCCACGTGGAACTGAATGTTTGGCGTTTCTGGCATTCTGGATGTCGTCCAAACTCAGCAAGCAGTGCATTGAATACTGAAAATCAAACTTCAAATATTACACACTACACAGTGCACCATATACCCTACATACAATATACTGCACACTGCATACCACACACCACACTACACAACACATTACACACTATACCCTGCATACAATATACTATACACTGCATACCATACACCCAACATTACACTACACAGTACACACTGTACCCTACATGTAATATACTACACACTGCATACCATACACTACACATTACACACAATACCCAACATACAATATACTACACCCAGCATACCACACACACCACACTATACATCACAGTACACACTATATCCTACATACATATATACTACACACTGCATGTCATATACCCCACACTACACTACACAGTATACACTATACCCTACACACAATATACTACACACTGCATACCATACACCCCACACTACACTACACAGTACACACTATATCATACATACAATACTACACACTCCTTATCATACATCCCACACTACACTATACAGTACACACTATATTCTACATACAATATACTATACACTGCATACCATACACCCAACATTACACTACACAGTACACACTGTACCCTACATGTAATATACTACACACTGCATACCATACACTACACATTACACACAATACCCAACATACAATATACTACACCTAGCATACCACACACACCACACTATATATCACGGTACACACTATATCCTACATACATATATACTACACACTGCATGTCATATACCCCACACTACACTACACAGTATACACTATACCCTACACACAATATACTACACACTGCATACCATACATCCTACACTACACTACACAGTACACACTATATCATACATACAATACTACACACTCCTTATCATACATCCCACACTACACTATACAGTACACACTATACTCTACATACAATATACTGCACACTGCATACTATACAGTACACACTACACTGCACAGTACACACTATACTCTACACACAATATACTACACACGGCATAAAATACAGTACACACTATATTCTACATACAATATACTGCACACTGCATACCATACACCCCGCACTACACTACACAGTACACACTGTACCCTACATGTACTATACTACACACTGCATACCATACACTACACATTACACACAATACCCAACATACAATATACTACACCCAGCATACCACACACACCACACTATACATCACAGTACACACTATATCCTACATACATATATACTACACACTGCATGTCATATACCCCACACTACACTACACAGTATACACCCTCCCAAGCCAGACCGCAGTATCTGCAAAATCATGAAACTGAGAAAATTGAGCCCACTAGGTGGAGCTGATTGCACTTAGTCAGAAAAACATAAAAGGCCAATTTGGCTAAAATTGCAGATACTGCGGTCTGGCTTGGGAGGGCAGTCTACACACAATATACTACACACTGCATACCATACACCCCACACTACACTACACAGTACACACTATATCATACATACAATATACTGCACACTGCATACTACACAGTACACACTACACTGCACAGTACACACTATACCCCACACACAATATACTACATACTGCATACCATACACCCCACACTACACTACACAGTACACACTATACCCTACATACAATATACAGTACTACACACTGCATACCACACACAGCACACTTACACCACACGTAGTACACACTATACTCTATATACAATAAACTACACACTGCATACCATACACTCCACAGTACACTACATGCAGTACACATATCTCTCACACACTAAACTTAAAAAAAGGAAATATATTACATTTTATTTAGGAAATAACTAAGGGTATACCTTGGAGAAGGAAAGGCCAATTTCAGCTGCATTCTGGTTCAAACTATAACCCAGTAGCCTTTGCACCCATCCCATCACATGACAGTATTTGACCAGGTTCTTCCAGTTACTGTTCACCTGCCCAACCTTTGATATCCTGCTTATGTGGGACCTCTGTCCATTTCATTTACACCAACTTTAGATGAGCTCTACTGTGTTTTAGTTCAATTGCTTGACCTCTGCATGCCCCATGTTTCAAAATTTCAACTGTGACTTTTCCCCCATTAAAACTCTTTTATCTGCAAATGCATCCTCTGGTTTTCCTTACTTATAAATCAACACAAGAAAGAAGACCTTCAGTTCTTTTTATGGCTGAATATAAAAAAACAGAAAGCGATTTTAAAAATACAGTAAACAAACCAAAACCACAACATAATTTGGCAGCAATGCAAGAACTGACTAAATGTGAATGGAACAGATAAAGAGAGAAATCAGGCATCATGTCGATCAAATTGAGGTATTGCTATCTTTTTTTCTCTTATCACTCTGGACATATTGTTCCTGCCACCTTCAGTTAAGTGGGTTCAGTTCATCTCATTTCTGTTGATGTGGAACAAGCTCATTTTTATTTCCGAGTGCAGCTGCATGCTGAAGAACTGCTGTGTAAATGCAGCTTCCTGCGGCGTTACATTGAAAGAGGAAAACACAGGTCCATTTCTTGTGTGAGGTTTTACTGAAGTTCCAGTGTGATGATGGTTCTCAGCATGATGCTACAACACCCACACACTTATTGATGGTTTCTGGAGGCTGAGGTCAAGTTGCCGCAGGTGTGAGAAAATGATTGGAGTTGGCTCGCTGTCTCGCTGTCTCACGTACCCCGAAACGTACATTCAGACATTCTGATTGGATAATACAGCTGTGATATAATATTAATATATTCATGTGTTTATATATATATATATATATATATATATATATATATATATATATATATATATATATATATACAGAGAGCCCGAGCTACTTTGCGCATCAATTCATAAATAAATATTCATCAAAATAAAAAATAAGGAAATTAATGAAGAATGGGGGGAAAGGTTAAGGAAAATGCAACAAAACAAGGCCATTTATGCAAAAACAAAAACAAAAATAAACACAAAACAAAAAACAACCCAAAATTTCCCATCAAAACTACTTACATTTTTGTGAGGTGCATGTATTTATGTGTGTGTATTTTTATTTTATTTACATGTTATGTATTATTTTTTAATGTTTAATTGCTATTATAAGCATTTATAGCAGTGAATATGTATTTATTGATATTATATACACATATACATGTATGTATACGTCAGTCAGGGGGGAATTGAGCCTACTTCGCAGCTATCAGTGAGCGCGACGGGATCTCAGTACCAATTAACAGTGGAAAGTGAGGGATCCCTGTATATATATATATATATATATATATATATATATATATATATATATATATATATATATATATTTTTTTTTTTTACACACTGTATATATATCATCATCATCATCATCATCATCATCATCATCTTCCGCTTGATCCAGAATTAGGTCACAGGGGCAGCAACCTAAGCAAAGAGGTCCAGACATCCCTCTCCCCCGCCACTTCCTCCAGCTATTCCAGCGGGACACCAAGGCGTTGCCAGACAACACGAGAGACATAGTCCCTACAGCGTGTCCTCCAGCTGGACCACCACCGGGTTCAGGGGTTACCGCCACGACAAGCACCGACGACCTTCTGGCTACAGCTATGGGCTGCCGCCTCAGCAATTTGGATCCCATTTTGATTCCATGCCACCCGCCTCCTCCGGGACATGGTTGTGGCTCTGCCAGATGTGGGACTTAAAGGCCTCTCGGACAGAAGACTCCGCCAAACGTTCCCAGCAGACCCTGATTACATGCTTGGGCCTGCCAGGCCTGGAAGGCAGCCTGCCAGCCTCACCAGGTGGTGATCGGTAGACAGCTCAGCTTCACCCAAGTGTCTAGAACATGTGTCCGGTGACACAACTACAAAGTCGATCATCGAACTGCGACCTAGGGTATTCTAGTGCCAAGTGCACTTATGGGCACTCTTATGTTCGAACATGGTGTTCGTAATAGACAAACTATGACAAGCACAGAAGTCCAACAATGAAACACCATTCAGTCTCAGACACACACACACACACACACACACACACACACACACACATGTACACATGCATACCTAGACACGTATACATACACACACACGAACACATACACACACACACACACACACACGCACACTCGCACAAACACACACATATACATACACCCATGCACAAATACACACACACACACACACACACACACACACACACACACACACACACACACACACACACACACACACAAGTACACAGACAAGTACACTTACGTACATACACACGCACACACGTAGTGCTTTTTTCTTTTCTCTTTTACGAGTATATGTGAAAAAACGAGGGTGAGATTTACGCAGACAGGAATAATGTGAGTGATCACGGATTGGTGCAACGTTGTAATAGTGATCAGGGATTTGATGGACAGGATCATGGTGATCAAT
>CM045746.1:28004465-28079465 GCA_024760905.1 Plotosus lineatus | reverse complement strand
ATCGGTCGAGCTGCGGCCCTGGTGTGTATCTTCTTCCTCAATATGACTTTAGCTGCAGACTAATGAGCAGATCTCATCTGATGCAGGTGTTAATTTTGGGAATGGAAATTTACAGGGTGATTCCATATTTTTTCCCACAATATTGAGTGATTCCATAATTTATTCCCCGTGCTTGGTCTAAAAAAGGAACTGTTCTTGACTACCACATTTTGTTTTCTTGATTTCTTTTCGTGTTTCTTGAAGCCAGAAAGTTGACATTTGAAATGACTTTAGTTCTGTGTCATGTCTGTGATCTGCTTTTTTCTGCAAAATAAATTCTGAATGAACATCCCCCGAGACTGGTGATTCCGTCATTTTGGCCAGGAGTTGTATTAGATTGTATTATAATTTAACAACTTTAACACCTTTCAAGTTGGAGATGATTTTTTTTATCATCACTGCACACGGTTTATTTTCTTTCTCCTTTTACTTGAATTTATATTGTCTGTGTTAAGTCTCCATTTATGTATGTGTAATTTTTTTTTCTTAGGCTTTTGCTAAAGAAGGAGCTCAGGTCATTGCTACAGACATTAATGGAGAGAAACTGAAGGAACTGGATGGAACTCCAGGTAATGAAGTGGCGCCACCTAGTGACAGACTGCCGCAACTCAGCTATTTAATAAAATACACTGAATAACATCGCACACGTTTGTTTATTTTATATTAATTGATTTGAAATCATTATTACTCCAAATTCATTCAGGTTTTATTTTATAATCCAGACTTTTAAATATTTCTAATACACAAACAACTTTATTTAATAACGAATAAATTAAGCGTATTTATCCCAATTTTTCTTAAAGTAAATCCTAAAAACAGACCCACACATTACCACACTTTACTTCTATAAATAATAACTATAAAGTTTATAAAAATAATTTACATTTAATAACAAATGTATTACTTTTACTAAACATATCAGTCACTTGATATAAATTATTGTTAAATCTTAAAGAGAAATAAATTGGTGATAAAGTGGTGATTTTTATTTACTTGTTTATTTATTTATTTGTGGTGGTTTGTACTTTCCTGACCCAAGATATATGAAGTAATGGATTTAATCTTTTTAATTGTTTTTAGTTTAATTGAATTGCATTTTTTTTTTGTATGAAAGTAAATAATCATATGTTGTTGTAATTTATTCAGGAATCAGGACCAAGGTGCTCGATGTGATGAAAAAGGATCAAGTGGACTCTCTGGCTGAAGAACTCGAGCGGGTTGATGTGCTGTTTAACGTCGCGGGGTACGTTTCATTTCAGCTCCGAAACATCATCACGCTGATTAAACTCGAAATAAAGAAACATGATGCTGGAGTGCATCGTCATCAATACATGAACCTGAACCGGATCTCACCAGAGGAGGAGCATCGTAAAAAATAATACTAACAAACGAGAGATACTCAGAGTTTCCGCGGCTTCTTCTGCTAGCTACATCTTCTTCTTTTCCTTTCGGCTGTTCCCTTCAGGGGTCGCCACAGCAAATGATCTGCCTCCATCTCGCCCTATCCTCTGCATCTTCTACTCTTACTCCAACGACCTTCATGTCCGCCTTCACCGCATCCATAAATCTTCTCTTTGGTCTTCCTCTGGGCCTTTTGCCTGGTAGTTCCAACCTCAGCATCCTACGACCAATATACTCACTATCCCTCCTCTGTACATGTCCAAACCATCTCAATCTAGCCTCTCTGACTTTGTCTCCAAAACATCTAACATGTGCTGTCCCTCTGATGTACTCATTTCTGATCCTATCCATCCTCGTTACTCCCAAAGAGAACCTCAACATTTTCATCTCTGCTACCTCCAACTCTGACTCCTGTCTTTTCCCCAGGGCCACTGTCTCTAAACCATACAACATTGCTGGCCTCATCACCGTCTTGTACACTTTTCCCTTCATTCTTGCCGATACTCTCCTATCACACATCACACCGGACACTTTTCTCCATCCATTCCAACCTGCCTGCACGCGCTTCTTCACCTCTTTTCCACACTCTCCATTGCTCTGGATTGTTGAGCCTAAGTACTTAAAATCCTCCACCTTCTTTATCTCTGCCCCCTGTAACCTCAAAGTTCCTCTTGGGTCCTTGTCGCTCACACACATGTATTCTGTCTTACTAAGACTAACCTTCAATCCCCTCCTTTCCAGGGCATACCTCCACCTCTCTAGATTTTCCTCCACTTGGTCTCTGCTCTCACTACAGATCACGATGTCATCTGCAAACATCATAGTCCATGGAGATTCTTGTCTAACCTCGTCTGTTAGCCTGTCCATCACCATAGCAAACAAGAAGGGGCTGAGAGCTGACCCTTGATGCAGTCCCACCTCCACCTTGAACTCTTCTGTCACACCGACAGCACACCTCACCACTGTCTTACATCTCTCATACATGTCCTGCACCACTCTAACATACTTCTCTGTCACTCCAGACTTCCTCATACAATACCACAGTTCTTCTCTCGGCACCCTGTCATATGCTTTCTCCAGATCCACAAAGGCACAATGCAGCTCCCTCTGACCTTCTCTGTACTTCTCTATTAACATCCTCAAAGCAAACACTGCATCTGTGGTGCTCTTTCTTGGCATGAAACCAAACTGTTGTTCACAAATGCTGACCTCTGCCCTTAGTCTTGCTTCCACTATTCTTTCCCATAGCTTCATTGTATGGCTCATCAACTTTATCCCTCTGTAGTTGCCACAACTCTGTACATCTCCCTTGTTCTTAAAGATGGGCACAAGCACACTTCTCCTCCATTCCTCTGGCATCTGCTCACTTTCTAAGACCTTGTTGAATATTCTTGTCAGAAAATCTACTGCTACCTCCCTAGACACTTCCATACCTCAACTGGTATGTCATCAGGGCCAACTGCCTTTCCACTCTTCATCCTCTTCAATGCCCTCCTCACTTCTCCCTTACTAATCTTTGCTACTTCCTGCTCCTCAACGGTCACCCCTTCTACTCTTTTTTCTCTCTCATTTTCTTCATTCATCAGCTCTTCAAAGTACTCTTTCCATCTTCCCAGCACACTTCTGTCATCAGTCAATACATTTCCCTCTCTGTCCTTTATCACTCTAACTTGCTGCATGTCTTTCCCATCTCTATTTTTCTGCTGTGCTAACCTGTATAGATCATTTTCTCCCTCCTGACTGTTCAACCTATCATACAAGTCATCATACGCCCTCTGTTTGGCCTTTGACACTGCTACCTTCGCCTTACGCTGTGTCTCCCTGTACTCCTGTTTACTCTCTTCGGTCCTGTCAATGTCCCACTTCTTTTTGGCTAACCTCTTCTTTTGTACACACTCCTGCACTTCCTCATTCCACCACCAAGTTTCCTTATCTACTTTCCTTCCAGAGGACACACCAAGTACTCTCCTACCGGTCTCCCTGATCACATTGGCTGTGGTTGTCCAGTCCTCTGGAAGCACTTCCTGACTACCCAAAGCCTGTTTCAACTCCTCCTTGAAGACAACACGACACTCTTCCTTTTTCAGCTTCCACCACTTTGTCTTCTGCTCTGCCTTTGCCTTTTTCACTTTTCTAACCATCAGTGTCATCCTGCACGCCACCATCCTATGCTGTTTGGCAACACTCTCACCAACTACTACTTTGCAGTCACTGACTTCCTTCAAATTACATCGCCTGCACAAGATGTAGTCTACCTGTGTGCTCTTACCTCCGCTTTCATAAGTCACCCTATGCTTCTGTTTCTTCTTGAAGAAAGTATTCACCACAGCCATTTCCATCCTTTTTGCAAAATCGATCAACATCTGTCCTTCTGTGTTCCTGTCCTGGATACCAAACCTGCCCATCACTTCCTCGTCCCCTCTGTTGCCTGCACCAACATGTCCATTGAAGTCTGCTCCAATGACCACTCTTTCACCTCTGGGGGTATTCTGCATCACTTCATCTAAATCACTCCAGAATCTCTCCTTCTCTTCTAGCTTACATCCTGCCTGTGGGACATAAGCACTAACAACATTGACCATCACGCCTTCAATTTCTAACTTGAGACTCATCACTCTGTCTGACACTCTTTTCACGTCTAGAACATTCCTGACAAACCCCTCCTTCAAGATGACTCCTACTCCATTTCTCTTCCCATCCACACCATGATAAAACAGTTTAAACCCTGCTCCTAAGCTTCTAGCCTTTCTACCTTTCCACCTTGTCTCCTGAACACACAGTATGTCCACCTTCCTCCTCTGCATCATGTCAGCCAGCTCCCTATCTTTTCCTTGCATAGTTCCAACATTCAAAGTCCCTACTCTCAGTCCTAGGCTCACACATTTCCTCTTCTCTCTCTGCCTACGGACACGCCTCCCGCCTCTCCTTCTTCGACGTCTTCGACCAACAGTAGTCCAATTTCCATCAGCACCCTGTTGGTTGACAGCAGTGATGGCGGTCGTTGTTAACCCGGGCCTCGACCGATCCGGTATGAATTTCTTATTGATCATTTGCATTTTTTAAATGTGGCAGAAGTTTTACGCCGGATGCCCTTCCTGTCGCAACCCTCTGCATTTATCCGGGCTGGGGCCCGGCATAAGGGGGAGAGACCCTGGTTCGTGCCCCCCCCCCCCCCCCCCCCCGCCTCATAGCTACATATAGCACAGTTATAATGAAATGTCTCCCCCCAACTGGACGTCATAATATCACACCATGTTCAGAGATCATAAAAGTTTTTTTTTTTTAATTTTTAGACTCGTTTTGCCTTTGACCTTTGACCTTGACCTTCCAAAAACCCATAATTTCCCAGATTCAAGTTGGTTAACATGTAAATCAAGTTCTGCTGAAATCCATTGGGAGGTTTTGTTAGGAAATTGTTTACATTACCTTCACTGTAGGTGTGTAGTATTTCCTGACGCAGGCTTCTGTATCAGATACTTCAAACATAAACAGGAAGACCCGCCCCAAAATAGTTGACTGACAGCTGAATTATTCAAGGAAAAGAAACAGCAGTAATACAAAAACTTTCTATTTTCTTTTTATTTATGGTGTTTCTGTAATTTCACAGTAAAGTGTAGCAGAATAACAAAATAAATAATTAAATAAATAAAAGAATAGCAAAGTATTAAGAGAATAATTAATACTGTTCAGTTCTGTGCATTAATTTTATTTATTCTTTTTAAAAGGTGTTGTTGGTCTTATTGGTCGTGGTGAGAGTTTCGCGCATCACAGCTGTACCAACCCGTTATACGTTTCTTTTTTTTCTCTCCTCAGGTTTGTTCATCACGGTACCATCCTGGACTGTGAGGAGTCGGACTGGGACTTTACTATGAACCTGAACATACGCAGCATGTACCTGATGATCAGAGCCTTCCTGCCCAAGGTAACCGATCCTCCGCACGTTGAGTACCCTGAGGAGTCATAGAGAGAGATTTAAATTCACTGATGGGAAGGGGGGAGGGGGCGGAGCAGATCGGCGTGATATCAGCTTTGTTGAGTATCAGTAGATGAAAGTACAGCTCTGAGTGTTATTGGATGTTGTGTGTTCATCTGTACAGATGCTGGCTGTCCGCTCGGGGAACATCATCAACATGGCGTCTGTGGCTTCCAGCATCAAAGGCACAAATATACTTTTATTCTTATTTTACTCTTCTGATGCAGTGATCTGATTAAAATATAAATATTATGGATTTATAAGTGTGTGTGTGTGTGTGTGTGTGTGTGTGTGTGTAGGTGTAGTGAACAGGTGTGTATACAGCACCTCTAAAGCAGCGATAATCGGTCTTACCAAATCTGTAGCTGCGGATTTCCTCGAGCAGGGGATTCGCTGTAACTGCATTTGTCCCGGTATACACTCAATCACACTCTCTCACACTCACACTCTCTCTCTCACACTCACACTCTCTCACACGTACATTCACACACTCCCTCTCACACATACACTCCCACACTCTTTCACACACTCACACACACTCTCACATTCGCACACTCTCTCACACTCACTCACTCTCACAGTCACACTCTCACTCACACACACACTCAATCACTAACACACTCACACACACACACACACACACTGTCTCACACTGTCACACTCACACACACACACACACACACACACACACACACTCACACTCAGTCGCACTCTCACACATGCTCTCTCACACATACACTCACAGTCACACTCTCAAGCACCCTCTCTCTCACACATACACTCACACACAATCACAGTCACATTCTCACACACACACTTACACACTCACACACACTCAATATCACATTTTGTTAATATCTCGACATCTTCGTCTCTTTTCTCTGTAGGAACTGTAGACACTCCATCACTCAGAGAGCGAATCCAGGCCAGACCTGATCCGGAACAGGTAACAGACTCTCAAAACAAGATTCTTATTTATTTTTTGACCTGGTGTAAATTTAAATAATTGAAATTTAAATCAACACATTTTATTAACATACAGTATATTGACACGCACATTTCTATTCCTTCTACTGAGTTACATGGGAGATGATGTAATTATACTGTCTGATAATCTCAGAACTCAGGAGTAGTTCGATACTTACTGTGAAAAGTAATAATTATTCACTGAAGGCCGGGTGGATAACACTGGGGGAAATGTTCAGTGATATCCACTGAGTCGGAGGTGAATAACTATTGTAGTTTACGCTACAAGGGGACATACGTAAAGCAAACTGAAACCGATTTTTATGGTTTGGTTTTACATGTTTAAACCGTACCAGCATTCGTGTGCACATGATTACAGCATCCTGTGAAATTCACAAATTATGAAGCCTGTAATGCGTAAATTTTAGGAAGCCATTTTATTGATTTTTCAGTATTTCAGAATCAGGGACTGTCGCCTGTATTGATTTTTTTTCTGCAGAAAGTGTATCAGCATTTTTACGCAGTTTATGTGTTGCAGGCGTTCAAGGACTTCATGGCGAGGCAGAAAATTGGCAGAATGTGCACTGCAGAGGAAGTGGCTCATCTGTGTGTTTATCTCGCCTCTGATGAGGTCCGTACAAAAACAGTTTATTACCAAATCTCAGAAAATATTAAATAGTTATCGTTATACAGAATGACTTCATTTGTCATGTTAAAAATAATAATATGTAAACAACAATCTTAACCCTTTGAACACCAGCAGCCGGTTTACCAGCCACTAGGTTAGTGTGGCATATCATCCAGCGGCCGTTCAAACACCTGCCAGCGTTTATCACATCTCGGCACCCTACAGCCAATCGCTAAACCTTTTGACATCGTGTGATCGACTCCCGCTGTTGTTGTAACAGGATTTCAAAGATTGACCAAAACCAGCTGGGTTTTTTAGTGAAAATAAAGCAAATTATGTCTCACAAATCAATATCAGCAGCTGAGGTTCTAGTACAAGTGTTGGAGTCAGGGGTTCAGTGTTCAAAGGGTTAAAAAAGTCCACTTATTTTGACATATGTTTGCTAAAAATTGAGAACTTTCGATTGTTTTGTTTTTCGTAAATTAACAGTGTTTCACTTGCATGTTTACTGGCAGCCAATCAGAACAAGCCTGGGAGTAGGAACGATTATAAGTGATTAAAAGTGCCAAAGTAACAACCAATGAGTGTAATGTACTGGTAGCTGTAACCGGTATCTGTTAACCGTATCGATATGCTGTGCCTATCGTCTGTGCAGTCGGCGTACGTGACCGGAACTGAACAAATCATCGATGGAGGATGGTGTCTGTGATTATTTCACATTCTGAAGGAGGGCGGCTCAGAAATTCATCACATTAGGAGAGAAAAATAAATAAAATGTTCTGACTTTTCTTAAAACATATTTTTTCATTTAAAAAACAACTAGACTAAATAAATTAGCATATGAAAGACATCATTAATAATTAGTTTGATCTTTAGATTATTTTATCAGTATTTTTACACAAATCAATGTGTTGAATAAGCGCCAACAATTCTACATTTAAAGGCATCAGATTATCTCCCAGTTTCAATATGATTAACATCAGTGTGATGTGATGAATGAATTATTATAAAAAATTAATAAATTTGAAAGAAGAAATTAAATGTGATTGTCATTTTTACTTTTTGTTTTGAACAACTGAACTCCGTGTTATTTACACTCGGCCAACATTTTACTCGATCCACCTGCCTTGCCTTTCTGTGATTTGTTCAGCTGAAACAGCTGCTCATCCCAATTGGCTAAGTAGTTTACTGAGTAGGGTGGAACCGCCATCGCGCTACACTCTATGTAGTGCACACTGAGAAGGAGTGTGAGTAACTGATTGGGATCAAGCCGGATATTGCCGAGCCAAAGTGGCTTTCTTCAGCATCTCTGTGACAGAAGAACCGAAATAGTTCAGTCGGGAGTGAGTAACCATGACAACCGGTTTACATTTTAACATTATACCATAGAAATGCTACCTAGGGAGAACAATTGCTTTTATGCGCCATTTTGTTTATATACTTGTTATAACGTGTTTATTCTTGGCAGGTGATTACTTACAGTAGAACCTCGCATAAAAACAACGGTGTGAATGTTTATAAAGCACAAAATATCACTTTTATAACGCCACTTAAATGCACTCAAAGCCAAAATGGCGGCATTAAGGTTCATTAATTCCACACACGCTACCACCCGGTGCATTATGGGTAATTACAATGTAAATACTGTACAGTACTGTATTATAGTATTTTCTGTAAAGTGTGTCTAAATCTTTTAATGTTTAAAGTTTCAGTGAATTAAGTGTTAATGTAGAATCTGGTGAGGTGGTTTTCAAAATGAAGGACTTTAAATTATATTTCTGGCTCTTGCGGTGAATATTTTAGTTGTTTTTGTTTCTCAGTGAATTAGTTATCGACTGTGAAAACTTCAGCTTTTTCAATTCTCAATTTCAATTCAATGATCTCCGCACTGGTGAATGAAAACGGTTCTGGGACGAAAGCTCCAGGCTGGACAGCAGGACAGACAGAAACAGATATGGAGGCGCCAGTCTAATGCCGTTTCCATGCAGTGCAACCCGGGTCATGTTCAATGCCCTTTTAGAACATATGAGAGGCCAGTAAAGCGTCTCGGACCATCCGTGGAGTTTACAATCACCTGGGTCCAGTGTTCAAATCAGAACCGCTATGAGTCAGAGTCAGGATTCAGTCAGAACTGCTCTGAATCAGAGTCGGGGTTCAAATCAGAACCGCTCTGAGTCAGAGTCAACGCTCAAATCAGAACTGCTCTGAATCAGAGTCAGCGTTCAAATCGGAACCGCTCTGAATCAGAGTCAGCGGTCAAATCGGAACCGCTCTGAGTCAGAGTCAGCGTTCAAATCCGAACCGCTCTGAGTCAGAGTCAGCGTTCAAATCGGAACCGCTCTGAGTCAGAGTCAGCGTTCAAATCGGAACCGCTCTGAGTCAGAGTCAGCGTTCAAATCAGAACCGCTCTGAATCAGAGTCAGCGGTCAAATCAGAACCGCTCTGAATCAGAGTCAGCGGTCAAATCAGAACCGCTCTGAATCAGAGTCAGCGTTCAAATCCGAACCGCTCTGAGTCAGAGTCAGCGTTCAAATCAGAACCGCTCTGAGTCAGAATCAACGCTCAAATCAGAACTGCTTGTGCCAGAGTCAGTGTTCAAATCAGAATCACTCGTGCGAGTGTTTTCATAACTGGATGTAATGATTGGCCTCAGTGTCAGGTTAACAGTCCAGTGATGAAAGTGGATTTATTCCTCCATTGGTGACAACAGCTAGTGACAGTTGTTCTGATCTTGAGAAACTCTCAACAGAGGGCCTGAACTTTTTGTACAAATCAACGGCTGAAGCCTTATGTGGACTCTGTGAACGAGATCAGAATGTCAGTACCGAGTACAGATCCAGTGGGGATTGCTGTTACACAAACATGACTTAACCATCCCGGTCAGTGATGCCGAGATAAACATTGACGGATATAACGTCACAAGAACTGGCAGAAATCGCCAAGGGGCTTTTCATCCCGGCGTTCTAGACGATTGAATGAGATTTCTGAGATAAAACGTTTAAGAAGTGACTTGTTGTTCTAGTATCCGTCACCATGTTGATAATGTTTGGTCTAAATTTCAAAATAATCTCTTCTGTTTTTGACGGCGTTGCTCCTCGGAGTGAAACAGCGTACGGAACCAGCGAGATTCTCAATGTGATCAGAGAGCTGTAGCTCGCCGACGGCGCCGTACGCCTGACGATTCATATATTTATTTTCATAACAAACTTCAACACTTTGTAAAAACGGGAAAAACCCCTGAGTTTTTTTGTTTATAAAATGTCAGGATATCGGGCTGAAACTAAACAACATCTGGAAAACCCTGAAAGATCTCGAAGGTTATGAAATTACTCGGCAAAATAAACAACAAATTGAATTTTTTTTATTATTCATTTGATTGCAGAGGATCAAGAAAATGTTCCCATGAGCAGTAACATCGATTAGTTTGTTCACCTGTGACTGAGCTGTTACTATAGAAACGAGTGGATTATAGTAATGTGCGATACTTTGATAATACTGTGATGTAATGATATAGAAACATCAGAGTTCTATTACTGAGGTGCGACTTAAACACCCGAGTTTATGAACTTATCTTCCCAGATCTGTGATCGGATAGGCTGCTTGCTGTAGCTCCGCCCAGTTAACGGGTGGGAAATGGAGGGTGAGCTTCATCGCTGGTCAGTGCACCCATCAGATATGAAGTGATCTCTCACTGTGTCATGGACCATGCCGAGGCCAAACGTGAGTCGTCCCACTCGCTGGAGGAAGAGACTCCTGTCCTGGGAAACCATACTGAGGTACGGAAAAGGTTTCAGATTAAATTTAAAATATATATTTACATCTATCTCACAGTATTCTTGTAGGTGGTGTGTGTGTGTGTGTGTGTGTGTGTGTGTGTGTGTGTGTGTGTGTGTGTGAGAGAGAGAGAGAGAGAAAAACCCTGCAGAAGAAACAAGAAGTTGATACTGATACACTCTTTACTGGAATACTTCTGATAACAGAAATCAGTTGCACAAGTCAAATACGGGCTGAGCCCCCTTAAAAAAACTCCCCCACCACACACACACACACACACACACACACACACACACCATTCCCACACACACACACACACACACACACACACACTCACACACACACCATTCCCCCACACACACACACACACACAACACACAAAACTCACACACACACCATTCCAACACACATATACACACACACACACACTATTCCTTCACACACACACACACACACACACACACACACACACCATTCCCTCACACACACACACACACACACACACACACCATTCCCCCCACACACACACAACACACAAAACTCACACACACATCATTCCTTCACACACACATACACACACACACACACACACACACACACACACACACACACCATTCCCACACACACACACACACACACACACACACCATCCCCCCACACACACACATACCACACATACACAACACACAAAACTCACACACACACCATTCCCACACACATGTACACACACACACACCATTCCTTCACACACACACACACACACACACACACACACACCACTCCCTCACACACACACACACACACACACCACTCGCTCACACACACACACACACACCATTCCCCCCACACACACACACCATTCCTTCACACACACAACATACCATTCCCTCACACACACACACACACACACACACACACACACACACACACACACACACCATTCCCACACACACACACACACACACTCACACACACACCATCCCCCCACACACACACACACAACGCACAAAACTCACACACACACCATTCCAACACTCATATATACACACACACACACACACTATTCCTTCACACACACACACACACACACCATTCCCTCACACACACACACACACACACACACACACACACACACACAATTCCCCACACACACACACAACACACAAAACTCACACACACACCATTCCCACACACATATACACACACACACCATTCCTTCACACACACATACACACACACACACACACACACCATTCCACACACACACACACACCATTCCCACACACACACACACACACACACACACACACCATCCCCACACACACACACCACACATACACAACACACAAAACTCACACACACACCATTCCCACACACATATACACACACACACACCATTCCTTCACACACACACACACACACACACACACACACACACACACCATTCCCTCACACACACACACACACACACACACACACACACACACCATTCCCCCACACACACACACCATTCCTTCACACACACAACATACCATTCCCTCACACACACACACACACACACACACACACACACACACACACACCATTCCCACACACACACACACACACACACACACACACACACCATTCCTTCACACACACACAACACACACCTCCCCCAGACAACACACACACACACACACACACACACACACACACACACACCATTCTCTCTCACGCACACACACATGCCGTTCCTCACACACACACACACACACACACCATTCCTTCACACACACAACACACCATTCCCTCACACACACACACACACACACACACACACACATCATTCCACACACACACACACACACACACACACACACATACCATTCCCTCCTCACACACACACACACACACACACACCATTCCTTCACACACACAACACCCCTCCCCACACACACACCATTCCTCACACACACACACACACACACACACACACACACACACACACACACACACACACACCATTCCCACACACACACACACACACACACACACACACACACACACACACACACACACCACTCACACACACAAGCGCATTCCCTCACACACATACACACACACACACACACGCCAGTATGTTCCTTAGTATTTTATGATGACGTCATGTTCCTGCACTGTACTGTTAATCAGACGTCCCAGGCGTTGTGGAACAAGGACACGGTGGAGGCGGAGCTAAACCCATTGGACGCCACCACTAACATGGAGCCGAAACGACAATGCTGTGGGTGGATGAGGAGGCGATGCCTGTGTCCCCCTCGCGGCCTGCTGGCTTTGCTTATTACCAGAGGTGAGTTTCGATGATTTAACAATAACTTCAGATAATAATACTGTAAACATTCTATATCATTAATATAAATAATACATTGATTATATTACATTCATTATCGCAATCAAGACTATATCCAGTTATGTATAATTAGTCTATATATAAATTATGACCATGTTGCCATGACACTGCTGCATGGTCATCCTCATTAGCAATTCAAATGAATATTCATAGGGGGCAGTGGTACCTCGGTGGTAAGGCGCTGGATCACTGATCCCAAGGTTGGGGGTACAAGCCAGACTCTCAACAGGTTTATCATTTTTCCCCCCAGTGCTCCAACTGGGTTATCAAAGGGCGGCCATGTCTCTCACTGTCTGTGCTGGAGGTTTATGTAAAGGAACCATTGCTGACTTTCATAAAGAGGAGCAGCATAGCCGTCAGCGAGTTTCTGCTCTACGATGGCCTGGAGCTGTCCAGGGTGTACTCTGCCCTTGCCCAGAGTCGGGCACACAAGCGGTTCACAAAATGAATGAATGAATGAATATCCATTAATATGTAAATATGGCCACAACTCCACACCCTTTTGCCGTGTCTGTTAACCTTCTGCAGTATTACAACCGTTAGTTACTAACCGTCACTGGTTAGCGAGCACCACTAAAGCAGCATTTTATCACTGATTGATTTGTGTTATCATGACGACCACCATCTCTGTTCACTGTTAGCACTAGCATAGCATTCAGGTTGTGTGCGTAAATATATTCAAATTGACTTTATTTGCATACCAGCTTCTCATTGATTGTTTGTGTCATCCTAAATTGTGTGTGTGTGTGTGTGTGTGTGTGTGTGTGTTTGTGTGTGTGTGTGTGTGTGTGTGTGTGTGTGTTTAGCTTCCATGGCTGTGGTGTTATTTGGGGTGATTTGGTCGATTACAGAGGACGAGTGTCTTCCCGGAGGAAACCTGTTTGGTATCTTCACTGTGTTTTTCTGTTCGCTGATTGGAGGAAAGATACTGGGACTTATTCATCTGCCCCATCTTCCGCCCCTCCCGCCTCTCCTGGGTATCATGTCATCTTTTAATTGCTCATTTCTCTATAAGTTATCAATTTCTGTCTGTTTCTATGAGCTGTTAAGTTTATACTGAAGAAGCACAGTAAGATGATGTCATCAAAGCAGCGTCTAACATTATTATAGCAATAATAATAATAATAATAATAATAACAATAATAATAACAATTATTATTATTATTATTATTATTATTATTATTATTCAAACATTTTTGACAAATTCGTTTCTGGTGAGGGTTGGAGTCCGCCAAGCCTGTCCTTTGTCACTGATTCTGTTCATAATTTAATCTGCTATAAAAATAAATAAACGTCTCAGTTATGTTGAGTTTATTTTTCTTTCTTCTTCTAAAATGTGTGAGAAAACTGGAGCTGATATCTCAGAGGGTTCATAGATATTTACTGTGTGTGTGTGTGTGTGTGTGTGTGTGTGTGTGTGTGTGTGTGTCTGTGTGTGTGTGTGTGTGTGTGTGTGTGTGTGTGTGTGTGTGTGTGTGTGTGTGTGTGTGTGTGTGTGTGTTCAGGGATGTTGTTAGCGGGTGTCCTCCTCCGGAACATCCCCGTGGTAACGAAGGCGGTGCACATTGATTATAGATGGTCCGCTTCACTCAGAAACATCGCCTTGGCTGTCATTCTGGCCCGTGCTGGCTTGGGATTGGATGCCTCGGTACATCAATCATTCCTTTACTCCACCCACAGACTGCTGGGACATGTGTTAATATGTGCAGTATGGTACACATGTTTATAATTCAGTGTTGGTTGTGGAATGTGTAAAGTATAAAATTAGTGGATGTTGGTTTCAGGCGCTGAAGAAGCTGAAGGCGGTGTGCGTTCGCGTGGCTGTGGGTCCATGTCTGATCGAAACCACCATGGTGGCTCTGCTCTCTCACTTCCTGATGGGACTCCCCTGGATCTGGGGCTTCATACTGGGGTTAGTATCGCTCTCTCTCTCTCTCTCTCTCTCTCTCACACCCACACACACACACCCACACACACACACACACACACACACACACACACACACACACACACACACACACGGCCAATGAAACGGTGATGTGTAGCGGAGTGTTGAGCCTACACACTGCTGTGTTTGTGTTCAGCTTCGTTTTGGGTGCCGTGTCTCCTGCCGTCGTGGTTCCCTCCATGCTGCTTCTGCAGAAGGACGGTTACGGGGCGGAGCAAGGGGTTCCCACGCTCCTGATGGCGGCCGGCAGCTTCGACGATGTCCTCGCCATCACAGGGTTCACCACCTGCCTTGGCATCGCCTTCGCCACTGGTAACTACACCTCACGCTGCCTGTTTGTGCCTCAGAAACATTGTTCATTCTTGGTGTAAGAAAAAAAACAACAGAAAAATAAACTCAGTCTCTGTGTCGCCCCCTATAGGATCCACCTGGTTCAATATCCTCCGAGGGTTTTTAGAGGTTTTAGGGGGTGTGGTTGCGGGTGTGGCGCTCGGGTTCTTCCTTCGTTATTTCCCCAGTAAAGATCAGGTGAGGTTCTGGATTCTGTTACACATCCAGCAGGTTACCTAACACACTCGAGATCATGTGACTGTACAAGGGAGGTAATACTGCTGTGTGTGTGTGTGTGTGTGTGTGTGTGTGTAGAAAGTTCTGGTGCTAAAGCGTTCCTTCTTGCTCCTCGGTCTGAGCGTGTTTGCCGTGTTCGGCTCCAATGTGGCCGGATTCCCTGGTTCTGGAGGGCTCTGCACACTAGTCCTCGCGTTCCTCGCTGGAACTGGCTGGGAAAATAACAAGGTAGCATTTTTACTCTGCAAAATAAATAAACAAACAAACAAATAAATCCAAGACATGTTTAGTTATTTATTTGATCTTACATTTTTTTGCATGTTGGTTTTTTCCAAGTTGTTTTTTTTATGCTTTTTTTCTTATTTTTTATAATGTTGTCTTTCCTTTCTTTATTTTTTCTTTTCATTTTCTGTTTTGTCATTTGCTGAACCGATTAATTGTACAGACACTCACCGGCATACATTCATCCGTTTTACGTTTGTTTTTGTTTTTTTTCGATTTCACTGGGTTTTTGGGGGTTTTTTTCTCAAATTTTTTGTCAAATTTTGAGTTTAGACGTACCTAAGTAGTACGCTGACATAATGACGTAATGACGCTGCGTCCATTGTTTACAAACGACAGACTGAACATGCCCCTCCTTCTTCCCATTTCAGTTTTATTTATATATATATATATATATATATATATATATATATATATATATATATATATATATATATATATATATATATATATATATTATAGAGTTATATAGCATGTTACCCTTGTGTTAAAACATTGTCTCTGTGATCTTTGTGTTTACACTGTTTTGTAGACTTTTGTAACCCGAAGCAAATATGGTTGGTCAGAAGCGTAAGCCTACTAGCATGGGTGCAAGTCTCATACACAGAGATGAATTACCTATCTGCTCGGATCGGCACAATCTTCCATGCATACTCAGTTAAGCAAAGAGAGTTGTAAAATGAATGAAAACCTGAATCCAGAAAAGAAAGAGAACTCTCCGCTCTGCTGGTGATTCACATCAGTGCAGGCTGAGTACTAAACGAGTTCAACAGCGCCTTTGCTCACTTGAAAGACCGGAAGTCCGGATAACTCACCCTTTCTTTCAAGCACAAAAAAGTGCACTACTTTTGGTGTTGAACGCCTCACATATTGTAAGCGTTGATTGGCTGTTTTAAGCTTCATGTAAAGTGACTCAGCTCAGCTTCATGTAAAGTTACCATCCGAAGAGTATCAGAACCATTTACAAGCAGAAAGATCGCATCATAGCAAATGTTAAAGGTTATATTTGATACTGTATTTGATATTTGACAAGTGCATTTGATTAAAATTTATCAATTTGAATTTATTTTGCTTGAATTTAATTTATTTGAAATTAATGTTGATATTACTTGATATACTTGATATTATTTTACAATGTTATGTTTATAATAATTGATTTAGGGGTGTTTTATGAGGTACAGTAATGGTATTCATGGATGTATAGTACAGTATGAGCGTCATACGTCGCACGTCATACGTCACTGTAACAACTTACGTTCACTTTCAACTTACTTTCGGCCGTTACGTAAGTCGGGGAGTGTCTGTAATTAGGATTACTGGGAGGGTGGGGCCTGTCTCAGTCGAATCTGAGCAAAGGCGGGGTACAACCTGAACATCTCACCTGACCATTGCAGGGCAACACACACACACACACACACACACACACACACACACACACACACACACACACTTACTTGTAGAGAAACTTTGGAACAGCCAGTCATCGTGATGAGCGAGTCTTCAAACTGTGGGAGGAAACTGGTGTATGTGGAGGAAACCCTTAAAAGCACAGAAAGAACATGCAAACTCCACAGGAACACCCGAGATATATCAGCCACTGCACCAATGTGCTGCCCTTCCTTTCTTTCTTTCTTTTTTTTTTTTTAGTTTTTGCTTCTTTTTGTTTTCTTTCTGTCTTTCATTTTTTCTGTGAACAATATTTGTATGTGATTTGCTCTTTTTGTCTTTTTTAATATTTTTAGTGCGTGTCTTGGTGTGTGTGTTGGTGTGTGTGTGTGTGTGTGTGTGTGTGTGTGTGTGTGTGCTTGTGTGTGCGTGTGTTGGTGTGCTTGTGTGTGCGTGTGTGTATATGAGTGTGTGTGTGTGTGTGTGTGTGTGTGTGCGTGTGTTGGTGTGCTTGGGTGTGTGTGTGTATACGGATGTGTGTCTATACGGTGTTTGTGTGTGTGTGTGTGTGTGCGTGTGTTGGTGTGCTGTGTGTGTGTGTGTGTGTGTGCGTGTGTTGGTGTGTGTGTGTGTATACGGGTGTGTGTGTTCAGGCTCCTGTAGAAGAGGTTGTTGGTCAGGTGTGGGATGTGTTTCAGCCTCTGTTATTTGGGCTGATTGGAGCTGAAATCAGTGTCAGTGCACTCGAGCCCATCACTGTGGGTCAGTATTTCTTTCTCACACACACACACACACACACACACACACACACACACACACACACACACACACCAAGATGTCCTAATTTTATACATCAAACATGATCCTGATACAATTGTGTGTGTGTGTGTGTGTGTGTGTGTGTGTGTGTGTGTGTGTGTGTGTGTGTGTGTGTGGTGTGTGTGTGTGTGTGTGTGTGTGTGTGTGTGTTTTCAGCTCTGGGTCTTGCCGCTCTCAGCGTTGCCCTGTGTGTGAGGATCTCCTTCACCTTCCTCATGGTGCTCTGTGCAGGATTTAATTTTAAAGAGAAGATCTTTATCGCTTTGGCATGGATGCCTAAAGCCACTGTTCAGGTCACTATCACTTACAGACGCAATGCCTAGAGTGTTACGCGGTTATTAGATATTTATACACGTTTACCTCAGCGACGTCCCGAATCGCTGGTTTGTCTTTGACTTATGAGGAGACAGGAGCTGAAGGTGATTGAAGCTGATTGGCTGCGTGTGTCTTTCTCAACAGGCTGCTATTGGCTCGACGGCACTGGACAGGGCACGAGTGACGCAGGACGAGGAGCTTCAGCGGTTTGGAATGGATGTGTTGAGTGTTGCTGTTCTGTCCATCCTCATCACTGCTCCGCTCGGAGCATTGCTCATCGGTCTGTGTGGACCACGCCTACTGAGGAGACCGGAGAATCCAGAATGGGGTAAGAGTCTCTCTCTCACACACACACACACACACACACACACACACACACATGTAGAATGTGTTTGAAATCTCTATACACTGGTTTACATGAGTGTGTGTGTGTGTGTGTGTGTGCATGTGTGTGTGTGTGTGTGTGTGTGTGTGTGTGTGTGTGCGTGTGCATATTACAGCTGTGAGTCAGGGGACTCTTTCACCGTCAGACGCCCAGTTCACCTCTGAGAGTGCAATTTGAGACTCGTGGAATTTTCCAGAATCTGAGTATCGCGTGTTGTTTTGATGTTTTGGTTCCGGCGAGGATAAACAGCCTGGAGATCCTCCGAGCTGTACGGCGTCCACGGATCAGATTTACAAGCAGCTTTTGGATTCGTGGTCTTGTGGAGTACTGTTCTGTGTTTACTGTCTTATGATGTATGAAATTGATTTGAATTAGAGTTGTTGTTGTTTTCGTTATTGTTATGTGTACACTGAACATTTTTTTTTTCATCACTTCAGTCTTGAAATTTTATGTTTCAAGCATCACTCTAGATGATGAGAGGAGCGAAACTGTGAAACAGACATGAAGACGAGAATCACATGGGTACAGACGGGTACAGACATGGAGAGAATGGCATGGGTACAGACGTGCACAGATGTGTAGAGAATGGCATGGGTACAGACGGGTACAGATGTGTAGAGAATGGCATGGTTATAGACGTGTACAGATGTGTAGAGAATCACATGGGTACAGACGTGTAGAGAATGGCATGGGTATAGACGTGTACAGATGTGTAGAGAATCACATGGGTACAGACGGGTACAGACGTGTAGAGAATGGCATGGGTATAGACGTGTACAGATGTGTAGAGAATCACATGGGTACAGACGTGCACAGATGTGTAGAGAATGGCATGGGTACAGACGTGTACAGATGTGTAGAGAATGGCATGGGTATAGATGTGTACAGACGTGTAGAGAATGGCATGGGTACAGACGTGTACAGATGTGTAGAGAATCACATGGGTACAGACGTATATAAGGACAGAAGGGATTCGTGAATGTTTTTAAACGTCATCAGAAATGATTCAAGATTTAAGTTGATTTGAGTCTCCAGGCGGTTGATTGGTCAATCTGTGTGCTCTGTACAGACACTGACCAATCAACTGCCTAAAGACTCAGATCAGTTGTTTAAATGAGTGAGTCAGGTGTGCTGCCGCAACCACACGGCCCTTTGTGGCATGAGTTTAACACCTGTGCTTTAAATGGTTAAGTTTTTAATTGTTATTCAAAAATATTATGTATCAAAGACAAAATAATATCAATTTATTATTTTTATTATTATTGTTATTATTGATATCATTACGGTGCTGGATTACTGATCCCAGTGTCAGGGGTTCAAGCCCCACCATCACCGGCCGTGTCCTTCACTGTCTGTGCAGGAGCTTCATGTAAAAGAACCGTTGCTGACTTTCGTAAAGACGAGCTGCATCGTCGTCAGCATCTTTCTGCCCTGCGATGGCCCGGCGAGCCTTCCAGGGTGTACTCTGCCCTCGCCTGAAGTCAGCTGAGATGGGCGCCAGCCTATGATTTGTAGGTTGTTTGTGTTAATTTATTATTTTTTACCTGCTGTATTGATTGAGATTGAAAGAACAGTGACCTCAGTACAATAAAAATGTTCTACAGAAATAAATGAATTCCACAGGAAGGACGTGATGGTTTTGCTGAGTTCTGATTTGAGCATCAAGTAAAGGACTCGACTCGCCCGTAAGCGATTTTGTCGAAAATAGAAGCGACTTTTATTTTGAAGGTAACTGAATAAATTTTAACTAGAATATTTTGTCGGATCTTCTTTTCCTGTAAATTTACATGAACAATTTCAGCCTCGAGGTCCATCAGATATTTCTCCTCTCTTCTATTGTGTGTGAGAAGATGGGCTGAGAACCACAAACCTCCACAGCAACGCGGACGGCTGTCATGTCGCTGTTCTGCTGTTCCCTTTCTCTGTTATTGCTGAAACCTTTAGCATCGATTTGGAGGCTGTGCCTTTTAAAGGTGGGTTTTATCTGAGCTGAACGTTTCTCTGTATGAAAGAAAAGTTGTTAAATGAACCTATTAAAAATAACAAGAAAAAGATTTGAATTTTAGAATCGAAACAGAAATTCAGGTGGATTTTATTTCAACGACGCAGCTTGACAGACATCGCGATCTGGATTTAGATCCTGAATGAAGGCCTCACAGGAGACGACGCTGAGGAAAACCTCCAGGTGATAATGTGAGGAAGGAACCTCGAGAACAGCGAAAAACAAACTGATTAAAGATCATCACGATTGTACAGCATTGTACGATAACAGCGTAACATACCAAGTGTGTTTTAAAGATGGAGCTTATCATCATTCACGTCTTTTATAATTCCCCAAGAGCTTTTATTTTGAAATCTCGAGAATCCAGCTGACACAATCCACTGAAGCTCTGGTGTGTTGATCCAAGTGATGATACTTTACACGGAAACCTGCAGCTGTGCTCTCGGGTTCATTCCTTCAGTTTATAAACATCAGATCTGAGTTTTATTCTTTATCTTTTATAAAATAAGAGTCCTTGTATTTGTGAAATTTAATGTTAATTATGATTATATAATTAGAGGGCAACACAGGACGCACAGTGCTGCACTGGTCAGTACATCCGCTACTCAGCAAGCATGCAGGGGTTTCCTCTGGGTTCTCCGGTTTCCTCCCACAATCCCAAGTTATACACATCAGGTTAACTGGCTGTTCCATATCACCCCCAGATGTGAATGGGTTTGTGTGTTGGTTCTGCGATGGCCTGGTGAGACATTCAAGGTGCACCATACCTTAACCCAGTGTTGGCTGAGATAGGCTCCACCCTCCCCACAACCCCAATCGGATGACTCGGTTTAGTGAGGGGGGAGGGAGAGTGTGGTATGAGATGAACACGAGTTGAAACACCCTCAGGAGATCAGACAGGAAACAATCACCAGATTCTGGACTCTACTTCCTGTAAAAACCCTTTAATGGATATTAAACATAATCTTCATGTTGTAAACATATAAATGCTTCAAATAACACCAGGAACATTAAATATTTTATTTATTTTGAATAAAAATGTTATTTGGATGAAGGACGTGTTGGATTATTGAAGGCTCCTCACAGCTGAATACGTCACGATGGTGACCTGCTCTTCATCTTCGCTTCTCCAGTTTCCTTCCTTAAAATAAATCAGGACATCTCAGCCTCCGAATCATTTCCATCACAGTTATTTATTTATTTATTTATTTATTTGATGTTTACCTTTGTAAGTCTCTCTGCACTCTGATTCGTCATCTTCACCTCAGTGTCAATCACTTCCTGCAGTTTTTTCAGAATCTGAAATAATCAGATCAATTCTAATAAACACAGAGAACCAGAACCCACTTTACTAAACATAAAATACAACCGAAACAAGAAGATATTTCTTACCTTGTTGTTGTTGTTGTTGTTTGTTTTCATCTGAACACACACAGCTATAAATATAAATATTAATAACAGGAAACCAGCAGCGCAGAGAAAGACAGGAAGCAGCGAACCAGAACGATCAGGTTGTTCTGTAAATGTTATGACATCATTATAAATGTAGGAATCGCATCTGTCCTCCATGAAGATTGACGGCGTGATGGTGGAGGAGACGCTGACGTACCTGAGTGATGATCACAGAGGTGTGCGATGTTGGCGAAAGTCGTTTTATTACTCACAGGGTTTGCAGACACACAGATATAAGTGTTGATGATGTTCTGGTGGTTTTGGGTTTGAAGGGAGAGACTGAGGTTCACACTGAGGTCTGTGTTATTGGTGATGGAGATTCTCTCAGTGCCTCTGTACCAGGATAACGTCACATCTTCTCCATTCTTCACAGCACACAGGAGGGAACAACGCCCCGTGGGAACCGCACTTCGTTTTCCTCTCTCGTTTATTATTACTGGAGTCGATACTGGAGCTAAAAACACAAACACAGGAGAAATGCTTCGTTTTAAACGAGGAAACAATCCGCACGTGCGACAGGATCGTCCTGAATAAACAGGCAGAGGGTCATGTGATCAGGACAGAAATAAAACTCGGCTTGGGTAACCGTTTTCTCAAAACGTTTCGTCCTCCTGACTTCAAGGTGTCTGAGATCTGATTGGACGTTTTTGTGGATTGATGAAGTTCTGAGATGGAACAAGAGCAGGAAGGAGACATCAAACACTTTCACTCACCATAAACACTGACGCTGAAGGTTCGAGATAAAAGACGTCCACTGATGAGGTGTAATAAATAAACTCCAGAAAGGTTCCTGCTGAGGTTCCTGATGGTTAAAGCTCCACTGATCCTGTCCAGCTGCAGTCGCTCTTTAAATTTCTCACTGATTTCTGTATAAATTTCTCCTTTAAACACCAGACTGTTTAATATCCTTTCCTCTGCTCTCTCAGGTCCATAAAACCACTGAATCTGAGCATCACTCTGAATTCCAGTTATCCCAGTATGGAGAGTTATACTGGTTCCTTCCACTTCCTGCAGTGGGATCGTCTCGTCTCCAGCTACACACAGCAAACCTGCACCACACGTTCACGTTACATTCAACATTTCACTCACTTCACTTCATACAACTGTGGTTTCAGGGAGGCTGGAGCCTATCTCAGCCGAATATGGGCGAAGGTGAGGTCCACCCCGAAACACCCCAAACTTACAGCACAGCAGGAGAAGACGAGTCCTGAGATTGCTGATTTCTCCTAAAATATTCAGCACCATTTTCCCGCGTCTCCTCGACATCATCGGTGAAGATCGCTGGGTTCTGTCCGGTTCTGACGCCACTGAAAACATTTCCTGTTAGATCCTTCCTGTTATCTTCACCTGTTTACTGTCCCACATTGATCAGTGCGCCGTGCAGAGGTCGTATCTCAGTGTGTTCAGTCTGTCCACGCTCAGCACACGCTTTCCTCTCATCACTGCACGTGTACACGGGATATAAAACACGGATCACGAATTTAAATCCGACGGAAACTCGTTCTTTCAGGTCTGAACGAGTCTCGTGTACAAAAACATGATTATTGCAGTCCGGATGTCCATCACCACTTCCTGTTTACTGTGTGTGAGACGAGGAGCTGAGCACTAAAAACCACAAACCTCGACATCAACTAGGACAACCGCCACGTTTTCCGTTTTTTTTTACTTTCTCTGTCAATGCAGTCGCGTAAAAATAAATGCAACAAGTGGAAATTGTTGACGTTTTCAACAAATTTACCGTTTCACCCTCTTTACAACAGCGACGTACCCATCACACGAAACATTTAATAATTTACAGAACAAAATCCACAACAAAAATAACTACAGTCACATCACCGGATCTACAGACCTGTATCATCTCACTCTCGTGTTCCGGATTAGGTGCCGTTGATTCGAACCTCCTGCACAGAACACAGCGATCTTCACTGATGATGACCTGGAAATTGGTGCTGAATATTTTAGGAGAGATCAGGAATCTCAGGACTCGTCTTCTCCTGCTGTGCTGTAAGTTCGGGTCTTTCCTTCATCACAGAAGAACCTGACGCTGAAAATATTGAAATATTTATTATTAGTTCTATCAAAGAATATCTAGAAAAAGATTCAGTGCTGTGTATAATATGATGATAATAATAAACCATGTGGTGAAGTAAAACGAGGAGATGCAGAGCCATCAGCGTGTTTCTACCCTGCGATGGCCTGGCGAGCTGCCCAGGGTGTACTCTGCCCTCAACCAAAGCCACTGAGATGGGCACCAGCCTCCTCACGACCTGAATTAGGATTAAGCGGTTCAGAAAATAAATGAATGAATGGATGGTGAAGTGATGGTTATACAATAATAAACATGAATGTAACGTGAACGTGTGGTGCAGGTTTACTGTGTGTAGCTGGAGACGAGACGATCCCACTGCAGGAAGTGGAAGGAACCAGTATAACTCTCCATACTGGGATAACTGGAATTCAGAGTGATGCTCAGATTCAGTGGTTTTATGGACCTGAGAGAGCAGAGGAAAGGATATTAAACAGTCTGGTGTTTAAAGGAGAAATTTATACAGAAATCAGTGAGAGATTTAAAGAGCGACTGCAGCTGGACAGGATCAGTGGAGCTTTAACCATCAGGAACCTCAGCAGGAACCTTTCTGGAGTTTATTCATTGCTGGTCATTGCTGGAACTGGACGTCTTTTATCTCGAACCTTCAGTGTCGGTGTTTATGGTGAGTACATGCCGATCACAGAGTGCAATTCTATTCATTGAAGACTTTGAATTATTTTATTGCAGTCAACTTGAGTAAAATTTAAAAAGTGAATCAAAATAATGTAAAAATAAAAATCACTTTGCCGCTAAATGGTTTACGTATTAATTTACAAGTGACTTCTTCTTGTACATTTCTATCTACTCTAAAAAAAAAAGGACCTACTTCCTGTTTACAGCACTGTCTCACACTTTCATCTGATCATATGGTACCATCAGGCATTATGGTGGTGGAGCGGTTCGCACATCTGTCTCACATCAAGAACTTCCTGGGTTCAAGTCTCTGGCCCAGGGATGGTATATGTTGTGCTTACATGGGTTTCCTTTGGGAATTCCAGTTTCCTCCAAAAGCCCATAAAATGCACATTAGTCCAACTGGCTGTTCCAAATCACTCCTAAGTGTGAGTGTGTGTTTGATGGCTGTGGGTGAGTTGGCCTTGCAATTAATTTTTGTTTTTTGCATTTTGTGGCGACAGTGAGACATCACATTCTAGTGACTCTGAGGACCAGATGCTGCAGAGAGGAGTGTGACGGTGAATCCGAAATGGTTTACGCGGCTAACGAATTTCCGTCTTGGCTTTTCTGCCATCAGTCGACAAAAATACGTATATATACACACACACACACACACACACACACACACACACACACACACACACACACACAAGAAACTTAGATACCGCGAGTTATTTAAAATCTTCAGAACTGAAAGGTCGTTTTAAATAACGTCCCAGAATTATGGACACGTTTTTTTTCCTGAAGGCTTTAGAGAGGCATTCAGTACCTGAAATGACATCATACGGATCCACAGCAAAGAGATCAGCACACCTACGATGAGATTTCCTTTCGGCTTTTTCACTTTTCCAGGGGTCGGCGCAGTGAATGATTCGCATGTTTGATTTTGTTTATAGGTTTTTACGTCGGATGCCCTTCCTGACACAACCCTTTTAGAAAGGGGTAGAAACACGCAGACGGCTTTGCAGCTCCTCTTTACGAAAGTCAGCAATGGTTCTTTTACATGAACCTCTCACCATAGACAGTGACAGACATGGCCCGCCTTTGATCACACCTACTATATCAGGGTTAAATGACACAGGCGGCTCTTGCAGGAGGTTCGAATCAACGGCACCTAATCCGGAACACGAGAGTGAGATGATACAGGTCTGTAGATCCGGTGATGTGACTGTAGTTATTTTTGTTGTGGATTTTGTTCTGTAAATTATTAAATGTTTCGTGTGATGGGTACGTCGCTGTTGTAAAGAGGGTGAAACGGTAAATTTGTTGAAAACGTCGACAATTTCCACTTGTTGCATTTATTTTTACGCGACTGCATTGACAGAGAAAGTAAAAAAAACGGAAAACGTGGCGGTTGTCCTAGTTGATGTCGAGGTTTGTGGTTTTTAGTGCTCAGCTCCTCGTCTCACACACAGTAAACAGGAAGTGGTGATGGACATCCGGACTGCAATAATCATGGTTTTGTACACGAGACTCGTTGAGACCTGAAAGAACGAGTTTCCGTCGGATTTAAATTCGTGATCCGTGTTTTATATCCCGTGTACACGTGCAGTGATGAGAGGAAAGCGTGTGCTGAGCGTGGACAGACTGAACACACTGAGATACGACTTCTGCACGGCGCACTGATCAATGTGGGACAGTAAACAGGTGAAGATAACAGGAAGTATCTAACAGGAAATGTTTTCAACGGCGTCAGAACCGGACAGAACCCAGCGATCTTCACCGATGATGTCGAGGAGACGCGGGAAAATGGTGCTGAATATTTTAGGAGAAATCAGCAATCTCAGGACTCGTCTTCTCCTGCTGTGCTGTAAGTTTGGGGTGTTTCGGGGTGGACCTCACCTTCGCCCATGTTCGGCTGAGATAGGCTCCAGCCTCCCTGAAACCACAGTTGTATGAAGTGAAGTGAGTGAAATGTTGAATGTAACGTGAACGTGTGGTGCAGGTTTACTGTGTGTAGCTGGAGACGAGACGATCCTACTGCAGGAAGTGGAAGGAACCAGTATAACTCTCCATACTGGGTTAACTGGAATTCAGAGTGATGCTCACATTCAGTGGTTTTATGGCCCTGAGAGAGCAGAGGAAAGGATATTAAACAGTCTGGTGTTTAAAGGAGAAATTTATACAGAAATCAGTGAGAGATTTAAAGAGCGATTGCAGCTGGACAGGATCAGTGGAGCTTTAACCATCAGGAACCTCAGCAGGAACCTTTCTGGAGTTTATTTATTACAGATCATCACTGGACGTCTTTTATCTCGAACCTTCAGCGTCAGTGTTTATGGTGAGTGAAAGTGTTTGATGTCTCCTTCCTGCTCTTGTTCCATCTCAGAACTTCATCAATCCACAAAAACGTCCAATCAGATCTCAGACACCTTGAAGTCAGGAGGACAAAACGTTTTGAGAACACGGTTACCCAAGCCGAGTTTCGCTTCTGTCCTGATCACATGACCCTCTGCCTGTTTATTCAGGACGATCCTGTCGCACGTGCGGATTGTTTCCTCGTTTAAAACGAAGCATTTCTCCTGTGTTTGTGTTTTTAGCTCCAGTATCGACTCCAGTAATAATAAACGAGAGAGGAAAACGAAGTGCGGTTCCCACGGGGCGTTGTTCCCTCCTGTGTGCTGTGAAGAATGGAGAAGATGTGACGTTATCCTGGTACAGAGGCACTGAGAGAATCTCCATCACCAATAACACAGATCTCAGTGTGAACCTCAGTCTCTCCCTTCAAACCCAAAACCACCAGAACATCATCAACACTTATATCTGTGTGTCTGCAAACCCTGTGAGTAATAAAACGACTTTCGCCAACATCGCACACCTCTGTGATCATCACTCAGGTACGTCAGCGTCTCCTCCACCATCACGCCGTCAATCTTCATGGAGGACAGATGTGATTCCTACATTTATAATGATGTCATAACATTTACAGAACAACCTGATCGTTCTGGTTCGCTGCTTCCTGTCTTGCTCTGCGCTGCTGGTTTCCTGTTATTAATATTTATATTTATAGCTGTGTGTGTTCAGATGAAAACAAACAACAACAACAACAACAACAACAAGGTAAGAAATATCTTCTTGTTTCGGTTGTATTTTATGTTTAGTAAAGTGGGTTCTGGTTCTCTGTGTTTATTAGAATTGATCTGATTATTTCAGATTCTGAAAAAACTGCAGGAAGTGATTGACACTGAGGTGAAGATGACGACTCAGAGTGTAGAGAGACTTACAAAGGTAAACATCAAATAAATAAATAAATAACTGTGATGGAAATGATTCGGAGGCTGAGATGTCCTGATTTATTTTAAGGAAGGAAACTGGAGAAGCGAAGATGAAGAGCAGGTCACCATCGTGACGTATTCAGCTGTGAGGAGCCTTCAATAATCCAACACGTCCTTTATCCAAATAACTTTTTTTTTCAAAATAAATAAATTATTTAATGTTCCTGGTGTTATTTGAAGCATTTATATGTTTACAACATGAAGTCTGTCTGTCTTCCTTTCGGCTTTTTCCCTTTTACTCGGGAGTCGCCACAGCGAATCATCTGATTCACACATTTGATTTGGCAGAGGTTTTTACGTCGGATGCCCTTCCTGTCACAACCCTTTTTAGCAAGGGACAGAAACACGCTGACGACTTTGCAGCTCCTCTTTACGAAAGTCAGCAATGGTTCTTTTACATGAACCTCTCACCATAGACAGTGACAGACATGGCCGCCTTTGATAATCCAGTTAGCTGCACTGGGGGGGACAGTGACAACCCTGTGGAGAGTGGGACTCGAACCCTCAACCTTTGGATCAGCGATCCAGCGCCCTATACCACTAGACCACCACTGCCCCTATTGTTTACAACATGAAGATTATGTTTAATATCCATTAAAGGGTTTTTACAGGAAGTAGAGTCCAGAATCTGGTGATTGTTTCCTGTCTGATCTCCTGATGGTGTTTAAACTCGTGTTCATCTCATACCACACTCTCCCTCCCCCCTCACTAAACCGAGTCATCCGATTGGGGTCGCGGGGAGGGTGGAGCCTATCTCAGCCAACACTGTGTCAAGGTGCGGTGCACCCTGAATGGCTCACCAGGCCACCGCAGAAACAACACACAAACTTATTCACAGCTGGGGGTGTTATGGAACAGCCAGTTAACCTGGTGTGTATATCTTGGGATTGTGGGAGGAAACCAGAGAACCCAGAGGAAACCCTGTATACAAAAAAACCTTGTTGCTGAGTGGTGGGTGTGCTGACCAGTTTCACTAATGCAATGACTCTTATTTTGTAGAACATTAAGAATGTGATGTGTTTATAAACTGAAGGAATGAACCCGAGAGAACAGCTGCGGGTTTCCATGCAAAGTATCATCACTTGGATCAACACACCAGAGCTTCAGTGGATTGTGTCAGCTGGATTCTCGAGATTTCAAAATAAAAGCTCTTGGGGAATTATAAAAGACGTGAATGATGATAATCGCCATCTTTTAAACGGTGTGTGATGCTGTTATCGTACAATGCTGTACAATCGTGATGATCTTTAATCAGTTTGTTTTTCGCTGTTCTCGAGGTTCCTTCCTCACATCATCACCTGGAGGTTTTCCTCAGCGTCGTCTCCTGTGATGCCTTCATTCAGGATTTAAATCCAGATCGCGATGTGTGTCGAGCTGCGTCGTTGAAATAAAATCTACCTGAATTTCTGCTTTGATTCTAAACCTCAAATCTTTTCCTTGTTATTTTTAATAGGTTCATTTAACAACTTTTCTTTCATACAGAGAAACGTTCAGCTCAGATAAAACCCACCTTTAAAAGGCACAGCCTCCAAATCGATGCTAAAGGTTTCAGTATTAATTGAGAAAAAGAACAGCAGAACAGCGAAATGACAGCCGTCCGCGTCACTGTGGCGGTTTGTGGTTCTCAGCCCATCGTCTCACACACAGTAGAGGAGAAGAGAAATTCTGATGGACCTCGAGATTAAAATTGTTCATGTAAATTTACAGGAAAAGAAGATCCGACAAAATATTCCAGTTAAAATTTATTCAGTTACCTTCAAAATAAAAGTCGCTTTTATTTTCAGACAAAATTGCTTCAGTGCGAGTCGAGTCCTTTAATTGACGCATCACATCAGAACTCAGCAAAACCATCATGTCCTTCCTGTAGAATTCATTTATTTCTGTTAAACATTTTATAGTACTGAGGTCACTGTTCTTTTAATCTCAATCAATACAGCAGGTAAAAAATAATAAATTAACACGAACAACCACGGTGACAATCACCAATGTCTACAAATCATACTTCCACAAAACACGCCAACCCTACCCGACAGTGATAACGTCAATTCCAGGATAAAAATTAAATCGCCATCCCTCACAGTTCAGTTTCCGCTAATAATCCACAGGAGGAAAGAACAGTTTTCTGATTTTTGTGGTGATTATTCTTAAACTACGCTTCTGTATCACACGAAGCATATTTACTCCGTAAACACTTCAATCTCTCACCGAGTTCTCCGTTAAACACCAGAATGATTAATATAATTTCCTCTGTTTTCTCAGTTCTGTCTGGATTACAGCGGCACTGTGTATTCAGTGGTCAAATAAATCAGAACATTATATACACAGGGATCCTTTACGTTCTGTGGTTAATGGGGACCGAGACCCCTTGCGATCACCAATTTACGCAAAGTAGGATCGACCCATGGACTGACGTACAGTATACATACATGTATATAATATCAATAAATAAAATATTCAATGTTATAAATGCTTGTAATAAAAATTAAATATCAAAAATAATTCATAAGATGTAAATAAAATATAAATACACACACAGAGATGCGCACCTCACATAAAAATTTAAGTAGTTTTGTTGGGGGGTTTTGGGTTGTTTTTGTTTCGGTTTGTTTGGGAATTTTTTATAATTGGCCTTGTTTTGCAGCGCTTTCCTTCACTTTCCCCCCATTTTTCTTTAATTTCCTTATTTATACACACACACACACACACACACACACACACACACACACACACACACACACACGCAAGAAACTTAGATGCCACGAGTTATTTAAAATCTTCACAACATAGAGGTTTTTTTTAAATAACATCCCAGACTTATGGAAATGTCTTTTTCCTGAAGGCTTTTTTACTTTTTTTTTACTTTCTCTGTCAATGCAGTCGCGTAAAAATAAATGCAACAAGTGGAAATTGTCGATGTTTTCAACAAATTTACCGTTTCACCCTCTTTACAACTACGTTCTACAACTACAACTAGCATCTACAATTCTACATCTACAACTAGCGTTCTACGTTCACGGCTTCCACAGGGAAACCAATACGGTGCAAAAATTTGCCATTCGCTCCTGGGTCATGATGTATATTGTAGAACTATACAATTTACATTTTTTTTTTCCTGAAGACGTTAGAGGGTCGGTTAGGGCCTGGAAATGACATCATACAGATCCATAGTAAAGAAATCATCACAGCTACTATATCAGGGTTAAATGACACAGGCGGCTCTTGCAGGAGGTTCGAATCAACGGCACCTAATCCGGAACACGAGAGTGAGATGGTACAGGTCTGTAGATCCGGTGATGTGACTGTAGTTATTTTTGTTGTGGATTTTGTTCTGTAAATTATTAAATGTTTCGTGTGATGGGTACGTCGCTGTTGTAAAGAGGGTGAAACGGTAAATTTGTTGAAAACGTCGACAATTTCCACTTGTTGCATTTATTTTTACGCGACTGCATTGACAGAGAAAGTAAAAAAAACGGAAAACGTGGCGGTTGTCCTAGTTGATGTCGAGGTTTGTGGTTTTTAGTGCTCAGCTCCTCGTCTCACACACAGTAAACAGGAAGTGGTGATGGACATCCGGACTGCAATAATCATGGTTTTGTACACGAGACTCGTTGAGACCTGAAAGAACGAGTTTCCGTCGGATTTAAATTCGTGATCCGTGTTTTATATCCCGTGTACACGTGCAGTGATGAGAGGAAAGCGTGTGCTGAGCGTGGACAGACTGAACACACTGAGATACGACCTCTGCATGGCGCACTGATCAATGTGGGACAGTAAACAGGTGAAGATAACAGGAAGTATCTAACAGGAAATGTTTTCAGCGGCGTCAGAACCGGACAGAACCCAGCGATCTTCACCGATGATGTCGAGGAGACGCGGGAAAATGGTGCTGAATATTTTAGGAGAAATCAGCAATCTCAGGACTCGTCTTCTCCTGCTGTGCTGTAAGTTTGGGGTGTTTCGGGGTGGACCTCACCTTCGCCCATGTTCGGCTGAGCTAGGCTCCAGCCTCCCTGAAACCACAGTTGTATGAAGTGAAGTGAGTGAAATGTTGAATGTAACGTGAACGTGTGGTGCAGGTTTACTGTGTGTAGCTGGAGACGAGACGATCCCACTGCAGGAAGTGGAAGGAACCAGTATAACTCTCCATACTGGGATAACTGGAATTCAGAGTGATGCTCACATTCAGTGGTTTTATGGACCTGAGAGAGCAGAGGAAAAGATATTAAACAGTCTGGTGTATAAAGGAGAAATGTATACAGAAATCAGTGAGAGATTTAAAGAGCGACTGCAGCTGGACAGGATCAGTGGAGCTTTAACCATCAGGAACCTCAGCAGGAACCTTTCTGGAGTTTATTTATTACACCTCATCAGTGGACGTCTTTTATCTCGAACCTTCAGCGTCAGTGTTTATGGTGAGTGAAAGTGTTTGATGTCTCCTTCCTGCTCTTGTTCCATCTGAGAACTTCATCAATCCACAAAAACGTCCAATCAGATCTCAGACACCTTGAAGTCAGGAGGACGAAACGTTTTGAGAAAACGGTTACCCAAGCCGAGTTTTGCTTCTGTCCTGATCACATGACCCTCTGCCTGTTTATTCAGGATGACCCTGTCGCACGTGCGGATTGTTTCCTCGTTTAAAACGAAGCATTTCTCCTGTGTTTGTGTTTTTAGCTCCAGTATCGACTCCAGTAATAATAAACGAGAGAGGAAAACGAAGTGCGGTTCCCACGGCGCGTTGTTCCCTCCTGTGTGCTGTGAAGAATGGAGAAGATGTGACGTTATCCTGGTACAGAGGCACTGAGAGAATCTCCATCACCAATAACACAGATCTCAGTGTGAACCTCAGTCTCTCCCTTCAAACCCAAAACCACCAGAACATCATCAACACTTATATCTGTGTGTCTGCAAACCCTGCGAGTAATAAAACGACTTTCGCCAACATCGCACACCTCTGTGATCATCACTCAGGTACGTCAGCGTCTCCTCCACCATCACGCAGTCAATCTTCATGGAGGACAGATGTGATTCCTACATTTATAATGATGTCATAACATTTACAGAACAACCTGATCGTTCTGGTTCGCTGCTTCCTGTCTTGCTCTGCGCTGCTGGTTTCCTGTTATTAATATTTATATTTATAGCTGTGTGTGTTCAGATGAAAACAAACAACAACAACAACAACAACAACAAGGTAAGAAATATCTTCTTGTTTCGGTTGTATTTTATGTTTAGTAAAGTGGGTTCTGGTTCTCTGTGTTTATTAGAATTGATCTGATTATTTCAGATTCTGAAAAAACTGCAGGAAGTGATTGACACTGAGGTGAAGATGACGAATCAGAGTGTAGAGAGACTTACAAAGGTAAACATCAAATAAATAAATAAATAACTGTGATGGAAATGATTCGGAGGCTGAGATGTCCTGATTTATTTTAAGGAAGGAAACTGGAGAAGCGAAGATGAAGAGCAGGTCACCATCGTGACGTATTCAGCTGTGAGGAGCCTTCAATAATCCAACACGTCCTTTATCCAAATAACTTTTTTATTCAAAATAAATAAATTATTTAATGTTCCTGGTGTTATTTGAAGCATTTATATGTTTACAACATGAAGATTATGTTTAATATCCATTAAAGGGTTTTTACAGGAAGTAGAGTCCAGAATCTGGTGATTGTTTCCTGTCTGATCTCCTGATGGTGTTTAAACTCGTGTTCATCTCATACCACACTCTCCCTCCCCCCTCACTAAACCGAGTCATCCGATTGGGGTCGCGGGGAGGGTGGAGCCTATCTCAGCCAACACTGTGTCAAGGTGCGGTGCACCCTGAATGGCTCACCAGGCCACCGCAGAAACAACACACAAACTTATTCACAGCTGGGGGAGATATGGAACAGCCAGTTAACCTGGTGTGTATATCTTGGGATTGTGGGAGGAAACCAGAGAACCCAGAGGAAACCCTGTATACAAAAAAACCTTGTTGCTGAGTGGTGGGTGTGCTGACCAGTTTCACTAATGCAATGACTCTTATTTTGTAGAACATTAAGAATGTGATGTGTTTATAAACTGAAGGAATGAACCCGAGAGAACAGCTGCGGGTTTCCATGCAAAGTATCATCACTTGGATCAACACACCAGAGCTTCAGTGGATTGTGTCAGCTGGATTCTCGAGATTTCAAAATAAAAGCTCTTGGGGAATTATAAAAGACGTGAATGATGATAATCGCCATCTTTTAAACGGTGTGTGATGCTGTTATCGTACAATGCTGTACAATCGTGATGATCTTTAATCAATTTGTTTTTCGCTGTTCTCGAGGTTCCTTCCTCACATTATCACCTGGAGGTTTTCCTCAGCGTCGTCTCCTGTGATGCCTTCATTCAGGATCTAAATCCAGATCGCGATGTCTGTCGAGCTGCGTCGTTGAAATAAAATCTACCTGAATTTCTGCTTTGATTCTAAACCTCAAATCTTTTCCTTGTTATTTTTAATAGGTTCATTTAACAACTTTTCTTTCATACAGAGAAACGTTCAGCTCAGATAAAACCCACCTTTAAAAGGCACAGCCTCCAAATCGATGCTAAAGGTTTCAGTATTAATTGAGAAAAAGAACAGCAGAACAGCGAAATGACAGCCGTCCGCGTCACTGTGGCGGTTTGTGGTTCTCAGCCCATCGTCTCACACACAGTAGAGGAGAAGAGAAATTCTGATGGACCTCGAGATTAAAATTGTTCATGTAAATTTACAGGAAAAGAAGATCCGACAAAATATTCCAGTTAAAATTTATTCAGTTACCTTCAAAATAAAAGTCGCTTTTATTTTCAGACAAAATTGCTTAAGTGCGAGTCGAGTCCTTTAATTGACGCATCACATCAGAACTCAGCAAAACCATCACGTCCTTCCTGTAGAATTCATTTATTTCTGTAAAACATTTTATAGTACTGAGGTCACTGTTCTTTTAATCTCAATCAATACAGCAGGTAAAAAATAATAAATTAACACGAACAACCACGGTGACAATCACCAATGTCTACAAATCATACTTATAAAACTCATAAATAAATTTAAAAAATCAGTAAAGACATGCAACAGTGTTTCTTCCAACAATAAATCAGGCATAAACAAATAAACAAACAAACAACGAACAAAGTTATTAGTATTGATGTAGTTGTATAATTAAGAAACAGCATGACCTGAGAAAGGCTGATTTAAATTATTCAATTATATTTTATTCATTCATTCATTTTCTGAACTGCTTAATCCTAATTAGGGTGACGGTGAGGCTGGCGCCTATCTCAGCTGACTCCGGGTGAGGGCACAGTACACCCTGGACGGCTCGCCGGGCCATCACACGGCAGAAAGATGCTGACGACGATGCAGCTCGTCTTTACGAAAGTCAGCAACGGTTCTTTTACATGAAGCTCCAGCACAGACAGTGAGCGACACGGCCGGTGATGGTGGGGCTTGAACCCCTGACACTGGGATCAGTAATCCAGCACCGTAATGATATCAATAATAACAATAATAATAAAAATAATAAATTGATATTATTTTGAATTTGATACATCATATTTTTTGAATAACAATTAAAAACTTTACCATTTAAAGCACAGGTGTTAAACTCATGCCACAAAGGGCCGTGTGGTTGCGGCAGCACACCTGATTCGCTCATTTCAACAACTGATCTGAGTCTTCAAGCAGTTGATTGGTCAGTGTCTGTACGGGGCACACAGATTGACCAATCAACCGCCTGAAGACTCAAATCAACTTAAATCTTGAATCATTTCTGATTTAAAAACATTCACAAATCCCTTCTGTCCTTATACAAGTCTGAACCATGTCATTCTCTACACATCTGTACACGTCTGTACCCATGTCATTCTCTACACATCCGTACACATCTGTACATGTCTGTACTCATGTTATTCTCTAAACATCTGTACACATCTGTACCCATGTCATTCTCTACACATCCGTGCCCATATAATTCTCGACAAATCCATACATGTCTGTGCATATATAATTCTCTACACATCTGTGAACATCTGTACCCATGTTATTCTCTACACATTTGAACACGTCTGTACCCATGTCATTCTCTACACATCCGTACACGTCTGTGCCCATATAATTCTCTACACATCTGGACACATCTGTATCCATGTCACTCTCTACACATCTGTGCCCATATAGTTCTCTACACATCTGTACACGTCTGTGCCCATATTATTCGCTACACATCTGTGCACGTCTGTACCCATGTTATTCTCTACACATCTGTACACGTCTATACCCATGTCATTCTCTACACATCCGTACACGTCTGTGCCCATATAATTCTCTACACATCTGTACACATCTGTATCCATGTTATTCTCTACACAGCTGTACACGTCTGTACCCATGTTATTCTCTACACAGCTGTACACGTCTGTACCCATGTTATTCTCTACACATCTGTACATGTCTATACACATGGTATTCTATAAACATTTGTACACTTTTTGTACAAATTGTACACACATTTCACGTCTGTGCCCATATTATTCTCTACACATCTGTACACGTCTGTACCCATGTCACTCTCTATACATCTGTACATGTCTGTGCCCATATTATTCTCTACACATCTGTACATGTCTGTCCCCATGTTATTCTCTAGACATTTGTACAGGTCTGTACCCATATAATTCTGTACACATCTGTACATGTCTGTACCCATGTTATTCTCTTCAAATCTGTACATATCTGCTTCCATGTTATTCTCTACACATCTGTACACGTCTGTATCCATGTCACTCTCTACACATCTGTGCCCATATAGTTCTCTACATATCTGTACATGTCTGTATCCATATCATTCTCCAAAACATCTGTACAGGTCTCTACCCATATTATTCTCGTGTTCATGTCTGTTTCACAGTTTCACTCCTCTCATCATCTAGAGTGAGGCTCGAAACATAAAAATTCAAGGTTGTGAAGTGATGAAAAAAGTTCACTTTACACATAACAATAACAACAACAACATCAACAACAACTCTAATCAATTCAATTTCATGCATAATAAATCGGAAGACACAGAACAGCACTCCACAGGACCACAAATCCAAAAGATGGCTGTAAATCTGATCCGTGGACGTCGTACAGCTCGGAGGATCTCCAGGCTGTTTATAATCGTCAGAACCAAAACATCAAACAAAACGTGACACTCAGATTCTGGAAAATTCCACGAGTCTCTGTCTCTCTCTCTCTCTCTCTCTCTCTCTCACACACACACACACACACACACACACACACACACACACTCTCTCTCTCTCTCTCACACTCAAACACACACACACACACACACACACACACACAGAAGAAGAAAATAAGAAAACATTGAAGGTTGTACTTTTTGGTGTAGCTGGTTTGTGGTTGGTTCGGCTGTGAAAAGGAGGAAGTGATGTCATGGTGAAATCATTTCTCCACCGGGTCTGGAAGTGAATAAGAGCCGCACAGAACACAGCGATCTTCACTGATGATGACCTGGAAATTGGTGCTGAATATTTTAGGAGAGATCAGGAATCTCAGGACTCGTCTTCTCCTGCTGTGCTGTAAGTTCGGGTCTTTCCTTCATCACAGAAGAACCTGACGCTGAAAATATTGAAATATTTATTATTAGTTCTAGCGAAGAATATCTCGAAAAAGATTCAGTGCTGTGTATAATATGATGATAATAATAAACCATGTGGTGAAGTAAAAAGAGGAGATGCAGAGCCGTCAGCGTGTTTCTACCCTGCGATGGCCTGGCAATCTGTCCAGGGTGTACTCTGCCCTCAACCAAAGCCAGCTGAGATGGGCACCAGCCTCCTCACGACCCGAATTAGGATTAAGCGGTTCAGAAAATAAATGAATGAATGGATGGTGAAGTGATGGTTATACAATAATAAACATGAATGTAACGTGAACGTGTGGTGCAGGTTTACTGTGTGTAGCTGGAGACGAGACGATCCCACTGCAGGAAGTGGAAGGAACCAGTATAACTCTCCATACTGGGATAACTGGAATTCAGAGTGATGCTCAGATTCAGTGGTTTTATGGACCTGAGAGAGCAGAGGAAAGGATATTAAACAGTCTGGTGTTTAAAGGAGAAATTTATACAGAAATCAGTGAGAGATTTAAAGAGCGACTGCAGCTGGACAGGATCAGTGGAGCTTTAACCATCAGGAACCTCAGCAGGAACCTTTCTGGAGTTTATTCATTACAGATCATCAGTGGACGGCTTTTATCTCGAACCTTCAGTGTCGGTGTTTATGGTGAGTACATGCTGATCACAGAGTGTAATTCTATTTATTGAAGACTTTGAGTTATTTTCCTGCAATAAACTTGAGTAGAAATTTAAAAGTGAATCAAAATAATGTAAAAATAAAAATTATTTTGTGGCTAAATGGTTTGCGTATCAATTTACAAGTGACTTCTTGTATATTTCTACCTATTCTAAATAAAGGACTTCCTGTTTACAGCACTGTCTCACACTTTAATCTGATCATATGGTACCACCAGGCATTATGATGGTGTAGCGGTTAGCACATCTGTCTCACATCAAGAACTTCCCTGGTTCAAGTCTCTGGCCCGGTGATGGTATTCCTGTGAGGAGATTACATGTGGTGCTTACATGGGTTTCCTTTGGATACTCCAGTTCCTCCAACAGCCCCCCAAAATGCACATTCCACTAGTAGTCCAACTGGCTGTTCCAAATCGCCCCTCAGTGTGATTGTGAGTGTGATGGCTTGATGGCTCTGGGTGGGTTGGTCTTGCAATGAACTGGCAAACTTCCAACTTTCATACACTGTTGGTTGAGATAGGCTCCAGCCTCCCTGCAACTATCGCAAAAGATAGTGGTTTGGAAAATGACTCCTTGAATGCTTGTGTCACCTGGAAAGTGGACAATGCACCATCTTCCCGGGCCACCAGGAGGTGCTGTCATGCTTTAAATATCTTTCTTTGCCTGCTTGGATGATTTCCTGTATTTGTGTGAACCACACCTGAATTTCATCTGATTAATTTTTTTCTGCTGAAGAGCTGAGACTTTGTTCTGTTCTTCATTGTTTAATTTTTGTGAGAAATCTCATTTTTGGTTATATTTTTGTAGTTGAAGTTTTGTCTCAGATTTATTTTGCTAAAATGTGTACAAAATCTCAAGCAGCTGCTCTGACTGCGCAAACTACCCGGCCCAGGCATGGTCGAACTTCCTCCTTGTATTGTGATAATGTTCTGATTTTTGGCATCATAGAACATTGCGGATGCAATCAGAGAGAGAGAGAGAGAGAGAGAGCGAGAGAATAGAATGCATATAATTTCCATAAAATTTCGTCAAATTCAGTTTAATTCAATAAAACTTGTAATTATTTGATAAAATGAAGTGAATGTGATAAATTCGTGTTGTTAAAAGTTATTCAATTACATTTCTCAATCTCTGAGGATGTTGATAAAAGTCTGTAGAATGAAAATAAATGTAAATCACTGGTGATATAAAATCTGGACTTGTTATTTGTGTAACTCGAACTGAATCCAGTTACATAGAACTGATGTAGGAATTTGGATGAAATAAATTCACTGCTCTGTAATTGGATATTAAAGGGTACCTGAAGTCTGCTAGTGTTACTCACTCTTTAAAACAATCAGGTATGACATTCGTGGTTCCTTCTGAGAACATCAGTCCACACGCAATTTTAAAGTATGCAACTCTGGGCCTGCTCAGATACGACATGTCGCCTTTCTGATTGGCTGTTCCAACCTGGCAGTGACGTGAAGTCATTAGATTGGCTGGGCTACGTAACTGACCACGTATGTCATACCACATTATGGTTCATTGCTGAGCAGCATAAACAACAAGTGCAAAAATCACACATATTTTTGTTCATAAATCGACTGAAAGCAGGAAAGCCGAGACGGAAATACGTTAGCTGCGTAAACTATTTCGGATTTACCGTCACGCTCCTCTCTGCAGTATCTCATCCTCAGAGTCACTAGAATGTGATGTCTCACTGATGTCTCAAATAATAAATTAACACGAACAACCACGGTGACAATCACCACTGTCTACAAATCATACTTATAAAACTAATAAATACATTTAAAAAATCAGACTTCCACAAAACACGCCAACCCTACCCGACAGTGATAACGTCAATTCCAGGACAAAAATTAAATCGCCATCCCTCACAGTTCAGTTTCCGCGAATAATCCACAGGAGGAAAGAACGGTTTTCTGATTTTTGTGGTGATTATTCTTAAACTACGCTTCTGTATCACACGAAGCATATTTACTCCGTAAACACTTCAATCTCTCACTGAGTTCTCCGTTAAACACCAGAATGATTAATATAATTTCCTCTGTTTTCTCAGTTCTGTCTGGATTACAGCGGCACTGTGTATTCAGTGGTCAAATAAATCAGAACATTATATACACAGGGATCCTTTACGTTCTGTGGTTAATGGGGACCGAGACCCCCTTGCGATCACCAATTTACGCAAAGTAGGATCGACCCATGGACTGACGTACAGTATACATACATGTATATAATATCAATAAATACATATTCAATGTTATAAATGCTTGTAATAAAAATTAAATATAAAAATAATTCATAAGATGTAAATAAAATATAAATACACACACACAGATGCGCACCTCACATAAAAATTTAAGTAGTTTTGTTGGGGGGTTTTGGGTTGTTTTTGTTTCGGTTTGTTTGGGAATTTTTTTATAATTGGCCTTGTTTTGCAGCGTTTTCCTTCACTTTCCCCCCATTTTTCTTTAATTTCCTTATTTATACACACACACACACACACACACACACACACACACACACACACGCAAGAAACTTAGATGCCACGAGTTATTTAAAATCTTCACAACATAGAGGTTTTTTTTAAATAACATCCCAGACTTATGGAAATGTCTTTTTCCTGAAGGCTTTTTTACTTTTTTTTACTTTCTCTGTCAATGCAGTCGCGTAAAAATAAATGCAACAAGTGGAAATTGTCGATGTTTTCAACAAATTTACTGTTTCACCCTCTTTACAACTACGTTCTACAACTACAGCTAGCATCTACAATTCTACATCTACAACTAGCGTTCTACGTTCACGGCTTCCACAGGGAAACCAATACGGTGCAAAAATTTGCCATTCGCTCCTGGGTCATGATGTATATTGTAGAACTATACAATTTACATTTTTTTTTTCCTGAAGACGTTAGAGGGTCGGTTAGGGCCTGGAAATGACATCATACAGATCCATAGTAAAGAAATCATCACACCTACTATATCAGGGTTAAATGACACAGGCGGCTCTTGCAGGAGGTTCGAATCAACGGCACCTAATCCGGAACACGAGAGTGAGATGATACAGGTCTGTAGATCCGGTGATGTGACTGTAGTTATTTTTGTTGTGGATTTTGTTCTGTAAATTATTAAATGTTTCGTGTGATGGGTACGTCGCTGTTGTAAAGAGGGTGAAACGGTAAATTTGTTGAAAACGTCGACAATTTCCACTTGTTGCATTTATTTTTACGCGACTGCATTGACAGAGAAAGTAAAAAAACGGAAAACGTGGCGGTTGTCCTAGTTGATGTCGAGGTTTGTGGTTTTTAGTGCTCAGCTCCTCGTCTCACACACAGTAAATAGGAAGTGGTGATGGACATCCGGACTGCAATAATCATGGTTTTGTACACGAGACTCGTTGAGACCTGAAAGAACGAGTTTCCGTCGGATTTAAATTCGTGATCCGTGTTTTATATCCCGTGTACACGTGCAGTGATGAGAGGAAAGCGTGTGCTGAGCGTGGACAGACTGAACACACTGAGATACGACCTCTGCACGGCGCACTGATCAATGTGGGACAGTAAACAGGTGAAGATAACAGGAAGGATCTAACAGGAAATGTTTTCAGCGGCGTCAGAACCGGACAGAACCCAGCGATCTTCACCGATGATGTCGAGGAGACGCGGGAAAATGGTGCTGAATATTTTAGGAGAAATCAGCAATCTCAGGACTCGTCTTCTCCTGCTGTGCTGTAAGTTTGGGGTGTTTTGGGGTGGACCTCACCTTTGCCCATATTCGGCTGAGATAGGCTCCAGCCTCCCTGAAACCACAGTTGTATGAAGTGAATTGCTGAGTGAAATGTTGAATGTAACGTGAACGTGTGGTGCAGGTTTACTGTGTGTAGCTGGAGACGAGACGATCCTACTGCAGGAAGTGGAAGGAACCAGTATAACTCTCCATACTGGGATAACTGGAATTCAGAGTGATGCTTACATTCAGTGGTTTTATGGACCTGAGAGAGCAGAGGAAAGGATATTAAACAGTCTGGTGTTTAAAGGAGAAATGTATACAGAAATCAGTGAGAGATTTAAAGAGCGACTGCAGCTGGACAGGATCAGTGGAGCTTTAACCATCAGGAACCTCAGCAGGAACCTTTCTGGAGTTTATTTATTACACCTCATCAGTGGACGTCTTTTATCTCGAACCTTCAGCGTCAGTGTTTATGGTGAGTGAAAGTGTTTGATGTCTCCTTCCTGCTCTTGTTCCATCTCAGAACTTCATCAATCCACAAAAACGTCCAATCAGATCTCAGACACCTTGAAGTCAGGAGGACGAAACGTTTTGAGAAAACGGTTACCCAAGCCGAGTTTCGCTTCTGTCCTGATCACATGACCCTCTGCCTGTTTATTCAGGACGACCCTGTCGCACGTGCGGATTGTTTCCTCGTTTAAAACGAAGCATTTCTCCTGTGTTTGTGTTTTTAGCTCCAGTATCGACTCCAGTAATAATAAACGAGAGAGGAAAACGAAGTGCGGTTCCCACGGGGCGTTGTTCCCTCCTGTGTGCTGTGAAGAATGGAGAAGATGTGACGTTATCCTGGTACAGAGGCACTGAGAGAATCTCCATCACCAATAACACAGACCTCAGTGTGAACCTCAGTCTCTCCCTTCAAACCCAAAACCACCAGAACATCATCAACACTTATATCTGTGTGTCTGCAAACCCTGCGAGTAATAAAACGACTTTCGCCAACATCGCACACCTCTGTGATCATCACTCAGGTACGTCAGCGTCTCCTCCACCATCACGCCGTCAATCTTCATGGAGGACAGATGTGATTCCTACATTTATAATGATGTCATAACATTTACAGAACAACCTGATCGTTCTGGTTCGCTGCTTCCTGTCTTGCTCTGCGCTGCTGGTTTCCTGTTATTAATATTTATATTTATAGCTGTGTGTGTTCAGATGAAAACAAACAACAACAACAACAACAACAACAAGGTAAGAAATATCTTCTTGTTTCGGTTGTATTTTATGTTTAGTAAAGTGGGTTCTGGTTCTCTGTGTTTATTAGAATTGATCTGATTATTTCAGATTCTGAAAAAACTGCAGGAAGTGATTGACACTGAGGTGAAGATGACGAATCAGAGTGTAGAGAGACTTACAAAGGTAAACATCAAATAAATAAATAAATAAATAAATAACTGTGATGGAAATGATTCGGAGGCTGAGATGTCCTGATTTATTTTAAGGAAGGAAACTGGAGAAGCGAAGATGAAGAGCAGGTCACCATCGTGACGTATTCAGCTGTGAGGAGCCTTCAATAATCCAACACGTCCTTTATCCAAATAACTTTTTTTTTCAAAATAAATAAATTATTTAATGTTCCTGGTGTTATTTGAAGCATTTATATGTTTACAACATGAAGTCTGTCTGTCTTCCTTTCGGCTTTTTCCCTTTTACTCGGGAGTCGCCACAGCGAATCATCTGATTCACACATTTGATTTGGCAGAGGTTTTTACGTCGGATGCCCTTCCTGTCACAACCCTTTTTAGCAAGGGACAGAAACACGCTGACGACTTTGCAGCTCCTCTTTACGAAAGTCAGCAATGGTTCTTTTACATGAACCTCTCACCATAGACAGTGACAGACATGGCCGCCTTTGATAATCCAGTTAGCTGCACTGGGGGGGACAGTGACAACCCTGTGGAGAGTGGGACTCGAACCCTCAACCTTTGGATCAGCGATCCAGCGCCCTATACCACTAGACCACCACTGCCCCTATTGTTTACAACATGAAGATTATGTTTAATATCCATTAAAGGGTTTTTACAGGAAGTAGAGTCCAGAATCTGGTGATTGTTTCCTGTCTGATCTCCTGATGGTGTTTAAACTCGTGTTCATCTCATACCACACTCTCCCTCCCCCCTCACTAAACCGAGTCATCCGATTGGGGTCGCGGGGAGGGTGGAGCCTATCTCAGCCAACACTGTGTCAAGGTGCGGTGCACCCTGAATGGCTCACCAGGCCACCGCATGAAACAACACACAAACTTATTCACAGCTGGGGGTGTTATGGAACAGCCAGTTAACCTGGTGTGTATATCTTGGGATTGTGGGAGGAAACCAGAGAACCCAGAGGAAACCCTGTATACAAAAAAACCTTGTTGCTGAGTGGTGGGTGTGCTGACCAGTTTCACTAATGCAATGACTCTTATTTTGTAGAACATTAAGAATGTGATGTGTTTATAAACTGAAGGAATGAACCCGAGAGAACAGCTGCGGGTTTCCATGCAAAAGTATCATCACTTGGATCAACACACCAGAGCTTCAGTGGATTGTGTCAGCTGGATTCTCGAGATTTCAAAATAAAAGCTCTTGGGGAATTATAAAAGGCGTGAATGATGATAATCGCCATCTTTTAAGCGGTGTGTGATGCTGTTATCGTACAATGCTGTACAATCGTGATGATCTTTAATCAGTTTGTTTTTCGCTGTTCTCGAGGTTCCTTCCTCACATCATCACCTGGAGAGTTTTCCTCAGCGTCGTCTCCTGTGATGCCTTCATTCAGGATTTAAATCCAGATCGCGATGTGTGTCGAGCTGCGTCGTTGAAATAAAATCTACCTGAATTTCTGCTTTGATTCTAAACCTCAAATCTTTTCCTTGTTATTTTTAATAGGTTCATTTAACAACTTTTCTTTCATACAGAGAAACGTTCAGCTCAGATAAAACCCACCTTTAAAAGGCACAGCCTCCAAATCGATGCTAAAGGTTTCAGTATTAATTGAGAAAAAGAACAGCAGAACAGCGAAATGACAGCCGTCCAGCGTCGCTGTGGCGGTTTGTGGTTCTCAGCCCATCGTCTCACACACAGTAGAGGAGAAGAGAAATTCTGATGGACCTCGAGATTAAAATTGTTCATGTAAATTTACAGGAAAAGAAGATCCGACAAAATATTCCAGTTAAAATTTATTCAGTTACCTTCAAAATAAAAGTCGCTTTTATTTTCAGACAAAATTGCTTCAGTGCGAGTCGAGTCCTTTAATTGACGCATCACATCAGAACTCAGCAAAACCATCATGTCCTTCCTGTAGAATTCATTTATTTCTGTTAAACATTTTATAGTACTGAGGTCACTGTTCTTTTAATCTCAATCAATACAGCAGGTAAAAAATAATAAATTAACACGAACAACCACGGTGACAATCACCAATGTCTACAAATCATACTTCCACAAAACACGCCAACCCTACCCGACAGTGATAACGTCAATTCCAGGATAAAAATTAAATCGCCATCCCTCACAGTTCAGTTTCCGCTAATAATCCACAGGAGGAAAGAACAGTTTTCTGATTTTTGTGGTGATTATTCTTAAACTACGCTTCTGTATCACACGAAGCATATTTACTCCGTAAACACTTCAATCTCTCACCGAGTTCTCCGTTAAACACCAGAATGATTAATATAATTTCCTCTGTTTTCTCAGTTCTGTCTGGATTACAGCGGCACTGTGTATTCAGTGGTCAAATAAATCAGAACATTATATACACAGGGATCCTTTACGTTCTGTGGTTAATGGGGACCGAGACCCCCTTGCGATCACCAATTTACGCAAAGTAGGATCGACCCATGGACTGACGTACAGTATACATACATGTATATAATATCAATAAATAAAATATTCAATGTTATAAATGCTTGTAATAAAAATTAAATATCAAAAATAATTCATAAGATGTAAATAAAATATAAATACACACACAGAGATGCGCACCTCACATAAAAATTTAAGTAGTTTTGTTGGGGGGTTTTGGGTTGTTTTTGTTTCGGTTTGTTTGGGAATTTTTTATAATTGGCCTTGTTTTGCAGCGCTTTCCTTCACTTTCCCCCATTTTCTTTAATTTCCTTATTTATACACACACACACACACACACACACACACACACACACACACACACACACACACACGCAAGAAACTTAGATGCCACGAGTTATTTAAAATCTTCACAACATAGAGGTTTTTTTTAAATAACCTCCCAGACTTATGGAAATGTCTTTTTCCTGAAGGCTTTTTACTTTTTTACTTTCTCTGACAATGCAGTCGCATAAAAATAAATGCAACAAGGGGAAATTGACGATGTTTTCAACAAATTTACTGTTTCACCCTCTTTACAACTACGTTCTACAACTACAACTAGCATCTACAATTCTACATCTACAACTAGCGTTCTACGTTCACGGCTTCCACAGGGAAACCAATACGGTGCAAAAATTTGCCATTCGCTCCTGGGTCATGATGTATATTGTAGAACTATACAATTTACATTTTTTTTTTCCTGAAGACGTTAGAGGGTCGGTTAGGGCCTGGAAATGACATCATACAGATCCATAGTAAAGAAATCATCACAGCTACTATATCAGGGTTAAATGACACAGGCGGCTCTTGCAGGAGGTTCGAATCAACGGCACCTAATCCGGAACACGAGTGAGATGATACAGGTCTGTAGATCCGGTGATGTGACTGTAGTTATTTTTGTTGTGGATTTTGTTCTGTAAATTATTAAATGTTTCGTGTGATGGAGTGCGTCGCTGTTGTAAAGAGGGTGAAACGGTACATTTGTTGAAAACGTCGACAATTTCCACTTGTTGCATTTATTTTTACGCGACTGCATTGACAGAGAAAGTAAAAAAAACGGAAAACGTGGCGGTTGTCCTAGTTGATGTCGAGGTTTGTGGTTTTAGTGCTCAGCTCCTCGTCTCACACACAGTAAACAGGAAGTGGTGATGGACATCCGGACTGCAATAATCATGGTTTTGTACACGAGACTCGTTGAGACCTGAAAGAACGAGTTTCCGTCGGATTTAAATTCGTGATCCGTGTTTTATATCCCGTGTACACGTGCAGTGATGAGAGGAAAGCGTGTGCTGAGCGTGGACAGACTGAACACACTGAGATACGACCTCTGCATGGCGCACTGATCAATGTGGGACAGTAAACAGGTGAAGATAACAGGAAGTATCTAACAGGAAATGTTTTCAGCGGCGTCAGAACCGGACAGAACCCAGCGATCTTCACCGATGATGTCGAGGAGACGCGGGAAAATGGTGCTGAATATTTTAGGAGAAATCAGCAATCTCAGGACTCGTCTTCTCCTGCTGTGCTGTAAGTTTGGGGTGTTTCGGGGTGGACCTCACCTTCGCCCATGTTCGGCTGAGCTAGGCTCCAGCCTCCCTGAAACCACAGTTGTATGAAGTGAAGTGAGTGAAATGTTGAATGTAACGTGAACGTGTGGTGCAGGTTTACTGTGTGTAGCTGGAGACGAGACGATCCCACTGCAGGAAGTGGAAGGAACCAGTATAACTCTCCATACTGGGATAACTGGAATTCAGAGTGATGCTCACATTCAGTGGTTTTATGGACCTGAGAGAGCAGAGGAAAGGATATTAAACAGTCTGGTGTTTAAAGGAGAAATTTATACAGAAATCAGTGAGAGATTTAAAGAGCGACTGCAGCTGGACAGGATCAGTGGAGCTTTAACCATCAGGAACCTCAGCAGGAACCTTTCTGGAGTTTATTTATTACACCTCATCAGTGGACGTCTTTTATCTCGAACCTTCAGCGTCAGTGTTTATGGTGAGTGAAAGTGTTTGATGTCTCCTTCCTGCTCTTGTTCCATCTGAGAACTTCATCAATCCACAAAAACGTCCAATCAGATCTCAGACACCTTGAAGTCAGGAGGACGAAACGTTTTGAGAAAACGGTTACCCAAGCCGAGTTTTGCTTCTGTCCTGATCACATGACCCTCTGCCTGTTTATTCAGGATGACCCTGTCGCACGTGCGGATTGTTTCCTCGTTTAAAACGAAGCATTTCTCCTGTGTTTGTGTTTTTAGCTCCAGTATCGACTCCAGTAATAATAAACGAGAGAGGAAAACGAAGTGCGGTTCCCACGGGGCGTTGTTCCCTCCTGTGTGCTGTGACGAATGGAGAAGATGTGACGTTATCCTGGTACAGAGGCACTGAGAGAATCTCCATCACCAATAACACAGACCTCAGTGTGAACCTCAGTCTCTCCCTTCAAACCCAAAACCACCAGAACATCATCAACACTTATATCTGTGTGTCTGCAAACCCTGCGAGTAATAAAACGACTTTCGCCAACATCGCACACCTCTGTGATCATCACTCAGGTACGCCAGCGTCTCCTCCACCATCACGCCGTCAATCTTCATGGAGGACAGATGTGATTCCTACATTTATAATGATGTCATAACATTTACAGAACAACCTGATCGTTCTGGTTCGCTGCTTCCTGTCTTGCTCTGCGCTGCTGGTTTCCTGTTATTAATATTTATATTTATAGCTGTGTGTGTTCAGATGAAAACAAACAACAACAACAACAACAACAACAAGGTAAGAAATATCTTCTTGTTTCGGTTGTATTTTATGTTTAGTAAAGTGGGTTCTGGTTCTCTGTGTTTATTAGAATTGATCTGATTATTTCAGATTCTGAAAAAACTGCAGGAAGTGATTGACACTGAGGTGAAGATGACGAATCAGAGTGCAGAGAGACTTACAAAGGTAAACATCAAATAAATAAATAAATAAATAAATAACTGTGATGGAAATGATTCGGAGGCTGAGATGTCCTGATTTATTTTAAGGAAGGAAACTGGAGAAGCGAAGATGAAGAGCAGGTCACCATCGTGACGTATTCAGCTGTGAGGAGCCTTCAATAATCCAACACGTCCTTCATCCAAATAACATTTTTATTCAAAATAAATAAACTATTTAATGTTTCTGGTGTTATTTGAAGCATTTATATGTTTACAACATGAAGATTATGTTTAATATCCATTAAAGGGTTTTTACAGGAAGTAGAGTCCAGAATCTGGTGATTGTTTCCTGTCTGATCTCCTGATGGTGTTTAAACTCGTGTTCATCTCATACCACACTCTCCCTCTCCCCTCACTAAACCGAGTCATCCGATTGGGGTCGCGGGGAGGGTGGAGCCTATCTCAGCCAACACTGTGTCAAGGTGCGGTGCACCCTGAATGGCTCACCAGGCCACCGCAGAAACAACACACAAACTTATTCACAGCTGGGGGAGATATGGAACAGCCAGTTAACCTGGTGTGTATATCTTGGGATTGTGGGAGGAAACCAGAGAACCCAGAGGAAACCCTGTATACAAAAAAAACCTTGTTGCTGAGTGGTGGGTGTGCTGACCAGTTTCACTAATGGAATGACTCTTATTTTGTAGAACATTAAGAATGTGATGTGTTTATAAACTGAAGGAATGAACCCGAGAGAACAGCTGCGGGTTTCCATGCAAAGTATCATCACTTGGATCAACACACCAGAGCTTCAGTGGATTGTGTCAGCTGGATTCTCGAGATTTCAAAATAAAAGCTCTTGGGGAATTATAAAAGACGTGAATGATGATAATCGCCATCTTTTAAACGGTGTGTGATGCTGTTATCGTACAATGCTGTACAATCGAGATGATCTTTAATCAGTTTGTTTTTCGCTGTTCTCGAGGTTCCTTCCTCACATCATCACCTGGAGGTTTTCCTCAGCGTCGTCTCCTGTGATGCCTTCATTCAGGATTTAAATCCAGATCGCGATGTGTGTCGAGCTGCGTCGTTGAAATAAAATCTACCTGAATTTCTGCTTTGATTCTAAACCTCAAATCTTTTCCTTGTTATTTTTAATAGGTTCATTTAACAACTTTTCTTTCATACAGAGAAACGTTCAGCTCAGATAAAACCCACCTTTAAAAGGCACAGCCTCCAAATCGATGCTAAAGGTTTCAGTATTAATTGAGAAAAAGAACAGCAGAACAGCGAAATGACAGCCGTCCGCGTCGCTGTGGCGGTTTGTGGTTCTCAGCCCATCGTCTCACACACAGTAGAGGAGAAGAGAAATTCTGATGGACCTCGAGATTAAAATTGTTCATGTAAATTTACAGGAAAAGAAGATCCGACAAAATATTCCAGTTAAAATTTATTCAGTTACCTTCAAAATAAAAGTCGCTTTTATTTTCAGACAAAATTGCTTCAGTGCAAGTCGAGTCCTTTAATTGACGCATCACATCAGAACTCAGCAAAACCATCACGTCCTTCCTGTAGAATTCATTTATTTCTGTTAAACATTTTATAGTACTGAGGTCACTGTTCTTTTAATCTCAATCAATACAGCAGGTAAAAAATAATAAATTAACACGAACAACCACGGTGACAATCACCAATGTCTACAAATCATACTTCCACAAAACACGCCAACCCTACCCGACAGTGATAACGTCAATTCCAGGATAAAAATTAAATCGCCATCCCTCACAGTTCAGTTTCCGCTAATAATCCACAGGAGGAAAGAACAGTTTTCTGATTTTTGTGGTGATTATTCTTAAACTACGCTTCTGTATCACACGAAGCATATTTACTCCGTAAACACTTCAATCTCTCACTGAGTTCTCCGTTAAACACCAGAATGATTAATATAATTTCCTCTGTTTTCTCAGTTCTGTCTGGATTACAGCGGCACTGTGTATTCAGTGGTCAAATAAATCAGAACATTATATACACAGGGATCCTTTACGTTCTGTGGTTAATGGGGACCGAGACCCCCTTGCGATCACCAATTTACGCAAAGTAGGATCGACCCATGGACTGACGTACAGTATACATACATGTATATAATATCAATAAATACATATTCAATGTTATAAATGCTTGTAATAAAAATTAAATCTCAAAAATAATTCATAAGATGTAAATAAAATATAAATACACACACAGAGATGCGCACCTCACATAAAAATTTAAGTAGTTTTGTTGGGGGGTTTTGGGTTGTTTTTGTTTCGGTTTGTTTGGGAATTTTTTATAATTGGCCTTGTTTTGCAGCGTTTTCCTTCACTTTCCCCCCATTTTTCTTTAATTTCCTTATTTATACACACACACACACACACACACACACACACACACACACACACACACACACACACACACGCAAGAAACTTAGATGCCACGAGTTATTTAAATCTTCACAACATAGAGGTTTTTAAATAACATCCCAGACTTATGGAAATGTCTTTTCCTGAAGGCTTTTTACTTTTACTTTCTCTGTCAATGCAGTCGCGTAAAAATAAATGCAACAAGTGGAAATTGTCGATGTTTTCAACAAATTTACCGTTTCACCCTCTTTACAACTACGTTCTACAACTACAACTAGCATCTACAATTCTACATCTACAACTAGCGTTCTACGTTCACGGCTTCCACAGGGAAACCAATACGGTGCAAAAATTTGCCATTCGCTCCTGGGTCATGATGTATATTGTAGAACTATACAATTTACATTTTTTTTTCCTGAAGACGTTAGAGGGTCGGTTAGGGCCTGGAAATGACATCATACAGATCCATAGTAAAGAAATCATCACAGCTACTATATCAGGGTTAAATGACACAGGCGGCTCTTGCAGGAGGTTCGAATCAACGGCACCTAATCCGGAACACGAGAGTGAGATGATACAGGTCTGTAGATCCGGTGATGTGACTGTAGTTATTTTTGTTGTGGATTTTGTTCTGTAAATTATTAAATGTTTCGTGTGATGGGTACGGCGCTGTTGTAAAGAGGGGGAAGCGGTAAATTTGTTGAAAACGTCGACAATTTCCACTTGTTGCATTTATTTTTACGCGACTGCATTGACAGAGAAAGTAAAAAAAACGGAAAACGTGGCGGTTGTCCTAGTTGATGTCGAGGTTTGTGGTTTTTAGTGCTCAGCTCCTCGTCTCACACACAGTAAACAGGAAGTGGTGATGGACATCCGGACTGCAATAATCATGGTTTTGTACACGAGACTCGTTGAGACCTGAAAGAACGAGTTTCCGTCGGATTTAAATTCGTGATCCGTGTTTTATATCCCGTGTACACGTGCAGTGATGAGAGGAAAGCGTGTGCTGAGCGTGGACAGACTGAACACACTGAGATACGACCTCTGCACGGCGCACTGATCAATGTTGGACAGTAAACAGGTGAAGATAACAGGAAGGATCTAACAGGAAATGTTTTCAGCGGCGTCAGAACCGGACAGAACCCAGCGATCTTCACCGATGATGTCGAGGAGACGCGGGAAAATGGTGCCGAATATTTTAGGAGAAATCAGCAATCTCAGGACTCGTCTTCTCCTGCTGTGCTGTAAGTTTGGGGTGTTTCGGGGTGGACCTCACCTTCGCCCATGTTCGGCTGAGATAGGCTCCAGCCTCCCTGAAACCACAGTTGTATGAAGTGAAGTGAGTGAAATGTTGAATGTAACGTGAACGTGTGGTGCAGGTTTGCTGTGTGTAGCTGGAGACGAGACGATCCCACTGCAGGAAGTGGAAGGAACCAGTATAACTCTCCATACTGGGATAACTGGAATTCAGAGTGATGCTCAGATTCAGTGGTTTTATGGCCCTGAGAGAGCAGAGGAAAGGATATTAAACAGTCTGATGTTTAAAGGAGAAATGTATACAGAAATCAGTGAGAGATTTAAAGAGCGACTGCAGCTGGACAGGATCAGTGGAGCTTTAACCATCAGGAACCTCAGCAGGAACCTTTCTGGAGTTTATTTATTACAGATCATCACTGGACGTCTTTTATCTCGAACCTTCAGCGTCAGTGTTTATGGTGAGTGAAAGTGTTTGATGTCTCCTTCCTGCTCTTGTTCCATCTCAGAACTTCATCAATCCACAAAAACGTCCAATCAGATCTCAGACACCTTGAAGTCAGGAGGACAAAACGTTTTGAGAACACGGTTACCCAAGCCGAGTTTCACTTCTGTCCTGATCACATGACCCTCTGCCTGTTTATTCAGGACGACCCTGTGCGGATTGTTTCCTCGTTTAAAACGAAGCATTTCTCCTGTGTTTGTGTTTTTAGCTCCAGTATCGACTCCAGTAATAATAAACGAGAGAGGAAAACGAAGTGCGGTTCCCACGGGGCGTTGTTCCCTCCTGTGTGCTGTGAAGAATGGAGAAGATGTGACGTTATCCTGGTACAGAGGCACTGAGAGAATCTCCATCACCAATAACACAGATCTCAGTGTGAACCTCAGTCTCTCCCTTCAAACCCAAAACCACCAGAACATCATCAACACTTATATCTGTGTGTCTGCAAACCCTGCGAGTAATAAAACGACTTTCGCCAACATCGCACACCTCTGTGATCATCACTCAGGTACGTCAGCGTCTCCTCCACCATCACGCCGTCAATCTTCATGGAGGACAGATGTGATTCCTACATTTATAATGATGTCATAACATTTACAGAACAACCTGATCGTTCTGGTTCGCTGCTTCCTGTCTTGCTCTGCGCTGCTGGTTTCCTGTTATTAATATTTATATTTATAGCTGTGTGTGTTCAGATGAAAACAAACAACAACAACAACAACAACAACAAGGTAAGAAATATCTTCTTGTTTCGGTTGTATTTTATGTTTAGTAAAGTGGGTTCTGGTTCTCTGTGTTTATTAGAATTGATCTGATTATTTCAGATTCTGAAAACTGCAGGAAGTGATTGACACTGAGGTGAAGATGACGAATCAGAGTGCAGAGAGACTTACAAAGGTAAACATCAAATAAATAAATAAATAAATAAATAACTGTGATGGAAATGATTCGGAGGCTGAGATGTCCTGATTTATTTTAAGGAAGGAAACTGGAGAAGCGAAGATGAAGAGCAGGTCACCATCGTGACGTATTCAGCTGTGAGGAGCCTTCAATAATCCAACACGTCCTTCATCCAAATAACATTTTTATTCAAAATAAATAAACTATTTAATGTTTCTGGTGTTATTTGAAGCATTTATATGTTTACAACATGAAGATTATGTTTAATATCCATTAAAGGGTTTTTACAGGAAGTAGAGTCCAGAATCTGGTGATTGTTTCCTGTCTGATCTCCTGATGGTGTTTAAACTCGTGTTCATCTCATACCACACTCTCCCTCCCCCCTCACTAAACCGAGTCATCCGATTGGGGTCGCGGGGAGGGTGGAGCCTATCTCAGCCAACACTGTGTCAAGGTGCGGTGCACCCTGAATGGCTCACCAGGCCACCGCAGAAACAACACACAAACTTATTCACAGCTGGGGGAGATATGGAACAGCCAGTTAACCTGGTGTGTATATCTTGGGATTGTGGGAGGAAACCAGAGAACCCAGAGGAAACCCTGTATACAAAAAAACCTTGTTGCTGAGTGGTGGGTGTGCTGACCAGTTTCACTAATGCAATGACTCTTATTTTGTAGAACATTAAGAATGTGATGTGTTTATAAACTGAAGGAATGAACCCGAGAGAACAGCTGCGGGTTTCCATGCAAAGTATCATCACTTGGATCAACACACCAGAGCTTCAGTGGATTGTGTCAGCTGGATTCTCGAGATTTCAAAATAAAAGCTCTTGGGGAATTATAAAAGACGTGAATGATGATAATCGCCATCTTTTAAACGGTGTGTGATGCTGTTATCGTACAATGCTGTACAATCGTGATGATCTTTAATCAATTTGTTTTTCGCTGTTCTCGAGGTTCCTTCCTCACATTATCACCTGGAGGTTTTCCTCAGCGTCGTCTCCTGTGATGCCTTCATTCAGGATCTAAATCCAGATCGCGATGTCTGTCGAGCTGCGTCGTTGAAATAAAATCTACCTGAATTTCTGCTTTGATTCTAAACCTCAAATCTTTTCCTTGTTATTTTTAATAGGTTCATTTCACAACTTTTCTTTCATACAGAGAAACGCTCAGCTCAGATAAAACCCACCTTTAAAAGGCACAGCCTCCAAATCGATGCTAAAGGTTTCAGTATTAATTGAGAAAAAGAACAGCAGAACAGCGAAATGACAGCCGTCCGCGTCGCTGTGGCGGTTTGTGGTTCTCAGCCCATCGTCTCACACACAGTAGAGGAGAAGAGAAATTCTGATGGACCTCGAGATTAAAATTGTTCATGTAAATTTACAGGAAAAGAAGATCCGACAAAATATTCCAGTTAAAATTTATTCAGTTACCTTCAAAATAAAAGTCGCTTTTATTTTCAGACAAAATTGCTTCAGTGCGAGTCGAGTCCTTTAATTGACGCATCACATCAGAACTCAGCAAAACCATCACGTCCTTCCTGTAGAATTAATTTATTTCTGTTAAACATTTTATAGTACTGAGGTCACTGTTCTTTTAATCTCAATCAATACAGCAGGTAAAAAATAATAAATTAACACGAACAACCACGGTGACAATCACCAATGTCTACAAATCATACTTCCACAAAACACGCCAACCCTACCCGACAGTGATAACGTCAATTCCAGGATAAAAATTAAATCGCCATCCCTCACAGTTCAGTTTCCGCTAATAATCCACAGGAGGAAAGAACAGTTTTCTGATTTTTGTGGTGATTATTCTTAAACTACGCTTCTGTATCACACGAAGCATATTTACTCCGTAAACACTTCAATCTCTCACTGAGTTCTCCGTTAAACACCAGAATGATTAATATAATTTCCTCTGTTTTCTCAGTTCTGTCTGGATTACAGCGGCACTGTGTATTCAGTGGTCAAATAAATCAGAACATTATATACACAGGGATCCTTTACTTTCTGTGGTTAATGGGGACCGAGACCCCCTTGCGATCACCAATTTACGCAAAGTAGGATTGACCCATGGACTGACGTACAGTATACATACATGTATATAATATCAATAAATACATATTCAATGTTATAAATGCTTGTAATAAAAATTAAATATCAAAAATAATTCATAAGATGTAAATAAAATATAAATACACACACACAGATGCGCACCTCACATAAAAATTTAAGTAGTTTTGTTGGGGGGTTTTGGGTTGTTTTTGTTTCGGTTTGTTTGGGAATTTTTTATAATTGGCCTTGTTTTGCAGCGTTTTCCTTCACTTTCCCCCCATTTTTCTTTAATTTCCTTATTTATACACACACACACACACACACACACACACACACACACACACACACACACACACACACGCAAGAAACTTAGATGCCACGAGTTATTTAAATCTTCACAACATAGAGGTTTTTTAAATAACATCCCAGACTTATGGAAATGTCTTTTCCTGAAGGCTTTTACTTTTACTTTCTCTGTCAATGCAGTCGCGTAAAAATAAATGCAACAAGTGGAAATTGTCGATGTTTTCAACAAATTTACTGTTTCACCCTCTTTACAACTACGTTCTACAACTACAACTAGCATCTACAATTCTACATCTACAACTAGCGTTCTACGTTCACGGCTTCCACAGGGAAACCAATACGGTGCAAAAATTTGCCATTCGCTCCTGGGTCATGATGTATATTGTAGAACTATACAATTTACATTTTTTTTTTTCCTGAAGACGTTAGAGGGTCGGTTAGGGCCTGGAAATGACATCATACAGATCCATAGTAAAGAAATCATCACACCTACTATATCAGGGTTAAATGACACAGGCGGCTCTTGCAGGAGGTTCGAATCAACGGCACCTAATCCGGAACACGAGAGTGAGATGATACAGGTCTGTAGATCCGGTGATGTGACTGTAGTTATTTTTGTTGTGGATTTTGTTCTGTAAATTATTAAATGTTTCGTGTGATGGGTACGTCGCTGTTGTAAAGAGGGTGAAACGGTAAATTTGTTGAAAACGTTGACAATTTCCACTTGTTGCATTTATTTTTACGCGACTGCATTGACAGAGAAAGTAAAAAAAACGGAAAACGTGGCGGTTGTCCTAGTTGATGTCGAGGTTTGTGGTTTTTAGTGCTCAGCTCCTCGTCTCACACACAGTAAACAGGAAGTGGTGATGGACATCCGGACTGCAATAATCATGGTTTTTGTACACGAGACTCGTTGAGACCTGAAAGAACGAGTTTCCGTCGGATTTAAATTCGTGATCCGTGTTTTATATCCCGTGTACACGTGCAGTGATGAGAGGAAAGCGTGTGCTGAGCGTGGACAGACTGAACACACTGAGATACGACCTCTGCACGGCGCACTGATCAATGTGGGACAGTAAACAGGTGAAGATAACAGGAAGGATCTAACAGGAAATGTTTTCAGCGGCGTCAGAACCAGACAGAACCCAGCGATCTTCACCGATGATGTCGAGGAGACGCGGGAAAATGGTGCTGAATATTTTAGGAGAAATCAGCAATCTCAGGACTCGTCTTCTCCTGTTGTGCTGTAAGTTTAGGGTGTTTCGGGGTGGACCTCACCTTCGCCCATGTTCGGCTGAGATAGGCTCCAGCCTCCCTGAAACCACAGTTGTATGAAGTGAATTGGTGAGTGAAATGTTGAATGTAACGTGAACGTGTGGTGCAGGTTTACTGTGTGTAGCTGGAGACGAGACGATCCCACTGCAGGAAGTGGAAGGAACCAGTATAACTCTCCATACTGGGATAACTGGAATTCAGAGTGATGCTCAGATTCAGTGGTTTTATGGACCTGAGAGAGCAGAGGAAAGGATATTAAACAGTCTGGTGTATAAAGGAGAAATTTATACAGAAATCAGTGAGAGATTTAAAGAGCGACTGCAGCTGGACAGGATCAGTGGAGCTTTAACCATCAGGAACCTCAGCAGGAACCTTTCTGGAGTTTATTTATTACAGATCATCAGTGGACGTCTTTTATCTCGAACCTTCAGCGTCAGTGTTTATGGTGAGTGAAAGTGTTTGATGTCTCCTTCCTGCTCTTGTTCCATCTCAGAACTTCATCAATCCACAAAAACGTCCAATCAGATCTCAGACACCTTGAAGTCAGAAGGACGAAACGTTTTGAGAACACGTTTACCCAAGCCGAGTTTCACTTCTGTCCTGATCACATGACCCTCTGCCTGTTTATTCAGGACGACCCTGTCGCACGTGCGGATTGTTTCCTCGTTTAAAACGAAGCATTTCTCCTGTGTTTGTGTTTTTAGCTCCAGTATCGACTCCAGTAATAATAAACGAGAGAGGAAAACGAAGTGCGGTTCCCACGGGGCGTTGTTCCCTCCTGTGTGCTGTGAAGAATGGAGAAGATGTGACGTTATCCTGGTACAGAGGCACTGAGAGAATCTCCATCACCAATAACACAGACCTCAGTGTGAACCTCAGTCTCTCCCTTCAAACCCAAAACCACCAGAACATCATCAACACTTATATCTGTGTGTCTGCAAACCCTGCGAGTAATAAAACGACTTTCGCCAACATCGCACACCTCTGTGATCATCACTCAGGTACGTCAGCGTCTCCTCCACCATCACGCCGTCAATCTTCATGGAGGACAGATGTGATTCCTACATTTATAATGATGTCATAACATTTACAGAACAACCTGATCGTTCTGGTTCGCTGCTTCCTGTCTTGCTCTGCGCTGCTGGTTTCCTGTTATTAATATTTATATTTATAGCTGTGTGTGTTCAGATGAAAACAAACAACAACAACAACAACAACAAGGTAAGAAATATCTTCTTGTTTCGGTTGTATTTTATGTTTAGTAAAGTGGGTTCTGGTTCTCTGTGTTTATTAGAATTGATCTGATTATTTCAGATTCTGAAAAAACTGCAGGAAGTGATTGACACTGAGGTGAAGATGACGAATCAGAGTGCAGAGAGACTTACAAAGGTAAACATCAAATAAATAAATAAATAAATAAATAAATAACTGTGGTGGAAATGATTCGGAGGCTGAGATGTCCTCATTTATTTTAAGGAAGGAAACTGGAGAAGCGAAGATGAAGAGCAGGTCACCATCGTGACGTATTCAGCTGTGAGGAGCCTTCAATAATCCAACACGTCCTTTATCCAAATAACATTTTTATTCAAAATAAATAAATTATTTAATGTTCCTGGTGTTATTTGAAGCATTTTCTATGTTTACAACATGAAGATTATGTTTAATATCCATTAAAGGGTTTTTACAGGAAGTAGAGTCCAGAATCTGGTGATTGTTTCCTGTCTGATCTCCTGATGGTGTTTAAACTCGTGTTCATCTCATACCACACTCTCCCTCCCCCCTCACTAAACCGAGTCATCAGATTGGGGTCGCGGGGAGGGTGGAGCCTATCTCAGCCAACACTGTGTCAAGGTATGGTACACCCTGAATGGCTCTCCAGGCCATTGCAGAACCAACACCAAACCCATTCACAGCTGGGGGTGATATGGAACAGCCAGTTAATCTGGTGTGTATAACTTGGGATTGTGGGAGGAAACCGGAGAACCCAGAGTAATATATACAGTATAAAGTACTATATATGGAGTCCGTATTTCCTCCCGGTGCCTGCATGGGTTTCCTCTGGGTACTTGGGTTTCTTCCAAAAGTCCAAAGATATGCACAGGTAGCTGAATGGCTTTTCCAAATTGCCTGTCCCTGCGATGGCCTGGTGAGCTGTCCAGGGTGTACTCTGCTCTCATTTATTTATGTATCCAGTATGTATACAGTAAGAAACAGTGAACAGACTCTAACAGTGTACAGTACATGTGCATGGATGAGAGGAGTCCCCGAGAATGCTGCGCGTCTGGTGAAGACGTCTCTTCCTGTGGACAACCTCAACAGCAGGAAGTGGAGTCCCTGGGATGCGTTGGGCGGTTTTCACTTACCTGGATAGCCACACCCGATCTCCACTGGAGGAAACTGGAATACCCAGAGGGGAGCACAGACTCCGCCGAATTCGGGATTTGAACTCAGAACCTCCCTGTTGTGAGCCAGACGTGCTAAACTCCAAAGAAAATTTGCAGAGATAAAAAGTAAACTCCGGGGAACGTCTAGACCAGCCGGTTAACCTACTGTGGGTGTCTTTGGACTGTTGGAGGAAACCGGAAAACCAGGAGGAAACCCGCACAAGCATGGGGAGAACATGCACACTCCACAGAGCTCGGGAATCGAACCCACGTCCTTCTTGCTGTGCGGAGGATGTGCCAACCACACAGTGCCATCACTATCATTTTTATTATTTTCGATGAAAAATATTTACTTTCTTCTTTATACTTCACTACCTGATAATAATGCCACACTTTGGGATGCTGAAACGTGTTTTCCCAGAGAGAACCTGCGGGTTCTTTAGTTTTGTGAGACAGCAATGCACCTCTCCCACCTCGTGCACTTCTCTCTGGGTTTTATTTCACGCTCAGGTTTGAATTGAAATCTTTTTTAAACGAATCGACGCAATCAGTGGTTTCTTTCTCGCTCAACTTTCCTCTGCATCACAGACTGACACCGTCTCTCCTCTGCTTTCCCTCTTCACAACATCCTGTCCTCATTTCCACCACAACAGTTCCAAGAACGCGGGCTCACTGTGTCCCGGAGTTTTTAAACTCAAAGTCTGAGTCACTGTAAAATCTGTACTGTCTGCACAATATTAAAGAATCATTCAAAAATTCCTGGATCCACAATTTGATTAGAATTTTAAATCTAATTCCCCTCATCCAAAGCCCCACCCACCTTTGAGAGAAATTTCAGGTTTTTTCAGGTAATCCTGCGGTAAATCACCATCTCCCAGCCAGAGACACATGATCATGCTGTCGGCAAAGAACCTAGTTTTTAAAAATGCTCCACAGAATTTACTTTAGATACAAACAAATACCGTATTTTCCAGACTATACGTCGCTCCAGAGTACAAGTTGCATTGGCCAAAAAAATGTATAATAAAGAAGAAATATATATATATATATATATATATATATATATATATATATATATATATATATATATATATATTTCTTCTTTTTATATATATATATATATATATAAGGGCAGTGGTGGTCTAGTGGTATAGGGCGCTGGATTGCTGATCCAAAAGCTGGGGGTTCGAGTCCCACTTTCCACAAGGTTGTCACTGTCCCCCCCCCCCAGTGCGGCTAACTGGGTTATCAAAGGCGGGCCATGTCTGTCACTGTCTATGGTGAGAGACATGTAAAAGAACCATTGCTGACTTTCGTAAAAAGTAGCTGCAAAGTCGTCAGCGTGTTTCTGTCCCTTGCTAAAAAGGGTTGTGACAGGAAGGGCATCCGACGTAAAAACCTCTGCCAAATCAAACGTGCGAATCAGATGATTCGCTGTGGCAACTCCCAAGTAAAAGGGAAAAAGCCGAAAGGAAGACAGACATATATATATATATATATATATATATATATAAGTCGCACTGGACTATAAGTTGCAAACTCATGGAACCTGTCTACCGTGGTATGGAAATCTGGCAGTTTTTGTGACATTGTGGTCCTCGCTCTGATAGAGAGGTGATTGCGTTACATGAAGCGGTAACACCAAGAAAATCCTCACGCAAAGTCATTTACCGTATATTCACCTCCATGACAACTACCTGGACATGGAGACACAACTGCACTGTTGACAAGCCTCTCCCTGAGGCACGTTGCTCAAGCACCCATGTGCGAACTCGTTCCTCAAACTGCGGCCATCTAGTTTTTATACCGCGATTAGCTTTTAGTCTGTGATTAGCTTTTAGCCCACGATTAGCTTTTTTTGTGTTTTTTTTCATTGCAGTAATAATAATCTCCGCTTTTCTGCCCTCTTGTTGCTTTCTTGCGGTTGTGAGTGTACAAATAAACATGTGAAATTATATTTGTTATTCTTATGATGAACAGAATTATATGTAATAATTTCACTACCTGGACCTGGAGATGCAACTGCACTGTTGACAATCCCCTCCTTGCAGCACGTTGCTCAAGCACCCATGTGCGAGCTCGTTCCTCTAGCTGTGGCCATCTAACCTTTATCCCGTGGTTAGCTTTTTTTTTGTTTTGTTTCTTAATTGTAGTAATAGTCATCTCCGCTTTTCTCCAGTCCCTCACAAGTTTCTCGTTCACTCCAAACTTTCTGTCTGCTGCTCGATTACCATTTTCTGCTGCATATTTTACTACTTACAGCTTGTAATCCACAGAATAGGATTTTCTTTTTGGAACCATTTCTTCGGTGGTACAGGATGAGCAGATACTGGTTCCCAAGCCTAGAGTGCCCTCTTGTGGTTGTGAGTGTAAAAATAACAAACGTGAAATTATGTCTTGTTATTATGACGAACAGAATTATACATAATAATTTACACATATAAATTGCTCTGGAGTATTAGTTGCACCTTCAGCCAAAGTATGAAAAAAGTGCGACTTCTGGTCCGGAAAATACGGTACAGAAATACTCACATCTACCACCCCAACATCTGAAATCAAATCTCTGTCATTTTTTTATTACGAAGTTTACTGTCATAAATTAAATCCTTTATTGACAATTATTATAAATATAGTTGTAAATTATTAACTGTAGGAAATTTAGCATCCTCACCTGTCTCACTGTGTTCCCCATGAAATGTTCCCCATTGTACTAAGTTGGATGAGGTCGGCTTTAGCCTCCACATGACTGAACTAAAATTAATAATAATAATAGTAATAATATCCCTGGCGTGGCCTGGAGAGCTGTTCAGTGTGTACTCTGCCCTTGCCCACAGTCGGCTGAGATGGGCACCAACCTCTCGCAATCCTAATTAGGATTCAGCAGTTCCGAAAATGAATGAATGAATAATAATGAGAAAAGGAAGAAGAACAAGAGGCGAAATAGAAGAGGAAGAAGATGAGACTATTTTAATTTAATCTTCATGTGCAATACACTATTTAACCACAAGGTGGAAGCAAAACACAAAGCATATCTTTAAGGATCCGACACAGGATTTTAGTGGTTGTCGCTGTTTCCATGACAACCAGGTTTGACGCAGAAGCACTTGGACATCACAATGAGGACCAGAGAAACTCACCAAGCCTGGTATACATGATCTGTTTTTTTTTGTTTGTTTTTGCAGTCTTCTGTTCATTACTGTGCAACAAGCGAGATCAGCAGCAGGCTCCACCGGTTGGCGTGAAGTTTTCGTATCACAGCCCACAATCCATCTGAATAAAAAAGGCTTCCATCAACCACAGAACCAGAGAGGAAGCTCCACGAAGCTCTGGAACCAACAGGGAACCCCATGAGGTGGTGGTGATGGTGGTGGTGGACTATCCACTTCCCTGCTCAGTTATGTTTATGAGAAGTAATGGGGTGCTTTTACAGTTCAGTGGTTAGTACAGCAAGAAGGTCCTGGGTTTGAGTCCCAGACCCTGTGAAAATATTTTTGTGCGGTGTTCTGTATATTCACTATCAGCCCTCTGTGTGAGCGTGAGAGGTTGTGGGTGTGTTGGTCCTGTGATGGATTAAGCAGCTGTGCAGAGTGGGGCCCACTTTCACCCAGTGAGGGCTGAGATAGGCCTTCCCATGACCCTGATAAAGGATTAACAGGTTGGAGAAATGAAACACTCTACAGAGTTCAGTGCAGGTCCTACACGGAGTCACTTCAAACCGAAAAGTATAAAAATAAAATAATAATAATACACATGTACCAACAAAACCCATAAGCACCACATAAATAAAACACAGCAGTGTATGTGAGTGTGTATGTGAGTGCGTGTGAGAATGTGTGTGTGTATGTATGTATGTGTATATGTGTGTGAGTGTGTATGTGAGTGTGTGTGTGTGTATATATATATATATATATATATATATATGTGTGTGTGTGTGTGTGTGTGCTTAAAACCTCACATTGTTTTATTTACTGAAAGGAAATACGAGTCAAATGAGCAGCAGTAGTTTCTCCTCTCCATCATCAGTGTTTCTGTATCTTTGAAAAAAATTTAAATATTTAAAAAAAAAAAAAAAAAAAGATGACTGAATAAACAAACAAAAAAGTCAAACTGAATTTTGCCTTCTACACTTTAATATCAAACAATGACTTAAGAAAAAAAATAATAAAGGAGGAACTGAAGAAAGGAACAAAAAAGTACAAACACACCACGAGTTGAAAGAGTTGCCACACACTCAACCTGTCCGTCCTTATTAACATCACTACAGAGCACCTTTTAAAGGAGGGGGGGGCAATACTTTTTGATTCAGTGGCTTATCATCAGGAGAGAAAAAAAAAAATCAGCAATGACATGATTACTGCAGCTAATAAAACAAACTACATACATTATTTTAATTTTTATTACATTTTCTAAACAAACAATAATGATTGTTTCAGGTCATTGGACAGACACACACACACACACACACTTATTCAGCTGAAGCCTGTAGTCCAGTTTTATTGCACCTTTTTAGCACATGAACAATTTTTAAAGCAGTACAAGTGAATCAAAGGCAGAAAGTATTATTATTATTATTATTATTATTATTATTCTATCCACATTCTCAGTACAAAATACACTAACAGGTAGGCAAATACAGTAAGCCATCTAACCACACTCTCTCACACACACACACACACACAGAGTTAGCAAAAGCCCCATTGTGTATCAACATGTACAGGACTATAGTATTTTCTTCTTCAGGATCAGGGGCCCGACGTTATCCCCGGTCTGCTCGTTGTGCTTTATGTGAGATTTGTCACAAACAGGAAACTAGAAAATAAAAAACCCCGCAAAAACACATTAAACACAAACATATCTCAATCTTCACAACTAGTAAACAAACCAAATATTACATTTATTTGTTTTCTCGGCCACATTTTTCCTAATTAGTGTTGCAGGGAGGCTTGTGCCAATCTCAGCCGTCTCTGGGTGAGTCAGGTTACACACTGAACAGCTCACTAAGCCATTGCAGGATAGCACACACACACACACACACACACACACACACACACACACACACACCACACACACAACACACACAACACACACAACACACTTCCATTCACACCTACAGGAGATTTGGAACAGCCAATTAACCTACTGTGCCCGTGTTTGGACTGTGTGAGGAAACTGGGGAACCCAGAGGAAACCCACACAAGCATTAGGAGAACTTGCAAACTCCACACAAAAACACCCGAGCTGGGAATCGAACCCAGGACTTTCTTGCTGTGAAGTGAACATATGAAACGCTGCAGCACTATATTACTCAAACTTTTTTTTTTTTTTTAAATATTCATTATTTATTTTTGGATAATTAACCCAGCATTGCAAAACTAAGGGGATTAGTTTTAGGTATAATAATATGGCGCTCCCCGACTTACGTTCATTTGTTTTTTTTTCAAAAAAAAAAAAAAAAAAAAAAAGTCAAATTTGAGTTTAGACGTACCTATGTAGTACACTGATTTAATGATGCAAGGACGCTGCGTCCAATGTTTACAAACAACAGACTGAACGTGCCCCTCCTTCTTCCCAATTCAGTTATACATCAGTTATATAGTGTGTTACTCTTGTGTTAAGACATCGTCTCCATGATCTTTGTGTTTACACTGTTTTGCGGACTTTTGTAACCCTAAACAAATATGGTTGGTCAGAAGCGTAAGCCTACTAGCATGGGTGCAAGTCTCATACACAGAGATGAATTAACTATCTGCTCAGATCAGCACAATCTACCATGCATACTGAGTTAAGCAAAGAGAGTTGTAATATGAATGAAAACACGAATCCAGAAAAGAAAGAGAACTCTCCGCTCTGCTGGTGATTCACATCAGTGCAGGCTAAGTACTAAACGAGTATTCAACGGTGCCCTTGCTCACTTGAAAGACTGGAAGTCCATATAACCCACGCTTTGTTTCAAACACAAACAAGTAAACTACTTTCGGTGTTGAATGCCTCACATATTGTAAGCGTTGATTGGCTGTTTTAAGCTTCATGTAAAGTGACTCGGCTCAGCTTCATGTAAAGTCACCATCCGTCGACCATCGAAACCATGTCCAAGCAGAAAGATTGCATCATAGAGAATGTTAAAAGGTTATATTTGATACTGTATTTGATATTTGATGAGTGAATTATTAAAATTTATCTATTTGAAATTATTTTGCTTGAATTTAATTTATTTGAAATTAATGTTGATATTATTTTACAATGTTATGTTTATCATAATTGATGTAGAGGTGTTTGAGATACGGTAATGGTATTTATGGATGTATAGTACAGTATGAGCATCATACGTCACAGTAACAATTTATGTTCACTTTTAACTTAGTTCAGCCATCCGGAACCAATTAAAAACGTAAGTTAGGGAGCGTCTGTATGTATGTGTATTTTTTTATTAGGGTAGTCCTTAAAATTATATTAAAAAAGTTTGACTTTTGACAGGTCTCACCACCAAAAGTGTTCCTTTGTTCATAAAAACACTCCATGCAAAGTTTTAACTGTCTGTCTTCCTTTCGGCTTTTTCCCTTTTACTCGGGAGTCGCCACAGCGAATCATCTGATTCGCACGTTTGATTTGGCAGAGGTTTTTACGTCGGATGCCCTTCCTGTCACAACCCTTTTAGCAAGGGACAGAAACACGCTGACGACTTTGCAGCTACTCTTTACGAAAGTCAGCAATGGTTCTTTTACATGCCTCACACCATAGACAGTGAGAGACATGGCCCGCCTTTGATAACCCAGTTAGCCGCACTGGGGGGGACAGTGACAACCCTGTGGAGAGTGGGACTCGAACCCCCAACCTTTGGATCAGCGATCCAAAGTTTTAATTATTTGTTTTAGTATTTAAACGTAGCTCAGTGGACATAAAGTTTTCATGTATACTCATGTTGTAAAATATGTTCGCATTTATCATCAGTCTATTGTTTTCTAGTAAGTGTTGACTTTTTGCAATCTGGAAATTTTTTGCGGTGTTCTTGCACAACTTGCATCAAAAACTGCAGTTGATCTTCATTCTTAGTTATGATCCCACTGTCTGTCTTCCTTTCGGCTTTTTCCCTTTTACTCGGGAGTCGCCACAGCGAATCATCTGAGTCGCACGTTTGATTTGGCAGAGGCTTTTTTACGTCGGATGCCCTTCCTGTCACAACCCTTTTTAGCAAGGGACAGAAACACGCTGACGACTTTGCAGCTACTCTTTACGAAAGTCAGCAATGGTTCTTTTACATGAACCTCTCACCATAGACAGTGAGAGACATGGCCCGCCTTTGATAACCCAGTTAGCTGCACTGGGGGGGACGGAGGGGGACGGACAGTGACAACCTTGTGGAGAGTGGGACTCGAACCCCCAATCTTTAGATCAGCGATCCAGCACTCTATACCACTAGACCACCACTGCCCCCTTAGTTATGATCCCACTGTATTCCTGAATAAGGGCCACTCCACGTTCAGCATGATCATTGACTACTTTCATGGCCTTTACAACTCTTTGTGCCGCCTTGAAATAATCCAGATCTTCCCAGGGTTCTGGGTCTTCATCCAGGAAAGTATCAGAGAGACTCAGCTTCTGGAACAAAATCTTGGACTACTTTGACACAAAGTGACTTAATTGGCAGTTTTGAATTGCCTGAATATCAGTCTGAATCCTCTTTGTGGAATCTTCACAACCTCCACTTTCCAAAGCCTAAATTATTTGACGTTTGGTGGCAGCACGAACACTGGCATCAAAAACGCTAGCCCAAGTTCTTCTGATAGGTACCACATATGTCCAGTCATCTTTCTTGTAGCAGCCTTTGACACCTTGGGGATGATTTGCTTGTATTCTATCAAAGATTTAATAAGACTGAGATCATTTTGTGGGGCTGAAGTAGCAAGAAGAGCTGTCATTCATGCTTTGAGATACACTCAAATGCAGATTACCACCACTTCTCCAATACCTTTTTGTTCTTTCAATGTCAGTTTCACCCGACTCTTAAAGAGCCACACTTTCAAACTGTACATCACTTTGGACATCCATCTGGCTTGGTGCATTGCTCCAGGGGAAATAAATCGGATACCTCGTGCAAGAAGCTCTCCAAAAATGATTAAAGACAGCTCCAAAAGTTCACGATAATCATTTCTTGGCTGGACTGCAGACAGCTGGGTCTTGATGAAAGGTACAATATCATCTCTGACATCGCGCAGTGACTTGGATATATATTCATCAGTTGATACATCCTCAAATGCGTCTTGACAATATCATAACAATATCCTTTACTAAACACTATAGCATTGCTTTAGTTGCAGTCTGTACATATATTACACGGGTAAAAGGATCTTCATTATTTTGAGCCATATGCCCTGTATAGGGAAAAATACAAGTGACTTGAGCTACCTCTAAAACAATAATAAATTTCAATTTTATTTGATATGTGGTGTTCTTGTAGCAGTTAGAACATATTTGAGGGGTGAGAACATTAAAATTCAAATCTTTAAAAATAAGGACCACCCTAAAATTGTGTGTGACAAACTTTTTTTTTTTAATATTCATGATTATTTTTGGATAATTAACCCAGCACTACAAAACTATGGGGATTTGTTTGATGTATTTTCTACACACACACTATATATATATATATATATATATATATATATATATATACACATATATATACACACACACACACACACACACACACACACATATATATAAAAATGCAGCCCCTTCCTGTTTCAGGCTGTAATGTACAACAGGACACTAAACTCTGTCAGGCTGCTGTGTTTGTTCTGAGATGCAAATCAGCAAAACTTCCTCATTTTAAATTTATGCATTGCAAAACCGAACATAATCCATATGAGCATGTATAAAATATAATTAAACACAAATGACAAAATATTTCACTTCTTCAACCATAAAAAGGTTTTAATTAAATAAAATATTACAATAATAATAGATGTCACAACATGCGTATCCAGGAGTAAACAGACCTGAAGGTGCCAATACTTCCATCCAAAATAATCTTTCAAACATCAAAACATTTAATCACAATTTAACTTCAATTATAATCACTAACTCAATTGCATAGGTGTAGATAAAAGTATTGGCACCCCACAGAGCCATTTCTCTCATCAGTTGCACACCCCACCCCCCCAGGTGTGACCTCACATTTTGAACTTTTGTGTAGCTCCACCCCCGAATTGAAACCGCTTTACTAAGTAAAGGTAAGGTAAGTCTGTTGGGTTTTTACACCCGAGCCTCGTGGCTCATCAGGCCGGTGCTTATCCCCGGTTTCCGTAGCGTGAAGCGACCAGGAGTTCAACTCCCCCTGGATGGGACGCTAGTCCATCGCAGGTTACCTTCCCAGTATACTTTACTGGTACCCATTTATACTGCTGGGTGAACAGAGGCACACTTGTGGTTGAGACCTTGCCCAGGGGTCTTAGTACAGTGAGGGTCTCAGTGGGATTCGAACTCACAACCTCCTGATCATGAGTGCAGCACCCTAACCACTACACCACTGGCCCCACTTACTAAGTAAAGTAGCTTCATTATTTGCAGTAATATATAATCACTGATGCAGTAATTTCAATACTTTAATCCATAAATTCCATCCATGCCTCTTTCGAGACGCCTTAGCGGGATTTGCAGGAATATCTCACCGTTTTGGACCTCCAGCAGCGACAATAACAGACGTTGGTGCTCCGCAAGTCTTCGATGTCGATCTCGTTGACCACTTTTGGGTTCTCCTTCTGGATCTTCAGGTTGATGAGGCAGTCTCTTTGCTTCTTCTTTTTGGGAAGGAACGGCCGGATGGTCAGGTAACCCAGCAGTGCCAGGATCCCGAGCAGAGGGAGGAGACGGAGCCATTCAGATACTGAACACAAGCATAGAAAAGATGCAAAGGGAACAAAACAGAGAAATTTCACATTTTATCTCCTCAGGACCAAAATTCATTTACACAAGCCACACCCATTTTCTTTGAGTGAAGCTAACTGGTGATTCGTTCAGGCTAGAAAGACATGGGAGCTTTTGATTGGCTGTTTCCCAGTTGACCGTGAAGCAGAGATTGGTCGACATTTTTGCAAGATTGCAGCGGCCACAAATGACAAAAAAAAAAAAATTGAAATCTATTTTGAAATTTCAGAAGTTATTAATTACTGTCATTTTAAGCATGTAACACGAACAGAATACAGTAATTTAACAACCGCAGATTTAAGTCATCAACTTTGTCACATTTTTCTCATCAGCCCAGGTTACGAGTTACAAAAAATAAATCTTACTGAACCCTTAAAATGAACAGAAAAATGTATAACTGCAAAAAAAAACAGCACTGAAATATGCAAATTAACTGTGCATATTTAATAAACCATCGCTTATTTGCATATTTAGAATCGTACAGACGTTTATTTGACCATAAAGACATTAAACAACCAAAATATTTATGGTGTTAATGTTTCTTTTTATTAAAATGCATGAAAAACAGGAGTAAAGAGGAATTTTCTGAGATTTCCTAGAGACTTTTGCGATTTGAAGGTAAAACGAAGCTGAAAGTTTATCAGAACAGAAAACTAAACCCAACTTAAAGCACCCGGATGTTCACCTGTGAGTCTTGCGAATCCCCCGATGCTCTCTGGAAGCGGTAACTTCTTCAGATATGCAGGAAGCTGCACTTTAATAATCTTTGAAATCGTCTCCAGCACCATTTTCGAATAACTTATTTAGGGTCCAGTTTTAAATTCACACCGAAGCGAGATGCTTCCTGTCAGTGGTTACGTCATGACGTCGGTTCCGACAGGCGACTCCCACTTTTTACGTTACTCCTGTAACAGGGAATAAACGCGAGAGCGTAAAAAGAGATGAAGAATCAACTCAGGCGGAAACCACGATGAAAAAAACCGCCAACCAATCAGCGTTCAAAGAGCTGGTCGATTCTGATTGGTCTAAATTTTTAGACTTATCCTGCCTTTCGAAACGTCATAGTCTGGTTGCCAGGTGCTAAGTATTTTATCAAAAGTTTAATTATATATTTGTAGCTGTACAGTACAGTACATTAATTTACCTCGAGGTAAATAAGTCTCCGGTGTGGCAACTTTAAGTCAATTTTTACAATCACTATTTACATTCCATCACTTTAATTTTCTTTCTACTTTCCATCCATATATAATAATATAAAAGAGTGTCTATCTGATAATTGAAATCACTCCATGATTTGTTGTAAATAATAACCTGGGGTTTTACAGATATCTTGCATTGCAGTTTTAGCATTTTAAAAAGAAAATCAACTCAAACATTGTGTTTATATGGAATGAAATGAATATTGCTCTATTAAACACCCGTATTTCGACAAATCCCGCCTCCTGAGCTAGGATTGGCTCATTAAAAAAACATTCTTGTATTTGGATAAAATTAATAAAATTTGTTATTTAAGAGAAAATATTTCCAGAGTATCAGAACTGTAATCATATAATCAACAATTAAATATAGCTATATATGCTCTCATATATATATATATATATATATATATATATACACATACACACACAACACTTCAAGACACACTCCTGCACTTCCTGATTCCACCACCAAGTCTCCTTATCTACTGTCCTTCCAGATGAGACACCAAGTCCTCTCCTGTCTCCCTGATCACATGAGCTGTAGTTGTCCAGTCATCTGGAAGCACTTCCTGACCACCCAAAGCCTGTTTCAACTCCTCCTTAAAGACAACACGACACTCTTCCTTTTTCAGCTTCCACCACTTTGTCTTCTGCTCTGCCTTTGCTTTCTTCACCTTCCTCACCACCCGCGTCATCCTGCACACCACCATCCTATGCTGTTTGGCAACACTCTCACCCACTACTATTTTGCAGTCACTGACTTCCTTCAGATATCATCACCTACACAAGCTGTAGTCTACCTGTGTGCTCCTACCTCCACTTTCATAAGTCACCCTATGCTCCTGTTTCTTCTGGAAGAAAGTATTCACCACAGCCATTTCCATCCTTTTTGCAAAATCGATCAACATCTGTCCTTCTGTGTTCCTGTCCTGGATACCAAACCTGCCCATCACTTCCTCGTCCCGTCTGTTTCCTGCACCAACATGTCCATTGAAGTCTGCTCCAATGACCACTCTTTCACCTCTAGGGGTTACTCTGCATCACTTCATCTAACTCACTCCAGAATCTCTCCTTCTCTTCTCGCTCACATCCTGTCTGTGGGACATAAGCACTAACAACATTGACCATCACGCCTTCAATTTCTAACTTGAGACTCATCACTCTGTCTGACACTCTTTTCACTTCTAGAACATTCCTGACAAACTCCTCCTTCAAGATGACTCCAACTCCATTTCTCTTCCCATCCACACCGTGATAAACAGTTTAAACCTTCTCCTAAGCTTCTCGCCTTGCTACCTTTCCACATGGTCTCCTGAACACACAGTATGTCCACCTTCCTCCTCTGCATCATGTCAGCCAGCTGTCTACCTTTTCCTGCCATAGTTCCAACATTCAAAGTCCCTACTCTCAGTCCTAGACTCATGCCTTTCCTCTTCTCTCTCTGCCTATGGACACGCCTCCCTTTCTCCTTCTTTGACGTCTTCAACCAACAGTAGTCCAATTTCCACCAGAACCATGTTGGTTAACAGCACTGATGGCGGTCGTTGTTAACCCAGGCCTCGACCAATCCAATATATATATATATATATATATATATATATATATATTTATATATATATATATATATATATATATTATATCTTTGAGTTTTTTTTATAACTTCAACTATAAACAATTGTCATATTTCATTGCAGTTTAAATTAGATTTTTATTCTCAAGGGCAGTGGTAGCCTGGTTGGTATAGGGCGCTGGATCGCTGATCCAAAGGTTGGTGGTTCGAGTCCCACTCTCCACAAGGTTGTCACTGTCTCCCCCCAGTGCAGCTAACTGGGTTATCAAAGGCCGGCCCTGTCTCTCACTGTCTCTGGTGTGAGTTTCATGTAAAAGAACCATTGCTGACTTTCGACAAGAGTAGCTGCAAAACCGTCAGCGTGTTTCCGCCCTGCGATGGCCTGGCGAGCTGTCCAGGGTGTACTCTGCCCTCGCTCCGAGTTGGCTGGGATGGGCACCAGCCTCCCTGCGACCCTAATTAGGATGAAGCGGATATAGAAAGTGAACCGAACTGAACAGTCCAGAGGACATTTTCCCAAAAGCTTTGGGGATGATCAAAATGATTCTTGGCAAAAGTGAGTTGTGCCTTGATATTCTTTTTTTGTCAACAGTGACTTTCGCCTCGGAACTTTTCCATGGATGTCATTTGTGCCTCGTGTATTTCTGATGGTGGAGTCATGAACATTGACATTAACTGAGGCGAGTGAGGCTTGTAGTTGTTTAGAAGTGGTTTTTGGATCCTTTGTGACTTTTCTGGTTTGTCTGTATCGTACTCTTGGAGTAATTTTCATAAGTCGGCCACTCCTGGGAAGGGTCACCACTGTGCCATGCCTTCTCCGTTTATGGATAATGGCTCTGACAGTGGTCCGCTGGAGGCCCAAAGATTCACCAAAGGGCCTTGTATCCTTTCCCGAATTGAGACATCTATATAATCTCTTGGCGCTCTCTGGATCGCGGCATGATGATGTGTGTTCAGTATGGCCTACCTCACCTTGTCAGACAGGTGTGATGTTAGGGATCTCCTGATTGGAAATGTCTGGCAGCAATCAGGCCTGGGTGTGGCCATGAAATTGAACTTATGCATTACACAATATGATTGTTTTTTTAATACTTTAGTGTCAATATAATCCGGCCTAAAATACACAGCAGCTGTAAAATAACAATAATAAAACAAAACTCCCAAAATACTTTACCCGAAAATCATTTTTCAAATGCTAGAAAATCTCGTACATGGCAACCCAAATGTAAGCGGTGGTATCGGAAAACAGGTGGGAAACGAAAAAGAGGCTCGGTTTGCTGATGGGATTGGATGCGTGGAAGTATATCAGTGAGTGTGTATGTGTTTGCGCGTGCGCGTGTCATTGCTAGGTGTCATTGCAAGATGTCTCATTGTAGACTGCTCGCGCACCTCCTGTGTAAGTTTATTAACCTGTTTATTACATGTCACACAGCATTTTTGCTTAAAGTTTTATTCCTAAACCTTCTCGACATTCTGTTTTAAATCAGCGCAGCCGCTTGATTAGCATAATGCCTGTTAGCTTTAACCTGCTAGCCAGCAAATGCTACCGAGGCCATGATGAAGTGATGAACTTTCACCTTTCCTGTCAGCTTTGATCATTTTATTGTTCACTTATACGTTAAATTATGTTTTAACTGCTAAATTATTATATTTTTAAATGTATTCTTTCTAAATGCAGACAGCTGTACTGGTTTTAGCTAGAGTTGAGTGTTGTATTTGCTAGCTTTAAAGGCAGAATTCCAAACAGTCCAAGATGCAGCCGGTAGTGCACTAGATAGGGATCAGGGATGTAGTCGTTGCAATGAGGCGTTCGTGCACTAGTAAGTGTCACATGTAACGATTTAGGATCGAACCCTTTTCCAGTGGTCTTCAGGACTTTATTAACTTTTAATATTTAGAAAAATCAGGAAAAATATTAAATAACTTGCAATATTTGTTTACTAATGAGTATTTTAATAACTTTAAATGTAAAATTAATAGCAAATATAATTTAGAA
>CM045746.1:27974465-27999465 GCA_024760905.1 Plotosus lineatus | reverse complement strand
CCATCTCAAAGCCTACCAGGCTGCACCAAACTTTTGGCGCCTTGTTGACACAGAGAAGTACAGTGGAGTATGCACAGCAGCCATGAAGGTTGCCAGCCTGTTTGGCTCAACCTATCTCTGTGAATCAGCATTTTCTGACATGAACTTCATCAAAAACAAACACAGAACACGCCTCACTGATGCACATCTGAGAGACTCACTCACAGTTGCAGTGTCAAGTTACACACCAGATTACAACACACTGGTGAACAGCATGCAATGCCAGTCTTCCCACTAACCAAGGACCGGATACCAGATGTAGTCAGTGGCAACATGGTAGTGCCATGGCAAAGTTAATTAAAATATTGAAGAATTGTGTTCAATTTAAAAAGTGTGTTCATGACATTTAAAAGTTATAATTTTTGTTAAACATAACACAGACTTGGCCATTAGTTCAAAATGTGAAATAAAATGTATTACATATTTAAAAATATGTAAGTTGATTTTGTTTAACATAACATAATTGTTAACTTTTTGAAACATGTTGCAACATAGTTCATGATTTGTTAACAGGGCATGTCAGTGGCTTGTGCAAATGGGATATTTTTTGCTAAAATGTAGTGATGTAAGTGATCATCTGAAAATGTAACAAATACTGTGATTAATAGAGATAAAGTGTTGAATATTGATATCTGTTTCCCACCTTGTTGTCATTTTTGATAATCATTGTTAGAAATCATTAACATGATCAGTGTCTTTACATAGGTGAGTATTACTAATCATTATAAATAATGTATAACTAAAGGCAAACTGAGCAAATTTGTTATTTCAGAAGAGCGTATCAAACTGGTAGCCCTTCGTATGATTCAGTAACCGTGAAGTAGCTCTCAGTTTCAAAAATGTTGGTGACCCCTGCTGTAGTGGCTGATTACGCGATAATCTCGAGACTTGTCGATAATGAGATTTATTGCCAAAACTTTTAATAATCGATTTGTTGTTCCAGCACTAATATACACACATACAGGGATCCCCCACTTTCCACGTTTAATTGAGACAGAGATCCCCCATGCGACCATCAACTCTGTGAACTAGGATCACCCCCCAACCTTTCTGACTGACGTACATGTATATAATATCAATAAATACATATTCAATGCTTATAAATAACAATTTAAAAATTCAAAAGTAATCCATAAGTTGTAAATAAAAAATAAATACAGACACGTATGCACGTGCATGCATGCTGATGCACGTGCACACACCCAGATGCGCAACTCACAGCAATGTAACTAGTTTTGATGGGAGATTTTGGGTTGTTTTTTGTTTTGTGTTGGTTTAGGGTTTTTTTTCTTGTATAATTGGCCTTGTTTTGTGGCATTTTCCTTAACTTTTCCCCTATTCTTCCTTAATTTCCTTATTTTATTTAATTCGATGAATATTAAAAAAAAAAAAAAAAGATGCACTGAAGCCGCATGAATTGAAGCACAAAGTATCGAGGAATCCCTGTATACACACACACACACACGCATACACTTACAGCATTTGGCAAATGCTCTTATCCAGAGCGATTTACAATGATTGTATCTTTTTTTTTTTTTATACACAACTTGAGCAATTGAGGGTTAAGGTCCTTTCCCAAGAGCCCAACAGAGTGCAGTGAATGGCTGAGCTTCGGATTAGTAACCCTTTGCATTAACACGCTCACTCACTCATTTAAGAGAAAAAAAAAATTTTTCATTGATTAATTTCTTGTTAAAACCACTTGGTCCTAATTAGGGTCACGGGGAAGCTGGTGCCAATCTTTTGTTTTTATTTACAATGAATAATTACTATTTGTAAAAAAAAAAAAAAAAAAATTAAAGTTAAAAGCTGATGTTTTTGCAACATTTTGACCAATGACATTTACCAATATTTGTAAACAAAACTCTCTTGGCAGCATTCTTGATCCTAGCAGTAATTTATTTTGATTCATTTAAAATTTTTAAAATGTATATTAATTTGCATGATACATGAAAATTATAAAATAAACAAGACAAACAATACAGTGAGGGGGAAAAAAAAAATCATATCCTCTCAGGTAATATTTTTTGTGGAGTTGCCCGAAGTTAATGTGTTAATCTGGAATGAAACTTTAAATTTCAGTGAAGTGTTTACATTGAACAACCAGCAGGTGGCGCAGTAGAACAGTGAAATTGACTCCACCCCCCATAAGAGGTTATTAGACGACACTGTAGGAAGCAGGATGTGTGTTGTCGCTCATCCCTTTGATAGCCAGGCCATCCCTTGTTCACAGCAACGTCATTAAGGTGGGCGGGGTTAAGGAAAAATGAAGAGTTAGCCTTTATAAATGATCAAGGACAAGAAAGTGATGATTCCAACATCCTCTCTCTCTCTCACCCTCCTCCTCTCTCCGTGCTATTTATTAATTTATTTATCTATTTGAAGTCCTTGAGGATGAGTGATAATAGCTGCAGGTTTATGAGCGGCGCACTTCACCTGACATGAGCTGAACGTGTAATGATTAACATGCACACAATGGAGGAAAGTTAAAGATTAGTCACGTTACGGCTTTATAATCCACTCAGGGGCCCGATCCTCTCTGAGAAGTGACATTAATGACGAGGATTAAATCACATGCTGTGATCCCCAAATGTTATGCGCACAAATTGAGCCACTTGACCTTTGGAATAAATCCCCTGCATTTTGTCGAGAGGGTGCACAAACTTTTGCATGCTCTGCGTCAGTGTCTTTACTGTACAGGAGGAAAATCTATTGTTTTTCTTTCCGCTTGTAGTTCTTTCGATAATGATGGTCATCAGATGGCCATTAGGGGGAGACATTTTATTTTAACTTCAGCGAGTTATAATAATCCTGTTGTGCCGGATGGAAGTTTTTCATGCTCTCAGTGCTCCTTTTGTTTCGGAAGGTATTTCATCACATGTTTATTTAATCTGTTCTTTATTCCCCGTCCTCTGAACAGGGTACATTCCATAGTCAGCAGGCTTTGGATTATGGCTCTCAGTTAGTTGGAGGTGTGTCTCCTGGAAAAGGTGGGAAAACTCACCTGGGATTGCCGGTTTTCAACTCGGTGAAGGAGGTACAGATGTTTTGATTGTAACCATAATGGCAGTGTTAATACTGACTCATTAGCATGGGTTAGCAGGTGCGTTCAACGTTTTGCTGCGATTTGTTCTGCACCTGTTGTTTCCAGGCGAAAGACGGAACAGGTGCCGATGCCACGGTGATCTATGTTCCTCCACCATTCGCCGCGGCGGCCATCATCGAAGCCATCGACGCCGAGATGCCGCTGGCGGTGTGCATCACGGAGGGAATCCCCCAGCAGGACATGGTGCGGGTCAAACACAGGCTTCTCCGCCAGAACATCACCCGCCTCATCGGGCCCAATTGCCCCGGTGTCATCAACGTAAGGACTACAAGCACCGTCTATTGGGCGAACGATCAAAATACATTCTAGACGATTTCCACTGTTATGTTGATTGATGTTGTATAAAAGTTCTATAGTAAACATATCATGTTTAATTGTGTGGTCTTTTGTTATATAACAAGAATTAAGTCTCAGAATTAAATGGTTTTGTGATTTTGTTCACAGCCTGGAGAGTGTAAGATCGGGATCATGCCTGGACACATTCACAAGAAGGGAAGAATCGGTGAGTTTCATCAAAATGCACAGTGCGGTCGGTCTCCTCCAGCATGAGGAGGGAGATGATGTCATCATGCGGCTGAGGGGAGAACAGTCCTCAGAGAACCCTACTGGCTCTGTGCCGTTTTTTTCTCTCCAGTTATTTGTGCATTTTTAAAATAAGTAAATAAATAAATCTGTTGTTGTTGTTTAGGGATTGTGTCAAGGTCTGGTACTCTGACTTACGAAGCCGTGCACCAGACCACTCAGGTGGGACTGGGCCAGTCTCTGTGTGTCGGTACGCAGCTTTAACATTCTCTCTCTCTCTCTCACACATTGTATTACCCCCCCCCCCCCCCCACACACACACACACACGCGCGCGCTCTTGCTCACACATACTTTTTCATGATAGTTTGTTCGATACACGTGCTGTTCCATTTCAGGAATCGGTGGAGATCCGTTTAATGGAACCAACTTCATCGACTGTCTGGAGGTGTTTCTGCAGGACCCGAAAACAGAGGGGATCATTCTGATCGGAGAGATCGGGGGCAACGCAGAGGAGAATGCAGCCGAATTTCTCAAAAAACACAACACAGTGAGTCACTGGCAAAACTCCACCTTCATAAACTACGAACCTGTATGCGTGTGTGTGAGATAAACACTTGGTTGCTTTTTATTCTCATTTTCAATTGTGCTTTTTTTTCTTCCTTTTTTCATATTTCTATTTCTCTTTGTTTTTTGTTTCTAGACTTTTTTCTTTTTCCTCTTTTTATTTTTTCATACTCAGTAGATTCCTTTCATGGATGTAGTGAAGCAGGACATGAAGGTAGCTGGTATAAGAGAAGATGCAAAGGATAGGGTGAGATGGAGGCAGATGATTCGCTGTGGCGACCCCTGAAGGGAAAAGCCGAAAGGAAAAGAAGATACTCAGTAGATTCCTTTTGGTTACATTTTTTTACTTTTTATTTTTTTTCTCTTGAGGAACTACGTAGAGAACCCGTTACGCTGGAGTGCGATTATGAGTAATGTGAAAGTACAAAATGCTGTCCATGTTAACTCCGCCTCCTCACTGAAAGAGGACCGCCCATTATGAAGGAATTCTTTGTTACTTTTTTTTCTTTTAATGAAGTAGTTTGGTGATTTGATCCATCAAACTTCTCTTCCATAAGAACTTAAAAAGCTCTCGGTTCCCTGCGTCTGTCGGAAGTTTTATGTAAATGAGGCTTTTAACATAAATATCACGTCCACAGGTGATCGACTTCTCACCCGTCAAAACTCCCACCGTTCGCCTTTTTTGCTTTCAGGGAAAAAGAATGCAGATGAAAAAACTTTTTTTTTTTTTTTTTTTTTCTTGGCATTAATTATGGAGTCTGTCACACCGCCGAGCGGCGAGAACGAGACCCGGCGCGTGTTCACACTCGTGTTTCTTTTAGTTACGAGCTCGTTATTGCCGAGCGGCTCGTCAGTGTCCACGGACAATGTGCCGAATGTGAAGCAGGATCAGCGGTCGTGTGACGTATCACGTCTCACGTCTGTCAGGTTTGACATGTCCTTGGTACTGTTAACTTTGAGCCACGTTGAGTGCGGCACAGAAAAGTGACTTCCTTTTAGTGAAATGACGGGAAGGTGAAGAGATTGTCACGACGCTGAGTGACTCGTATTCCATTGAAGGGAGAAAAATTAAAATGTAGGATGGAGGCGTGAACAAGGCGTCAACGGTCACGGTGATTTCTGGTTGGTGTCGATCATATATTTATAAAATATGGGATTGTTTAATAAAATAAAATGGACCACAGTTGTCCAGACGCTCCTGCTGAACGTTTTATATGATGCTAAGCAGAGTGTGTTGAAAGTTTCAGTGCACAGGAAGTAAATGTCTGGAAACCTCATACAGTTTTGCCTCTGTGACCTTAAAAGTAGGTCAAGGTCATTCAAACGCAAACTGGTAGTGAGCCAGACTCGCAAGTTTGAAAGTTGCAGCTTGCGTGCAAGGCAGGTGAATGTCCGGAGGTAAAGTGTGACGGACGGACGGAACACGCTCTTGTAGTTCCTGAGACACACTGGGTGGGGATTAAAACTGAAAGTCTTGGGCGTTTACCTTTTTCATGGATCCTACCGTCTCGGTGGGGCTGAAGCTAATCCGTTTCTGTAGCGTGACGTGACTCAGGTGGACACTAATCCATCGCGGGTTTTTCTTTTGTCTTTTTTGGTTTTCATCTTTCTCGTGTTCTTGTGGCGTGAATACTAAATTCCGACTGAGTGTAAAAACATGTCATTAGCTTCACAGCGCTGAACTGTGCTCAGAGCTCAAGGGGTCACCTGAGCCGACTCGATCATGGGTAAAATACCTATAAATCAGTGATCATGTTTGATGTTCCCGTGTGGTGTATATTCTAAAACTCCTGTGTTCCGCGGGTTTCATTCGCCGGTACGTCTCAGTGACTTTGCGCCTTTCAGCACCAATTTCTCTGGAGTTTTCCAGCAGCGTAAAAAAGTGCAGCTAACACTAAGCCAGTTGGGTTATCAAAGGCTGCCCATGTCTCTCACTGTCTATGGTGTAGTAGGCCTCCTTCAGTCCCATGGCTGCGCTCTGGCTGGTGTCCCGGGTGGTGATACTCTCCAGTGAGCAGAGCCGGGGAAGGTCTATGATGAGAGGTTCATGTAAAAGAACCATTGCTGACAAGAGGCGCCGCATAGCCGTCAGTGTGTTTCCGCCCTGCGATGGCCTAGCGAGACGTCTGGGGTGTGCTCTGCCCTCACCTGGAGTCGGCTGGGATGGGCGCCAGCCTCCCTGCAACCCTAATTAGGATTAAGAGGTTACAGAAAATGAAATGAAGAATTAATTAAAAAAAAAAAAAAAAGCTGAAAGTTTTGGCACCAGATACGCCACTGTTTATATTTTGTCTTTATATGACGTGTGGGAATTTATGGTTAATTTGTTTTGATGGACTAATGGTGGTTTCTTAAGGAAATAAAGAATTGAAATTAAAGAGGGGGATGAAAATCAGGGAAAAGTGGGACAACAGAAAGGGAGGGAAAATGCAAATGAAAAAAATGAAAGGATTAAGAAACAGAAAAGGGGAATTAAAAGGGAGGATGAGAGAAAGAAAAAGAAAATCGGGGAAAGAAGAGGAGAAAAATGAACAAGGGAACCAGAATACAGCGAGCGAGAGAGAGAGAGAGAGAGAGAGCACACTTTTTCCGGGTTTTGGTTGGTTCAGAACATGATTCGTGGATTGTTAAGTTTGAAGAAGTCAAAATCGCTACAGGAAAGTGTTCTGTAAACGTTGTACCTGCAGAATTGCTCTGGATTGATTGATTTTTGTTGAGTTTCAGGTTCACAAAAATGAGGTGTTTTTTTTTTTATTTATTTATTTATTTTTTATTTCTTTTGAAACCTTTTCTTCTGCAGAATTACACTCGAGCCTAAAATGCTTTTAAACTTCACACAGACCTGCCCCCCTCCACGACTTTATTCCCGCCCCCATGTGAAATGTGCAGTGTTATTTTATTCTCCTCAGGGGGGTCTTGCATCTCCAATCTGAATACTGAATAACACTTTATTGAAATAACACCCATGGGTCTGTTTAATGGGAGTCTGTTGGCGCCCATGGTGTTATTGATAGTGGTGGTGTTGTTGGTGGTGGTGTTGTAGTGCACTTGTTCCACGGCTATATGAATCTTCTTTAATCCCGCAGCTTCATGCCCCTTTTAAACCTGTTGTAGTTCATTTTGGAAACAAGACTCGGCTGGTGGGAGCGACTTGAGCAGCTGGCCTTGTTTCAAAGAAGAAAGAAGGGAACGCAGAGATGTTTTGTTGCAGACGTTCCCTCGGCACTCGGCACACGGGCCTTGTAATTGGTTGCGATGTTAATCTTTGTCAGATTTAAAGCGAGCCGGTGAGGGCAACGGTCCTCCGGTGAGAGAAAAAGAGGTGGAGAACACCTTGAGTCGGTGTTTTATAATTAAAGCAATTCTGATTAGCCGCTAAAGAGAACAAAAGGCTGGAATTTTAATGCTAATGCTAATAGAGCGTCGTCTCTGCGCTGAAGAATCACCGCCTGGGGTCTGAGTAATTAATTCTCTACCTGCTCGGATCGACGTGTTGGGTCAGGGAACTCGAGACTCGGTCAAGGATGATTTTTGAGGTTGCCGTAGATTATGTACTTGCGTAGGACGCTGGAAGATTATCTGGCAACCTCACGGAGAGCTTGTGGGCGGAGCCAGAACTGGCAGATCGAATTGTTGCAGTGATTAAAGTGTTCTGATAAACTAGTGTGTGGGTTTTTTTTTTTTTTTTTTTCTAAACTCAAACGGAAAATTCTGGTCTAGAAATTGTCGTTGATGTTCAGACCAGTGATTCCCAACCCCTGTTCCGTGGCACATTAGTGTGCCGTGAGAAATCATCAGGTGTGCCGAGGAAGATTAACCAATTTCACTTAGCGTGCAGTAACAGTGCTGCTCTGCTAGAGGGCAGTATCATTTTTGTTCCGTGGTCTGCCTCGGGATTTTTCTAATGTAAAAGGTGTGCCTTGGCCCAAAAAGGTTGGGAAACATTGGTTCAGACTATGAAGTAACGGTGGGGAAAAAAACACGAATGCCTCAAGTTTTTGTTAGCAAGAAGCGAGCCAGAAGTGTGTTTACGCTCATTAAAGGTACAGGGTATTGCGATATTTCCTGCTGATGCTCTGGGCATTTTGATTGAGCGCAGTCTGCTGCGTTCCTTTTTGAAGTGTTGCTTTTTTTTGTATTATAAATGACTGGGGCTTGAATCAAGATCTTCATTAAGTGAGAAGTAAAAACATCTCCGACATCTTGGTTAAAAGAGATAAAGCAGTTGAAAGATCTTGACCTAATCATCGTCTCCTCGAGAATCTCTCAATCCCATGTTCACCTCCGTCACATTATCGCCGCTGTTATTCAGATCAGAACTCTAGCAGTTAGACAAAGAGGGGGGAAAAACAATAGATGTCCCAGACTGTCGAACATAACGACCCATCAGTCAGCACAAGCACAGACCAGCAGCTAATTAGCTCGGACGTGACTAATTATCACTGAAGTGAAGCGGGGTCATATTTCATAGAAAAAGTCTCTTGCGGTTGCTGCTCCCTAACACACATTGTTTAAACTCGTGTTTTTTTTTTTTTTTTTTTTTTTTTTCCCCCTACGCCAGCGCTAAAATTTTTTGAGTGAAGAGATTCCGACACATTTTACAATCAGGGAAAAAGTAATTTGGCCTCGTGGTACAATCCATCATGCTTTGTGTGCAGATTTACTTCTGTTAGATTGGATCTCGAGTGCCTGGAGAGGTATTACGCTCAATGGCCTCTTGCAGCAGCGATACTGAGATGCTGTCGGTTTTTAAAACCTTTTAAGTAAACGAGCGAGAAAGACGAACCACAGCTTTGCTTTACAGGTTTCTTTCCTCAGACCTTCAGCACTGAATCCCGACATTATAGTTTCCGCTCGAGTTATGGACCGGTAATGTTCAAACACGTGTCACTTGCATCCATTTTTACCTTACTGAAGTGTGTGTGTGTGTGTGTGTGTGTGTGTGTGTGTGTGTGTGTGTGTGTTTAGGGTGCTAATGCTAAACCAGTAGTGTCGTTCATCGCCGGACTCACGGCGCCCCCTGGCAGGAGGATGGGTCATGCTGGTGCCATCATCGCAGGAGGAAAGGGCGGGGCTAAAGAGAAGATCGCCGCTCTGCAGTCAGCCGGGGTGGTGGTCAGCATGTCCCCCGCCCAACTGGGAAGTACCATCTTCAAGGTGAGACAGGAGTGCACTACATCACCCACTAATAAACATCGGTTTAAATTAGATCGAACCTTGCAGTGTTTACTCAATTTATTAACATAAATAACGTTAAACGTTTAATAAACATCATCATGGACCAGCCTGCAGACAGTTTTCCTCCAACGGTGTTACTCTTTATCAGGGGAAACATGGAGAGCATGTATAAGTATTCAGTAGTTCAGCTTATACAGTTCTATAAACTAAAACTATTATACAGTTAGTACTAATTGTTTTATTTATTTATTTTTTATGGTAAATGAAGATCATAAACATGCAGTGGTGGCCTGGTGGTAAGGTGCTAGATCACTGATCCCAAGATTGGATCAAGCCCCACTCTCAACAGGTTGCCACTGTCCTTCCAGTGCCGCTAACCGGGTTATCAAAGGCCGGTCATGTCTCTCACTGTCTGTGCTGGAGGTTCATGTAAAAAAACAAAAAACCATTGCTGACTTTCATAAAGAGGAGCTACATCGTTTCTTTGCAAAGAGTAGTGTGTTCCTGCCCCGCGATGGCCTGGTGAGCCGTCCAGGGTGTTCTCTGCCCTCGCCCAGAGTCGGTTGAGATGGGTGCCAGCGTCTCCACTACCCTAATTAGGATTAAGTGGTTCAGGAAATGAATGAATAATATAATTTATCTTTGTTTGTTTATTTTTGGAAAAGAAAAAGATTATTTAGGACATTATGGTAGTAAATAATTGATATGCAGATGCTCCCCGACTTACGTTTTTTTTTTTTTCCACCTTACGTTCGGCTGTCCTGAACCAAATTCAAACATAAGTTGTTGCTGTATGTTCCAGTGACGTATGACGTTCATATTGCACTTCTTTTCCTTTCGGCTGTTCCCTTCAGGGGTCGCCACAGAAAATGATCTGCCTCCATCTCACCCTATCTTGTGCATCTTCTACTCTTACTCCAACGACTTTCATGTCCGCCTTCACCACATCCATAAATCTTCTCTTTGGTCTTCCTCTGGGCCTTCTGCTTGGTAGTTCCAACCTCAGCATCTTACTACCAATATACTCACTATCACTCCTCTGTACATGTCCACACCATCTCAATCTCGCCTCTCTGACTTTGTCTCCAAAACATCTTACATGTGCTGTCCCTCTGATGGACTCATTCCTGATCCTATCCATCCTCGTTACTCCCAAAGAGAACCTCAACATTTTCATCTCCGCTACCTCCAGCTCTGCCTCCTGTCTTTTCCCCAGCACCACTGTCTCTAAACCATACAACATCGCTGGCCTCATCACCGTCTTGTACACTTTTCCCTTCATTCTTGCCGATACCCTCCTATCACACATCACACCGGACACTTTTCTCCATCCATTCCAACCTGCCTGCACACGCTTCTTCACCTCTTTTCCACACTCTCCATTGCTCTGGATTTTTGAGCCTAAGTACTTAAAATCCTCCACCTTCTTTATCTGTGCCCCTGTAACCTCACCGTTCCTCTTGGATCCTTGTCGTTCACACACATGTATTCTGTTTTACTGAGACTAACCTTCACTCCCCTCCTTTCCAGGGCATACCTCCAGCTCTCTAAATTTTCCTCCATTAGTTCTCTGCTCTCACTACAGATCACGATGTCTGCACTATACATCCATAAATATCATTATCATATCTCATAAAACACCCCTAAATCTATTATGATAAACATAACATTGTAAAATAATATCAAATAATATCAACATTTAATTTCAAATAAATTAAATTCAAGCAAAATAATTTCAAATAGATAAATTTTAATCAAATTCATAAATCAAATATGAAATATAGTATGAAATATAACCTTTAACCTGCTCTGTGATGTGATCTTTCGTCTTGTAAATGGTTCCGATGGTCGACGTAGCCATCTGGAAGAAACGTGCAACATTTCACGTGTTTTTCACCAGTATCGATTTTCTTGATAATAGCCATCTTCGTTTTTAACAGATGGCTTGGCGCTTTTTCTGATTACCAGTATCACTAGTAGGCTTACACTTCTGACCAACCATATTTGCTAGGGTTACAAAAGTCCGCAAAACAGTGTAAATACAAAGATGGCCGAGATGACGTCTTAACACAAGGGTAACACACAGTGAACTGGGAAGAGGGAGGGCACGTTTAGTCTGTCGTTTGTAAACAATGGACGCAGCGTCATGCAGAAGTAGCATATTACGTCAGCGTACTACGTAGGAACATCTCGTACTACAGAGAGCATGCTAAACTCAAAATTTGACTTTTTTTTTTAATAAATGTAAAATTGAAAAATACCTAAAGCGGGGAGTGTCTGTACATTTACAGTGTAGTTAATATGCGCATGTTGGGGTTTGACGCTCCTCAAACCATATTGGAGCACATTATTGCACATGAAAATTTTTCCTGTATATAATCTCATGTGCTGAATCTGTGGAGACTAGAATGCACAGTTTTATGCTTTCTTTCTTTCTTCCTTTATAATGCATATGCGGTTTCTCAAACCTCGATGTGGAGTGCTTGGTGTGGAGTATACACACCTGTATACAGGTGTTGGAGGTAATATGTGGGAATGAAGGTGCTTGTGAGCTGCATAAACGCTGACACAGATCAAAGCAGAACACTGTCATGTTGTAGTATCATTAATTTCATTGAAAAATTACAAAAAAATTGGCGACTCGAAGAGGTTGGGTCACACTGAACTGGCCCAGACCGTTACAGGGCCAACATGCGTACAACAACTCGCACCCCCCCATTGAGGGATGATTTGGAACAGCCAGTTAGCTTATTGGGCATGTCTGTGGACTGTGGGATGAAACTGGAGTACCCAGAGGAAACCCACACAAACAACGGAGAACGTACAAACTTCGCACACAAACACCTAAGGTGAGCTCGGGCTCTGAACCCAGGACCTTGCTGTGAGGTGGATGTGGTAACCTTTACAGCATTGTTCCACACCAAGGTAAAAAGTTTAATCATATACCCCCAAACTGAGAACTGGGCCTGTGCAAGACTATAGATCGATCTGTCTTTTTATTTATCTTTCACTTCAGAGGATTCTTTAAATGAATTTATGAATATTAATAAAATCAAAGAAGAAACCACAGAGCAGTGTTCACCTCCTGTGTGATCCTGAGTTTTAAAGGAACTGTTACAAAAAAATGTTAATTTCATCTTTTACTCTTTTTAACAAGCGCAATGAATAAAGAGAAGGCGTGTATTAAACCCATGCATCATTCCACTCTTTGGTTACGAGCAGCCACGGACGCGGTACGTTCCAGCATATCGATAGGGTCTCGCTCAATTTCTCCACTTCTCTCCCGCGTCTGATTTGTAAACACTGCGAGCGATGATGAAAACTGCTCTGCTAGTTATTTATTTAGTGTCTCGTTACGTTCATAGATCTTGCTTAATCTCATTGGCCGGGTTAATCGCTGCAAACCACGGCTCCTGCTAATAATAACGGGAATGAATTACCAGTGCATTCGGTTAGATTCATCTTAATTATGTTTGTGTCTCTCTCTTGCGCTCTCTCTCTCTCTCTCTCTCACACACACATACACACAGTCATCAACCTGCCATAATTGCCTTTTTTGATTTTTGTTGATCACTGTCTGATTCTGTTTACAACAACGCACTTTATCTCAAACATCTCTCTCCCACACACACACACACACACAACAACAACAAAACACACAGAGCAGCTCATGTACACACACTTGAGCTTCAAATTTCATATCAAACACTACTGGTTATGTCCTCAGCCATTCCTCTGATGACCACTCGATGGCAGTAGATCCCCACGTTCTCAGAACCACTCATCTTTCTCCATTTTCTATGCACCATACTCTCTTGTCCTGATAAATGACATTTGCATAAGGGAATTCTCGACCGAAATGCACAGTCCCACCCGAGCCAGTTGGGGGGAAAATGTGTTTTTGGAAGCGTTTCGGCTCGCTCCGCAGCTGTTACACTTACTAAATTGACTATGTAAATAACCGCAGTGCAGCGTAATGGTCTTCAGCCCCCTCATGGGATTCTAACCCATTAAACCAGAAGAGTCTCACTGTTATCCAGGGTGTACCACAGGGATGAATGCTAAGTCTTATAACTGATTTTTAATCAGAACACCATTTTTACACATTTGATTTTTTTTTTTTTTTCCTAATGAGCAGACATACAGCTCTTAAAGAATATCAAACTTCTACAAAATGCTCAAACCACCAAAAAATTTGGTAGGGATCTTTCTATATTTATCACTGAACTGTCAGGGGTGCCAATATTTATAGTCTAGCCATAGACAGAAAACCCTGACTAAACTTCACCCAGAGGAAGTTGGGACAAAGCTGTTCCATGTTGAACACTTTCACTAGGATCTTATAATCGTCTGCCTTTGATTGGCTCTGATCAAGCAATACCATGAAAACGAGTACCAGCCAATCAGAAGCAGAGGGTGTGTCTCTTCTAAATTTTATCAGTTTTAAACAACTGATTGGAGGGGGGAGTGGTGGGCGATTTCTCAGCTTGTTTTATTTTTCTGTCCTGCCCAGGAATTCGAGAAGAGGAAGATGCTGTAATCTGGACGCGCATTGGTGCACAACACACCATTGTTGGATTATTATTTTTTTGTTGTTGGTTTTTTTTTTTTTTTTTTTTTTTCTTTTTTCTTTTTTTTTTTGCCAAATACTGGAGAATGTTCCAGAACCAGATTATTCTGTGAGACATCCACTCCATCATAACCCACAGCACAGTTAAAACAATAAAAGGTCATGTCGCAGGTAAGCGTACGGGTGGGGCTTTTACGCTGTGCATTACCTCCACCTTCATCACTACCCCCACCACCATTATCATCATCAATCTCATTCTCCTGAATGTGAAATATAATACAGTATAATCTAATGACGCTTCTTTTTGTTATGAGTTTTATTGTTTCTCTTGAATCTCATGAACAATCTGGTGCACTCTGCCCCCCCTCCACACACGCACACATTCTTATTGTCCTAACTTTGTGGGGACATTCATTTGATAACAATGCTTCCTTACCCAGACTTTAATCATCATATATAAATGTCTTGCCCATTTCGTTACCTTCAACTGAACATGAACCCTAAAACCTAAGACCTCAAACCCCCAGCCAAAATGTCCTCGCTCTGCTGATCATAAATGTATCCGGTTCCTTGGAATATCACGAGTACAGTTTCTCTCTCTGTCCCTCTCTCTCTCTCACACGCGCACACACACACACATCTAATGGAACTCAAAAATGCTTTTCGAACCCCAACAGAAAGGCTTAAAGAATGTAAATCAGTGGAAACAACACCAGCGCTCGCTGGCTTTGATCACTCTGGGATGCTTTCCCGTACCGTCTGTGTTTTTATCCCATTCCGAACCTGTCTCTGAACTTATTTGTCAGCTCAGAAGGCCATTTAGTCTCACGGTCGCTCTCAATTCCCACCAATTTGGAGTCTGTTATTGAAAATAGCCTCCTCGTGCCCCGTGTGTTAAAGGCTTTTAGAACGCCTCTGCGCACCCGCGTACGTGTTTATTCTGACACGTCGCACCACCGTAAATTGTCTCTTTCTCTCTTAATGACATGCATTTGCCTCCCCCCCCCCTTCCCCTCCCGCTTTTTATTCTTCTGCTCCGCTGAGAAATGAGAGTGGCAGTTCGATCCTTGCCAGGCACGTTTCAGAAAACCACTCATCAAAACGTCAACAGGGGAAGAAAAAGTTCGGAACATCTGAAAATCAAATTTAGCAGAACTACGATAGCAATCAGACGTCCACAGTATCCACGGGGTTTTATTGTTGCCTTTCTGCGCTGAAAGACACGAAGGAAAGCTTTGATTTATAGAGAATGGATAAATAATGGCCTGTAATAATGATGTGATGCTGCGTTTTGATAACAAGCGTGGAAGGGAAAAGGTTTCCACCCTTTTGCGTTCCGTTCTTTTGTCCAAGACAGAAAGTGAATTCAAAAAAGAAAAAATGATTAAAAAAAAAAAAAAAAAGCCTCATTGTGGTCAAAGCAGGAAACGCTTCATCTTCCATGCTGTAAATGGAGTGGAAGTGTACACAGACCCTGCAATTCCACCGAAACAACAAAATCTGATAAAACTAATTAAAAAAAGCAACTCGCTAATTGTCGATGATAAAAAAATCCAGAATAAACATAACTTTTCAAAAAAATAGTCAGTGTGTTTCATGTGAACAAGACTGTCTGAAATGAAACTGCAAACAAAATGTGGTTAAAAGAACAATTACTTATAACGTGCAAACCTGTACTAGGCTATAAAAACGATTAGCACAATTTCCTCTGGGATCAATAAAGTGTTCTGATCATTCTGATTCTGATCAATAACTACACAAGTACAACTGGACCTGTGGAAAAAAAAAAAAAACAAACCCTAAAAATAAATAAATAACCTTTTTAAAAACTTTCTGATTCTTGAACTTTATCCAGAACATCTCAAAGTCCTCCTCCAAAGCTCCGCCTCCGGGAGGAGTTTTAAGAAAATCTGCACAACACTTTTGGTGCAATCCTACTGTCAGTCAAACTGAAGATTGGTGCGGCATGTTTGTTGTTAACTGTTGCATCAACAATGAAAATCAGTAAAGAAAATGAATGAAGTAGCCGCTGAAGCACGAAGAGCGTCGGGCCGCCGCGTCCGCCCTGGACCGCCAGCTTTGCCGCCTCCTTCCAGCTTGCTCAAGTACGGTGAACTGTAACCTGATTGGTGGAAATGAAATGGTGAGATTGCGGTGTTGAGACGAAGCTTTGCATGATGAAGCTCAGATTATTGGAATAAGATCAACTGGTTCCAGGTGAGTTTAACAAGTTTTTTATTTTTTCTACTAAATAATTGTCAGGGGGAGAGATGGAGAGTTCCGTTTTGAACTGTAAAGAGTTCCTCAGTGTGTTCATCTAGTATCTGTTGCTCTGTCTGTCGCTCGCGCGCTCTTTTGGAAATGGTTCCAAGTAAAACCCAGCTGGTGCTTTTGGGTCCAATCTACACAAGTAAATCTGGGCTTACTGTGAGGCACAAGGTCCGTGATCTCCTTGATTAAAACAGCATGGAACGCAATTGGTGTATAAAAAGAGGCGGGGTGCATCCAAGAGATTTGAAGGAATTCTGCTGCCAAGTTCTTCAAGATCAAATACAATGGCACCGTAGTCTGTTAGACTCTGTTAATATCTGAGTTTTACCAGTCTCTACAACAAGCCCACATCCTGTCACGATTGCCGTCAAATCATAAATTGTCCTAATCGCAGGATAAATTTTTGATGGAAATTTTGCCAGGATCAGTGTGATGTTTACGTATCCATTAAGATCCTTAAAGATATTTATGATTCGATCACACCTCCCACCTCCCTTCATCACGATTCTCTCAAATCATGGACACATGCCGGGTTCTGGTGATGGGTCATCATGTACCACCCTGACTCCGAAAGGAAGGCGGAGTTATAAAGTTGAAGGGATCCAGATTTAAAGCAGAAGTTACTCGACACTTCTTTGACTGTAGGAATAAACTTTCGGTTAATACTGGTCACTGGTGTGTTGACATGATTTTGGCATCACTGGCCCTTGCATGTAGTCGCTCTCGGCGAGGGCAGAATCCCTACTGGACAGCTCACGGGGCGGAAACACGCTGACTGCATTGCAGCTACTCTTGTCAAAAGTCAGCAATGTTTTTTTTTACATGAACCTCTCACCATAGACAGTGAGAGATACGGGCGGTCTTTAATAACCCAGTTAGTGCACGGGGGGCAGTACTGTTTTATTAATAGCAATTTATGGATATATGAAATAATAATCAATAACTGGGTTTGAATATGGTTTTTTTTTTTGGGAGGGGGCAAAACAGTCAATGATGCAATCTGAAGCTGGTGTTGCATCATAAATGATCTGGATTACATCACATTGCCCTTAGAGGTCATGTAATTGGTGTAACATTACCTCCACTTCCATCCCTTTGCTGTACAGATTGCTCAAAATCAATTCTAGAACACAAATACACGTTGCCTCGTATAATTTCATAATTATCATAAATTATCCAGACTTCAGTGTTAAAAAACAAACAAACAACAACCCTAAAATATTTTGGAAGCAGAAGCCAATCAGCTATTTTTATCATCATATTTAAATTCAGCCAAAATCCATAATTAATGGAACGTTTTGTTTCTGAAGCAGACGACGTCTATAAATTTGTGCCCCAAAGTTATTTATGGTGACGGCTGTAGCGTCTTTCAACAGTATGATGCACCTGCCACGGCAAACCGGTCCAGACCATGATGGGTCGGAGCAGTTTTGGTGATGCGAGACCCTAATAACTAACAAGCAGGTGGTCTTTATGTTTTAGCTGATCACTGGTAGGTGACTTTTAAAGCAGTTAATATTATGGTCACCAAGTGAGACGAGGGTGGGGATTTATCCAATGGCTGAACAGTAAAGCCACCAAAATGGCGTCATCGTCATAACCACACTTTGGAAACTCTTCTGTAAACCTGTTTGGCGAGTGTGTTCTTGGTTCTCTTCCTCCTCACATCTCGGCTTTATCTCTGTTTTCCCTGCAGCCAGCACTGCCACTGCCTCCCAATCAGCGTTAAAGGAATTAGCATAATTAAATTTGCCAGTGGAACGTGAGGCTTTATTTGTTTTCCGGCTCAGAGGGTTCCAGCGTACCGCGTCGGCTGGAGATACTTTCCTGTCTCTTGTGGTTTTAAGCACCAGAGCAACCAGAAGCTCATAATGTCATAAGGTTCTGGCACAAATACAGCAACAAATAGGATTCATGTCGGCCAAAGACTCGGCACAAAACAGGCAGAGCAAAGTCGCACATCTTGGACAATTTCCTGTCCAAGAGTTTAACATTGATAACAGCTGAGGTTCGAGAGGCCAACTAATGTCGTTAACTTCACACCCACTCATTCACGGAGCCGCTTAATCCTACTAGAGTTCCGGCCATTGCCAGGTCAACACACGCTCACAGCGATTCACACTTCCACCTGGGGGAGATTTGGAACTGTCAACAGCCTCCTGTGCATTTTTATGGACTGTTGGAGGAAATCGGAGTGCATGGAGAGAATATGCAAATTCCCAACGGAAGTGGGGGGGGACTTAAACCCGGAACCTCCTTGCTCTGGGATGGACGTACTAACCATTGCAGCACCGTAACGCCTCATAAAATCCCTTAGATAAACAAATCAGTGGTAATAAACAGCACTTAGTCACGTTCCTGTACACGCCATGTATCTGATGTGAAGCTGTTTAATGTGCAGAACTGGAACGGTTTATGTATCGTCCCTGATAAATGAACGCTCATTTCTCTCCAGCTGTGATGAATAAAGGGCATTATGCCTCTATTACTTCAAACTTTCTTGCTCCTTTTTCTTTTTTTTTTTTTTTTTTCCCCCCCATGAGAATGAAACCTAAGACCGTGTACAAATATAACTACCACAGAAATCATTTTATTCATAATTGCTGTTTATCTTCCAGTTTTTAACAGAACAACACTGAATGTGTGAAATCGGACGAGTTTAAATTAGCGCAGTGATGATAAAGGAGGAAACCGTAAAGCGAGGCCATGCTGGCTACACTGCACTTGCTTGTAAGTTCATATTATCCCCATATTAAAGCTACGGATGAAGGATCAGGACATTCACGAATAATTTCCTTGCTGGTTTGTGTTGCAGTTGCCCTCGAGACGGTTACGTACTACAGTCGTGTCTGTGTCCTCACAGCTTCCTCAGATGGCAATGAGTTCTTATTTCCTAAACGGGTTCTGTTTGGTGACGTCTCTGTAAAGCAAACCTGCTGATGTCCGGATCTTTGTCGAATCTTTAAGGTTTTCCAAGCAGGACAAACTGAATAGTGGGAGTAGATGAAAAGGTGAATATGGAAGCATCCGGAACAACTGCTTGAAGTACTTCATAAATTTACAGGGGTTAAGGAGCATCCACATAGGAAGTGGTGGACGATTTTGTTGCCTAGGTAACCCTCTTAAATTCTTCCGAGTGAAACTGAGCAGCATTGATACAGTAAGAACTTGTGTTATCTTAAAAGCGTTGGTTTATTTTAGCGCATACATGTAATTAACTATTATTGTTATAAATTATAATTGTGCAGCAAGTATACATTGCAAAAACTATGGAATCACCAGTCTCGAAGGATGTTCATTCAGTTTAATTTTGCAGAAAAAAAGCAGATCACAGACATGACACAAAACTAAAGTCATTTCAAATGGCAACTTTCTGGCTTTAAGAAACACTACAAGAAATCAAGAAAAACTTGTGGTAGTCAGTAACAGTTCCTTTTTTAGACCAAGCAGGGGAATAAATTATGGAATCGCCCAATTTTAAGGGAAATAATTATGGAATCACCCTGTAAATTTCCATTCCCAAATGAACACCTGCATCAGATTAGATCTGCTCATTCTTCCGCAGTTAAACTGGAGTGATCAGACTTTGGAGAGCTGTTGCACTAAGTGGACTGACATGAATAATGGCTCCGACACGTGATGTCACAAAGGTGAGGGGGTTGTAGATATGAACTTGCAGGAACTTCTGACCGCTTTGGTCAGAAATATTGAATATATATGAAATATAAATGGTGAGAATATAGTTTGCACATTCACCTCACAGTAAAACGGTCCTGGGTTTGATTCCCGGGCTTGGGGGCGTTTCTGAGTGTAGTTCGCATGTTGTCCCTTTTGTCTGCATGCGTTTCCTCCAGGTACTCCGGTTTCCTCCAACCAAAAAGTCCAAAAGCATGCACGGAAGGTTTACGGACTGTTCCAAATTCACCCCTGTTGTGGAAGTGAATGAGTGTGCGTGTGTGTTGCCCTGTGATGGCCTGGCCAACTGTTCAGGGTGTACCCTCCTCTGCCCGCAATCCTAATTCGGATTAAGCGGCTTCGAAAATGTAGAAATAGAAACATGGGCCCAAGCCTGAAGTCTTTAGATCATCATTTTTGTAAGATCTGTGTGTGCAGTAATGGGCTGATCTACAGTATGTTTGTGTGGGAGGAGTCATTAAACGTGTGATGTTTCCCTCTGAAGTAACACTTAAAGGTTCTTGTGGAACTTGAGATGAAATAAAAATTTACATCTTGAACATTTCTATATTTTCGCCACCTTCACATTTGATCTATAAAATGTTTTCATGGACGATTTATACGTAAATACGAAGCGATAGTCGACCTCTGTTGATTGGGCCATCACCATCCGATGACTTCCACTCAGACGGCGATACGACGACTGCAGAAGCAGGCTGTTCACTCAATGTCTCATTCAAAGTGAGCAACATTTTTTTGCCTCTTTTCCCTCGGTGTTTATTTCATAGCCTATGGAATTAATGAGGGAGACAAGCTGTGAAAGGTCCGAGACGGCATGCTGGAGGAAACGTGTGCTCCTGTCTTCTCGCGGGTGACTGTTATGATGGCATGCGGTATATCTGCTCAGATCTTCTACTTTGGATTGATGCACTCAAACTCCCATGGCTGCTCTCCGAACTCGTCCGGTGATTACACCATTACACATCTGTACTGCCAGGAGACATCAAAAAGGTATCGAGGCAGCCGAGCACATCACGAGCTGTCACGGAGCGTCCGAGGTCAAGCACATCGATCGCTAATGCAATTTACCTGAGGGTGATTTCATCAAGCGGCCGGGATGCAACTTAATGTAACACAAAGAGGATTATTGAGTAAAGAAGAGCGCGATGATAAACAAGGCATTTCATCATCGTGCCTCGAGGAACTACTTCCTTTTCGTGTTGTGATTTACTCGAGGACATGAACATTCGCACGATGATTGATTGGGACGTGTGTCCCCATCACCAATCTGCTGATGGAGGAGCTCCATCTCGCAGCTCGGTGATCAAACTGGAAGAGTTTTTTTCAGTCGAACTTTATACACAAAGGTTTAGAAAGAATCTCCGGGGACATCGGTGCAGCGTCCCGTTTCCTTTTTCTTTGTGGTCCTCCTTGTGTCTCTGATCCAAACACACTGTATTCCCGCCGCGTTCCGACGTCATGCAGGTTAATATACTCGCACCAAATGGCTTCCTTTAGTAACATCCATTACAAACAGCATAATACAATAAATAGTACAGTTCGAGGGTCTGAGGTAGACTGGCACCCATCTCGGCTGAATTTGGATGAAGACTGGGTACACCGAACAGTTCACCAGACCATTGCAGGGCCAACACTCGTACAAGTATTGAAAGGCACTCTCACACCTAGGTGTCATTTGAAACGGGCACTCAATCTACTGTTATGTATTGTTGAAGGAAACTAGAGTACCCGGAGGAAACACACACAAGCATGGGAAGAATATGAAACCTCAAAACAACCCGATCCTGGGAATCAAACCTTCTTGCTGTGAGACAGATGTGCAAACCACTGTGCAGGCGTGCTGTCTTTGTTCTCATTCAATCGAAATTATTCATTTTCTGAATCGCTTAATCCTAATTAAAGTCATGGGGAGGCTGGTGTCCATCTCAGCTGACTCTGGGCGAGGACACCCTGGACAGCTCCAGGCCATTGCAGGGCACAAACATGCTGACGGTCATGCAGCTACTCTTGTTGAAATACAGCAATGGTTCTTTTACATGAACCTCCACCACAGACAGTGAGAGACATGGCCATCCCTTGTTAACCTGGTTGGTGCACTGGTGGGACAGTGACAACCTGTTGACAGTAGGAGGTTGGGGGTTCAAGCGCCTAAGCTTATGCACAAATGTAAATATTTATATAAATTGCTTACATTTGTGTAGAAGCTTAATTGATGTACAGTGGTACCTTGTCTAATGAATTTAATCCATTCCAAGGGCGAGCTCGTAATTAGATGAAACAAATATTCATATAAGAAATAACAGAAAACCAATTAATCCATTCCAACCCCCTCTGGAAATCATATAACCTGCCACAAGCATGTATTTAATCTAATATATTAAGTATAAACATTTAAAATAACTATTTAATAATAATTATTATTAATAATACATGTACATTAACAGTAATAATAATTAAACAATAAGTCAACTCACCCTTCCAATCATCAACTGTGGCAAAGATGTCACGTGGGCATCAAGATGTCATGTGGGCAGGCATGAGGTGGTCCATAACAGGAGGAGGAGGATTTTGTGCATGTGCATGCCACGAATACCAACAAGGAAAGGCTTGTGGTGAGCTCCCACAAGGCCAGTGCTTCTGAAATGGTGGGGCATTCCCCCCCCCCCCGGGAGAGTGCGGTGTGATGCCGGGGAACATTTTTGCCATACTGTACCAGAATTAAGTGTAATTGTGCATCCACTCCAGTAGTTGGCAGTGGTGCTCTCATTGTCACGCTATGGTGTAGGGAAAAACACAGAGCAAACAATATAAAGTGCCGTAAAGACTATGCATGATGTGCTTGGGGGTGGGGGGGGTGGGGTTGTCTTTCTAGAGGGGGCGTCACAGAAAATAATTGCGAAGCACTGGTCAAGGGATTCTTGGAGTGTGGAGGAATACACACGGAAGAATACGAGGCTAATCGGCCTGGAAAAGCCATTTCGAGGAGAGCTTGTAAAGGGAATTTTTGCTGGTTGGATGGAGTAGAGTTTTGGTGGGATCAAAGCTCGTATCACGAAAAAATCATTATAGGGGACACGCTTTAGACAAGGTACCACTGTATTTTAAACAAACAAAAACGCGCAATGTTGTGATGCAGATATAGCGGAAGTAACACCCAATTGATTTTTGTGGTAATCTGTGCATTGTTGAAAAAAGAAATTCTGAAAAAATCCCAATTTAAAATACAGGTATGTTCCAAAATGTTTGTAAAATGCCACCAGGGGGCGACTTTTTATTATAACGATGCCAAGTTATAATCCTTTAATCCCTGGTCAGGAAAATGTGTTTGGTTTTAAAAAAAAAAAAAAAAAAAAAAAATCAAGCTTGACACAGCTTGTGCTGTGCCTTATTTGTGAATATTTAAAGGTGGAGCAGGGGTGCGGTTTGTGTTCGCAACTTCTGACAACAACAGTGTTGAGGTCAAAGGTCAAGATCAAAGATTTGGAGACAGCACGTTTACGAGTTTGTAAACAAGTGCCGATGGTCATGCCGTTATGGAGCACGAATAGGAAACAACTTATGGACTTTCAAATCAGACGATAACCTTTGACCGCGAGTGACCTTTTCTTTTTTGGGAAGGTATTATAAAGGTGGCAAGGTAATTAAAACCAGAACCTACCTGTATATGGCTCAGAACCTACCTGTATATGGGATATTTACTGTATTATTAGTGCTACGTTGTGCAGGTAATGCACATCCTGAGCGCTCCTTTAGTTTGTTGCATATTTTTACATGTTGGTTTGTTCCCACTAATCTTTAATAATGGAGGGATTTGGCTCATTTTATAACATTTATACATAAAACGAGTTCTGTGCATGGTCATCTCTCTGACTCTTCATTTCCAGCAGATTGTACGAGTGGAATAGTCTTAAATGCAGTAATGAAGAATCAGTGAGAACTTCTGAGGTACACAGTCTCTTACTGTGAGTTTTCTTTAAAAATATAAACCAACTTCTAAAAACAGAATTTTATGTCTCATATCCTGAGCTTTTATTAAAGGTTTTCAGAAGAAAGCAAAATGGCGTTTCAACTCTGCACGAGTTTGTTGCTGAACATAAATTATGAATAAAATGTCTGTTGTGGAGGAATGCTGCTGTAATCATATCATAAACACATCAGGCTGAAGACATCAGTGAAGCTTCACATGAGCTGGGGATGTGAGATAACATTAATGTTGCATGAGTTACGAGATGGTGCAGAAAAAGATAAACATGAAACTTGTCATCTTAATAGCACCGATACGTCTGTGGTCATGTGAGAGACGGGAAGATCAGAGCAGCTCCGGGAAACGCGAATGATGTCACAGCACCCCAGGCAACGTGATGTTTATGCTATCAACATGTTTTGGATATGCGGAAGCTAAGCTAGTTGAGTTTATAAAGCTAGTGAGATGGACATGAAATACAATCACAAAAACCACAGCAACCAATCACAGATCGTCTTTGAGTAAAAGTCTTCAGAGCAAAATATAACCGAAAACAACCTTTTAGTCATTCATTTTCTAAACCACTTAATCATAATTAGGGTCACGGGGAGGCTGGTACACCCTGAATAGCTCGCCCGGCCATTGCAGAGCCACCACTCACAGACATTAACACTCACACTCGCACCTATAGGTGATCTGGAACCAACAATCAACCAACTGTGCATGTTTTTCGGATTGTGAGAGGAAACCGGACTACCCTGAGGAAACCATGTAAACATGGGAGAACATGGAAACTCCACACAGAAACGCCCAGAGCCTGGAAAGCAACGCTTGCTCCGAGGCGGACATGATAAACATTACACCACTGTGCTTCCTCACAGACTTTTATAAAAATAGCGAAAGATCTGTTTGTTACTGCAATAATGATATGGATCTGCGTTCTTCATTACAATGGATAGGAAAGAGCAAAAATGGAAAATAAATAAATAGTTTGTTGTTTATTTGGTTCTTTCAAAATAAAGGCAGAAACATTGACATTTCTGTGCCCGCGGATGAGAAAGGAATTTTAAAATGCTCCGTTTTGCAAGA
>CM045746.1:27969465-27971965 GCA_024760905.1 Plotosus lineatus | reverse complement strand
AAAAAAAAAAAAAGCTGGTTCTATTTATGTTTCCCTGACGTTTCGAGTTCATATCAGAACATAGATCTAAGTCGCAGTGTGGTGCAGTTCTGAGCCCTGCTGCTCTTGCTGCACCTGGTTTTTATTCTGTGTGTGTGTGTGTGTGTGTGTGTGTGTGTGTGTGTGTGTGTGTGTGTGTTAAGTTAAACAGGTTATTTTCCGAGGCATACAGGCGCTGGGTTAATGCATCAGAAGTGTCATAATAACGACGTTACATGTTTGTAAACTGTAATTATTGTGCTCGCTCCGTCATCCTGATGGAAATAGATGGCCGTTTTTATGTGGCTGGAAACTAATCTGGAAACGCCTCAATAAAAAAGGACCAGGTGATTGATGTCATCAGAATATTTCGCCAACTAACAAACCAGCTTCGGATCAAACAGTTAATTAAAAAATCAAATAAGAGCCACTGCGTTCGGTCCAGATAATGGAGACCTGAGAAAGACGGACCACTGATTCGTGCTGCGGCCTCACTTTGTGTCTCTTTTGGTATCTGTAAAGGGAAAAGAAAAAAAACCCAACATCGTTTATCATGAGCAGTTTTGGCGTAACTTTCAGAGCAATCTTTAAAAGTGTCTGTTAATCAAATGCAAGGGGGAAAAAACCAGAGAGAGAGAGGGAGAGAGAGAGGTAGTGGTGGTGTGTGTGTGTGTGTGTGTGTGTGGGGGGTTGGGGGTTAGGGCACAGATAAAAAATTGAAGAGGCTGAGATGACTGGCTCTGATTCAGCAGGGCCACATGAAAAGTGCACACAAATTGGGCTTTTCGTTTTTGTTCCCGCTGGCTTAATAGTCTTCCGTGGCTTCCCTCCACTTCCTTGACAAGGACGTGTCGTGATTTACGCACGGCGTGATCAGCACTGCAATCTTTCCGAAGTCACCAGACGGGCGTGTTTGGGTAATATCTGTTCGCCTGTGCGCCAGACTCCTGCCAGAAAACTGTGTGTGTGTGTGTGTGTGTGTGTGTGTGTGTGTGTGTGTGTGTGTGTGTGTGTGTGTTGGGCTGGGGGGATGATAAAATAAAAAAACCAGAAAGATGCATTGCGGGATCATTTGCAGCGTGACGTATTCTCATAATGCCGCTGAACGCGGCTTAAAACCTGTGGCGTTCCACATCAATCTCCGAGCCTGGACTTGGAGATATGCTCTCCAATCGTTTGTTTTTGGTTCTATTTTCTTGCCGGCGTGACATCCAGAGATGGAAGATGATGCTGTTTTCTTCTACTCAAGGACGCACTAACTTTCTGTGAAAGAAATATCGAATTAAAAGAAGCCCTGTGCTTTCTCTGAGGGATGAAATGCGGCTTTGCTTTGATCAAGAGTCCAGAGGGTCAAAAAACCCTCAACAAATTCGTCCATTCATTTTCTGAACAACTTAATCCTAATTTGGGTTGCGGGGAGGCCCATCTCAGCCGACTCGGGGCGAAGGTAGTGTACACCCTGGACAGCTCCTTGAAGTTTAGTATTTAAATTTGTACCATTTAAAAAGTTCCTATCTCAGCTGAATCTTACCAAAGGCGGAGTACATGCCGAACAACTGGCCAGTCCATTTACACTCACATCTCGGGGCAATTAAAAGCAGCCAATTAGCTAAATGTGCATATCTTTTGAACTGTGAGAGAAAACGCTCAAACACAGGACCTTCTTGCCCTGAGGTGGACGTGTTAAATATTATCCAACCGCTCTACCTTTAAAAAATATTGATGACTATAATTAGTATTAAGCAGCTTAAAAAATGAATGAGGGAATGAATAACAATCAATATTTTTTTAGAGGCTGGTGCCCATCTCAGCCGACTCTGAAAGTGGTGTACACTGTAAACGGCTCGCCATTGCAGGACCAAGACACTCACAATCGTTCTGACACACATTCATGCTCACAGCTGTGTGTGATCTGAAACAGCCAATCAGACTACTGTGCATGTTTTTGGACCGGGAGGAAACCGGAGTACCCCAATGAAACCCATGTAAGCATGAGCAGCTCCTTCTTCCTATGGGACAAATGTGTCACTCTGATAGTTACAGAGAGGTAAATTCAATAATGACATTTTTGACCCATAAATGGCGTTACAGTGTTGAATTGCCGTGTTAGACGATGTCCGAGTGTTAAATAACAGGGTCAAAAGTTTGTGTTTTTAATTTGCTTACGAGGTTTTCAAAGATTTTTTTGTGTACACTGGGCATGCTGGGACTTCTGTTCCTCCAGTGCCCCCATGTGCACAGCAGTATCCCCACCCAATGCGGTCTGTCTCCCAGCACACTCAACACAGAGCCTTCATGCGAACAATCAGAGTAGGGAAGGCACAAAGACCATAATTGGGAGGAGGAAGTCAAACAGGCAGCCAAGTGCCTTCAGGGGGAGGTGCATGAGGAGGCAGCTTTCTGAAGAATTGTGGTGGTCTTTGGATTCGGAATCGGACTTTGGTGGAAAATGGGTGTCTGAAATGGAAAATAAAGGTCTGAA
>CM045746.1:27959465-27964465 GCA_024760905.1 Plotosus lineatus | reverse complement strand
ATACATGTACGTATATGTCAGTCAGGGGTGGGGTGTGTGTGGGGGGGTGATCCTACTTCGTGGATTTTGATGTCGCGTGGGGATCTCGGTCCCAATTAACCGCGGAAAGTGAGGGCTCCCTGTATATAAAGTTTGTAATAAACATATACAGTGATCCCTCGCTACTTTGTGAACTTTGTGCGGCTTCAGTGCATCAACTGTTTTTCAAAAATATTCATCGAAAAATAAAAAAATATGAAAAATAGGGAAAAAGTTAAGGAAATTGCTGAAAAACAAGGCCAATTATGCAAAAAACAAACAAAAATAAACAACCAACCCAAAACCCCCCAACTAAACTACTTACATTTTTATGTCAGTTGCACACCTATGTGTGTGTGTGTGCATATATTTTCATATTTTATTGACGTCTGATACATTATTTTTAAATGTTTAATTGTTATAATCATTTATAACATTGATTATGTATTTATTGATATTATATACACACACACACACACACATATATATATATATATATATATATATATATATATATATATATATATATATATATGTCTTCCTTTTGGCTTTTTCCCTTTTACTCAGGAGTCGCCACAGCAAATCATCTGATTTGCACTTTTGATTTGGCAGAGGTTTTTACGTCGGATGCCCTTCCTGTCACAACCCTTTTTTTTAGCAAGGGACAGAAACACGGTTCTTTTACATGCCTCACACCATAGACAGTGAGAGACATGGCCCGCCTTTGATAACCCAGTTAGCCGCACTGGGGGATATATATATATATATATATATATATATATATATATATATATATGTCAGAGATGAAAATGTTGAGATTCTCTCTGGAAGTAAGGAGGATGGATAGGATTAGGAATGAGTATATCAGAGGGACAGTCCATGTAAGATGTTTTGGAGACAAAGTCAGAGAGGCTAGATTGAGATGGTTTGGACATGTACATAGGAGGGATAGTGAGTATATTGGCAGTAGGATGCTGAGGCTCGAACTACTAGGCAGAAGGCCTAGAGAAAGACCAAAGAAGAGATTTATGGATGTGGTGAAGGAAGACATGAAGGTCATTGGAGTAAGAGAAGAAGATGCAGAGGACAGGGCGAGATGGAGGCGGATGGTTTGCTGTGGCGACCCCTGTAGGGAACAGCCGAAAGGAAAAGAATAATAATAATAATAATAAGAAGATATACACACATATATATATATATATATATATATATATATATATATATATATATATATATATATATATATATGTGTGTGTGTGTACGTATACGTCAGTCATGGTGGGTTGATCCTACTTTGCAAGAAATTGGCGCGCGGGTGGGTGGGTGGGGGGGGGGTGGGGGGTCCGGCCCCCATTAACTGCAAAAACTGAGGTATCCCTGTATATTACATTATATTTTAAGCAGTTTTATTTAATGCTGCAGTATCTTCCTATATATCGGGATTTGTTTGAGCTTATTTAAAACATCAGATGGGCCAAAAGTCTTCAGAAGTTCCACTGAATCTCTGCAAGGAGACGTCTTCAAAGATCATTAAATAATGAAAGATAACAGGAGGGAAAATCGATATTTTCTAATCTGAGCCTTTTCAGATGTATATTGTCTACCACAAAGTCCTTTTTAAAACAGGTCAGCATGCCTTACAGATGCTGCAATAAATTCAGGTTTAAATAAATAAGGACCCTATAAATAGAGTAAAACGGCCTCAACTTTCTCAAGAAACTCGCCGAAGCAAAAGTTCAGGGAAACTTGGTTCATTTATATATATCTTTGTGTCCCTGGGGAGGTTTGCACTGGTGGATTACACTGAATAACCTCCTGTCTGGGTGAATGGGGGGATGCAAAAAGGGAAACATGTCAGAATAGTGTGCAATTCTTGTATTTTTTACTTGCATGCTGTTTTCCCCCCTTTTGGCAGTTCTTCTAATTTCATTTTGTTTACAGTTGAAAGTTCGGGTGAGAGAACTATTTTTACAGGCGTCGCCATTGATTCAACATTTTGATCATGAATATATTATGACTCTTCCGACCACGTCGGTCGCACAGGATTTTTGCTTCACCCTCACACGTGCATCTGTCCGTCTGTAGGTGAATGCATCAATGCATGGATGCATCTTTCCATGGGTGGGTCTGTTCATACATTCTTATGTGCATCCCTCAGTTAAAACATTATTGTTGTCCTCTGCCATCAGATCCATAACCCGCCATACGCTTCCTGGTGTATGGACGGGATAATCACGCATACAAAGTGCGTACAAAGTGAACAAGTGAAGGAGTGAAACCTCTGCCTTCAGAGTCGGAATACTTTATTGAGCCTGGAGGAAATTTTGTGCCACCCTCAGCCTGCTGCCCCAGCATGCTACAGCATAGAGGACAGCACTGGCTACAACAGACTCTCAGAAGATCCTGAGTAGTGTTCGACAGATTCTAAACAACCTTAACATCTTCAAAAAATAGAGACAGCTATAACTCTTCCCGTAAAGTGTGGTACTGTTCTTAACCCGGTCCAGTTTATTTTCAGTATGAACTCCAAGCTATTTGTAATTCTCCATCATTTTCATTCTGACCCTCCCTGGATGGAAACAGAGATCACTGGTGTTTCAGATCTGAAAATCCACAATCAGTTCCTTGGTCTTTGTCACATTAAGCTGCAGATGATTCTGTTCATGTGACAAAGGAATCAACCACAGCCGAATACTCCATCCCATCATCTCCACTGATACATCCAACTACAGCAGAGTTATTAGAAAACTTCTGAAGATGGTGGGTCTCTGTGCAGTAGCTGAAGTCTGTTGTATAGACGATGAAGAGGAAAGGGGAGAGGATGGTCACCTGTGGTGCTTCAGTGGTGAGAGGGAGGGAGAGAGATTGGTGTGGCAGGTCGGTTCAGGCTCCTGATGAATTAGATGGGGCTGTGCAGTATCCGCAGTGTTAAATTGGTTAAAAAAAAACATATTTAGCTCGTTGGCCCCGTCCTCACCCCCCCCAGCTCCTTGGCTGATGGATGGCCTGAAACCAGTGATGGTCTTCATTTCACGCCAAACCTCTTCCATGTTATTATCTTGGAGTTTTCACTCCACATTCTCCTGTAAATGTCCTTTGCCTCTCTGATCTTGACTCTCAGTGAACCTTGGATCGTTCTGAAACCTCCTCTTTGCCAGCCCTTGATGGCTTTCTTCTTGTCTTTGAGGAGGAATTTAATATCTTTATTCATCCACAGCTTCTTATTTGGGTAATAAAAGACAGTCTGAGCTGGGACAATGGTGTGGGTGCAGAAATTAATGTAGTGTGAAATCCACTCAGTAATCAATGTCATCATTATGTGACTCACAGAGCGCTGGGCAACCAATTGTTTGAAACGTGTATTGAAGCTCTTCCATGGCCTTCCTCCGACCATCTCCTACAGTCCCATCTTGTCTGCTCACTCACTCTTTCACGCATTTGACAAGCTGCTTAGTGCTATTAGGGTCACAAGGGAGGCTGATGCCTATCTCAGGCAACACCCTAAACTCCATTTTAGATGGTGTTCACAGGCCCAATACACAACCATTCACACTCACTCTTACATCTAGGTGCAATTGGAACAGCCAATCAGCCTACTGTGCATGTCTTTGGAATGTGGAAGGAAACCGAAGTACCCGGAGGAGGGATGGACAAGAGGGAGACCATGTAAACTCCACACCGAGAAACGCCATCGTCAAGCTCGGGACTCGAACCCAAGACCTTGCTGTGAGACAGATGTGCTCAGCACTACTTATTTGAACACATTGCTAGAAGAAACGAAATGAGTTAACATGGTTGAAGGGATGAGATTTTTCAACGCAACATCTGTTCAATCCTGTTCATTAGAAAATCAAGTGAAATGGAACAAACAACAGAAACATATACACTATGCTATCGGATGCAAGCAGCTGGGTATGCGCCACTTTTTCCCAATGCTGATGTTGTGCTTTGACTCTTCAGGAGAACAAATTGTTAGAATTGTGTATCAGTGCTTAAAGAAAGGATGGAGCTGTTGGTGGAGAAAAATAAACAAACTTTTCACAGAATTACAGAGTAAGTAAAGCCTTGCTGAAGCAGCACCTCTGACTACCGGACCATGATAAAGGTCTAGGACTTTGAGAGAAAAATAAAAACACTGTCCGCTTATTGCTCTCCTTTCCTTAAGCAATGCTATCAGCTTCCATACCACGTTCAACTTTGCTGACAGTGAAATTTTTTTTCACATACTGCTGCATGATGAATTCTGTTTTTTTTTTTTTTTTTTTTTTTTTTTTTTAAATATATTTTTGTTTTTTTAGCCGGAGGGTCAAACTGTAGCGTGGAGAAGCTTCTGCTTTACAGTTTTACGGTCCAGGGAATCACTTAACACCTGGAGACTTTCATCTGGTAGTGTGTTGAGACCCAGAAGAAACCATTTCTTTCTGCATGGTGGAACAGTCACGTGATTCTATCTATACACACATCATCACATTAAGAATATTACGAGCGGTTGATGGATGGATTTATCAGTGATGTGAGATTTAGCTCCGAATCCATTGCTCTGATTTTAAAATGTTTAATCTGATATGAAGGTGTTTGATATCTCGGTAAAATGATTAGGGTTCACGCTTTATGTGCACGACCTCCGGTGGGTTGTTTAAATCCAATTTTAAGCAGAAAAATCTTCACCTTACCTTCATTTTTTAAACTTATTTTTATACAGGCTCATTCTTTCATTTTAAAGATTGATAGCATGTTCCACTCAAATTCTGAATCAAAGGAATGACGTGACACCGTACACCTCCAGGAAACGTCCAGGTGACACAACTGTCTGTCGGTCTATCCATCTATCCGTCGATCCGTCTATCCATCCGTCCGTCCGTCCATCCATACATACATAATCATCTTTCTGAGCACCATGTTCATTTTTAATACACAACATTGGTGCTGCCTGAGGGTCAACCTCTGTTTTTCTGGGGTGTTTTGTTCTGATTTATAAATAA
>CM045746.1:27934465-27954465 GCA_024760905.1 Plotosus lineatus | reverse complement strand
CTGTTTCTCTCTCTCTCTCTCTCTCTCTCTCTCTCTCTCTCTCTCTCCTCTCTCTCCCTACTTTGTTTCTTTCACCCACCCTGTTTTTCTCTCTCCCCCACTCTGCCACCCCACTCTGTTTCTCTCTCTCCCTCTTCCCCCACTCTGTTTCCCCCCACCCTGTTCCTCTCTCTCCCTGACTCTGTTTCTTTCTCCTCCCCTCACTCTGCCACCCCACTCTGTTTCTCTCTCTCTCTCTCCCCCTCTCTGTTTCTCTTCCCCACCCTGTTTCTCTCCCTGTCTCCCCCTCACTCTGCCACCCCACTATATTTCTCTCTCTCTTCCCTTGCTGTGTTTCTCTCTTCACTCCCTCCTCCTCCTCCTCCTCACCCTGTCTCCCCCCCACTCTGTTTCTCTCTCTCCCCGTTCACTGTGTTTCTCTCCCCTCCTCTGTCTCTGAGTGTGTGTGCCTGTGCATCTATGCTTCTCTCTCTCTCTCTCTCTCTCTCTCTCTCTCTCTCTCTCTCTCTCTCTCTGTGTGTGTTCCTTTTCATCTATGTTTTTCTTGCTCTCTCTGTGTGTCTCTCTTTGTCGTTCCTCCCTCATTACCTTGCTATAACAATGTTCAGCTAAATATTACCAAAATGATCTTCTGTCCTGTCTTGGTTTTTGGTGACAGCAATTATACCTTTAGGTTCTTGATGGTTCCTGATGGTTCTTGATGATAATGTGACATGTGATGAAGACTGGACTTTTATTTTGTATTTACGTTTTGACACCACTTTGCTGAAGATTGGCAGTTGCTCTTTCATCACATTACGTCCCTTTATAAAAAGATTCCAAGTTCTTGCTACCTTTATCCACGTTCCGAGCAGCTTCTGAAGACGACTTTAAAAGAATCTTGTGATTGTTTCATCTTGTGGGAATAAACTGTGTGTATTTGTAGCTATACAGGTTTGTTTTGCTAGCGTGTAAGGGTTAAGATAGAGGATTTTAGTTCTGTCCTTGTACTCAGACACACCATTAGTTATTATTTTTGTAGTGTTGTGTCTCAGAGCTCTGAAGATCAGGAAGCAAGAGAAAGAAAAATAAATAAAAGGAGGAGCGAGGACTGGTGGATAAACAGAGCGCTCACCTGAAAGATCCACTGTTTTATTTATGAAAGTCCTGCCTGCCGTGATGGAGACAAATTACCTTTTAACAACGTGAAATAGAATTTTGTTTACACGGCTACGGTTCCCCCTTTGCGACTTTAAATGAGATTTCTCCAAACCCCCATTTATATTCCCCAGCATTATCGTTTCAATCTCTCAAAGCCGATCACTCTTTAAGGGAGGAAGGGAATGCAGAAGGGACACTCATAAAACCAGCCATTAGAGATGCTCATGCTTATTTAAAGCCGACACCTTATCATAGCTTTAAGATTATTGTGAATGTTCTGGTGCTGAGCGATTTCCAACACAAGGTGAAAGAAAAGAAATCTGGAGTGCTGAGGAAGAGGAGGAATACTAATGGGAAAATAGCGCTTTGTGATTATAACCCATGTTATGTGATGACATTGTAGCAGCGAGTATGTAAAAACCCCTCATCCACATTATAAAAGGTACGATGGTGCCTTTGAACTAGTGGGTGGAATGCAAAGTCAGGTTATCAGCTGCGGCGGCCATATTGGATATTGGACCATAACAAAAATTGATAGGCAGTTACACACTCATAACATCCATACCAAATTTTTTTCTGAGTGATGATGGCTTGTGCCCATTGGGCCGAAGGGTACAAAGGTTGCTGCATGTATTTGTTTTTCTCATTTAGAGTTTTCCTTTGAATTTAATTTGTGTGATGCAATACTTATGTAAGCAGTACAGACAGTATAGCCTGCAATTATTTGCATATACACCTATCTATCTATCTATCTATCTATCTATCTATCTATCTATATTATATATATATATATATATATATATATATATATATATATATATATATATATATATATATATATATACACATATACACACACATACTGTATATATATATATATATATATATATATATATATATATATATATATATATATCCAACATACACATATATACACACATACCTATATATACATATATACATACAAATACGCATTACATATCCTATATATACACTACACCCATATACACACATATTCTACATACACATATATACACACATATACATACATATATCCTACACACACACACACACACACACACATATACCTATATGTACATACAAACATTTACACAGATATATCCTACATACACTTATATACACGTATACCTACTGTTTATATATATATATATATATATATATATATATATATATACATACATACCTATATACACACAGGAAGATGGTCTAAATGATGGTTATTCAGTCAGTGTGTGTGATGACGGTGGTCGTGGCGTTACATGTTTAACAGCTTGTGGATAAAATCTGTTATTGAATCTATTAGTTTTCCCTTAATGTAGAGGGCAGTGTGCTCCGCTGAGCCATGTGTCGCACGCCATTTTCCTGACAGTGCCAAGTCGAGCGATGTCATACTGTATGTTACTCGAATATCACAGGAAATCGTACAAATGTATAAATTTGGTCTTGCAGCAATGCAATCTTACATTATTTGATTTACAGATCCGATCTATTTCCGCCATGACATATAGCATGTATTTTATATGCGGACAGAAAACTACATCAGAGACTTTGGTCGTAATGCCACTGAATTCATGCAACAAATAAAAAAAAAAAATGAAAGTTGTTAAGGCGGTTTTCAGAAGCACGTTGGCTCACTGCGATAAGGTTATATGTTCAAACCCCATATCTGATTTAAGCCTTTCTATGTGGAATTCACACATTTTCTCCATACTTGCATGGGTTTCATCCACGTACTCCAATTTTCTCAAAGTTTTTTAATATTCAGCTCATGACATCAATCACAATGAGAGAAGAATGTTTGAGAAACATCCTCGTCTTTAACATCTGCCGGAATTGGAGATGCATTGACTCTGCACTGCCTTCTAGTGGATGAAAATGTAATCAGCATAGATTCATACAGTGGCTGGAGCTGCAATCATAGGTACATGCGAAGACGTGTCCCAAGTACTGTATAGCCCAGCTCCGAGAGTTAGGGCTCTTAGGGGGGTTTGGGATTGACATTAGCAAACTAAAAGTCTCTTGTAAAGATTTTTCCTCAACCCTGTAAATTCTTCGTCCCATTATTCGGTGCTCTCCACCGTATTCGCTACGTTAAAATGATGGATGCCAGGTCGTAAAACGTCAAGGTTTTCTGTCCCCTCAACTTGTCCTGATTTGCACTTTCACCATCTGCTGTGGTTAAAAAACTCGACGTCCTGAGGGTTTTATGGCTCATTTTGAAGAGACAACCTTGAATGTTTTGCTTTTGTCAGGAATGCGCAGTAACCCAGAACTACTGTCGGAATCCATACGAGGAAGGATTATCAATTACGCAAAGTTCCTTAGTAGAACATCTGACCGTCGTTCTTTTTTCCTGAAGACACAGGAAGCTGAGGAGTGATTGTTGGTTGTAGTGAAGTGATAAGCAGTGTTACCTGGGTTTGCTACAACAGTGTTGAGTTAAAAAAAAAAAAAAAAAGAAGGAAGGAAATACCATAAATGGAGTGAGTCCAAGAGAAGAGGGTGTGGCCACCTTGTGGGCCCACACTCAGTAGGGGCTGGATGTTGCTAAGCTACGTTTTGGTTGAACCACAACCAAAAATATCTGCCCAGGTGATGGTTATCGATGGGCAGCCAAATGTTTCTCATCGAGTCAATTAGTCGCACACTTTTGGTAAACCAATAGAATTTTTATTTACTTCCTTTTTACTTTTTATGTGGAGGTTTTTCTCCTATAGTAGTAAATATCCACTGTTTTACAGTAACATCACCAGACCAGCAGAGCTTGTTGGGAATGCTCCACTCCCTCTGCGCTTGAAATTCAATCTCTGCCCCACTCTGGAAACCCATTGTGATTTGTTTTGGGCGTTTCTATGTGGAGATTGCATGCTGTCATTGTACTTGCGTGGCGATGGCCTGGCGAGCTGTCCAGGGTGTAAACTGCCCTAGCTGACAGTCAGCTGAGATGGGTGTCAGACTCCCCGTGATCTGAATTAGGATTAAGTGGCTTCATAAAATGAATGAATAATTTGACATGACACGCCATGCCACAACAAACACATAGTGGAAATGTGTGCTGTCTTTATACGGAGACAGGAAGTATTGAAGGACACCACCTATCATGGTGATGGGGGTTTGACCCGCATACACACACACACACACACACACACAGCTCTTGATCTCACCATCCTGATTTCTTCCATTATCATTATGAGATTAAGATCGAAACTCGCTGTACGTTGCTGTACTTTTTGGCGTGAAACTGCAACATCGATCTGTGAAGTGTGCCTGTGAATGATGACTCACCTGCTGCTCATCTGCTCGGAGATGTTTTAATTTATTCATTGATTTATTAAAATGGAAAGGTATTTAAGGTTTGCCTGAGAAAAACGTGCAAAAAAAATTCCACCGTGATGATTAGTGTGTTGTCAGGATCCAGGAATCAAAGCCACATCTTTTAAACAAGCAAATCTCTCGCTTTCTGTGTGTGTGTGTGTGTGTGTGTGTGTGTGTGTGTGTGTGTGTGTGTGTGTGTGTGTGTGTGTTGTCCTGATATAGACTGGCTTGCTGTTCAGGATGTATCCTGCCCTTCACCCAGTGTTGGCTAATATAGGCTCCAGCCTCCTCATGACCCTAACAGGATTATTCATTCAGTCATTCATTCTCTAAATCACCCATATCATCCGTCTTCTGGGTGATGGCGGGGTACACCCTGAACAGTTCCCCAGGCCATTGCAGGGCAACACACACAACCATTCAATCTTATCTCCACACCTTGGGGTAATTTGAAAATCCAGTTAGCCCACTGTGCATGTCTTTGGACTGTTGGAGGAAACCCGTTTACATGGAGTGAACCCACGCAAGCAGACGTTGCCCAGTCCATGTATAATTATTTAAATTTTATCCAATAGATACGCAGCTGAATTAAAGTAAAATCGTATTTTTAATAATCTCGTGGTGTAAATTCAAAGCACAATCTCATTACAGGCAAATTTTTTTTCCGGGCTGTTTTTTAATTCGCTGCGGCTCGAGTCGGTTTAATAAGACGACTAGCTTGAACTCATTTCCACGTCGTGCGCCATCGTCACACCTCAACCGTGAAGGGAAGTGAGGATCATCAGCCGCTCATCAATACGATGTAATGTGCTGTCGATCCTAATGATTGACAGCTGTGATGAAGACATCGCTCATCCAGATTCCTGCTCTTTTCCCTTTTTCCCAGAAGCCCAGATAATCCCTTTCTCTCCTCGTGCAAAGTCCTTATGAACCGCGCGCCACTCGTTTATCATCCTGACTGTGAGACATGAGAGGAAAATGAGACAATTAGCACCACAGACACGTCTCTCCTGCTCTTTGTGGCCTTTATGCTGCTCGCCTCGTCTCCGGCGAACACACTCGAGCATTCTGAGAGTGAAGTATTTATAGCGAGAGTCCCAGTCTTCCTATTTAATCCTCTTTACTGGACTCATCCTGAACCGACCCGATCCGCTATGCTCTCTGCGGAGATATAAACTGTAAAGTAGTCTGGATTCGGGAATATATTATTCATTTAAAGGAGAAACATGGTGACGGGGGTTGGGGGGTTGGGGTGTGTGTGTGTGTGTGTGTGTGTGTGTGGGGGGTTGATCTTCCTGAAAATCTGAAAAGTTAATGATGTGATTGGAACCAGCGCAGCACCGAGTGGGTCGGGACCCTAAAGAATCGCGTGGGTTGTTTTTTTCCTGTGAAGTTCGTACGTAATCACTGGCTGTAACCATGACTGGATAAAAACCTCCGTGTTTACTTTTCATTCAGTTTCATCAGATCCAAATATGCATCTAATCCCACCATGCCATCCCTCCATCTCTCCTTCCCTCCATCTCCCCATCCCTCCATCTGTTCCTTCCGAACACTCCCTTGTTCCCATCACTTCTTCTACTTTATACTCTCATTCCACCCATTTCCCCATCACTTTATTCTTTTCTAAAACTCCCTTTCCATGGCTTCATCCATCCATCCATCCATCCATCCAGCCATCCATCCATCCATCCATCCATCCAGCCATCCATCCATATCCATCCTTCCTATCACAGCCTTCCACCCCCCCACTCCATTCATCCTTCTCATCACAGCCTTCTATTTTATTCTCTCTTTCCATCCATTTTCCCATCACTTTATTCTTTCCTAAAACTTCCTTCCATCCATCCATCCATCCATTCACCCATCCATCCATCCATTGCAGCCTTTTATTCTCTCATTCCATCCATTTCCCCATCACTTGATTCTCCCTTTCCATTGCTCCATCCATCCATCCACCCATCCATCTCATGACAGCCTTCCATTCCACTCATTCCATCCATCCATCTGTCCATCCCATCACAGCCTTCTACTTTATTCTCTCATTCCATCCATTTTCCCCATCACTTGATTCTCCTTTTCCATTGCGCCATCCATCCATCCATCCATCCATCCATCCATCCATCCTTCTAATCACAGCCTTCTATTTCCCCCAGTCCATCCTTCCATCCATCCATCTATCTATCCATCCATCCATCCATCCACTCATCCTTCTCATCACAGCCTTCCATTTCCCCCACTCCCTCCATCCATCCATCCATCCATCCATCCATCCCATCACAGCCTTCCATTTCCCCTCACTCCATCCATCTTTTCCATCACTTTCTCCTTTCCTAACACACCCGTCTTTAGATGACTTTCCAATCCCATCCATCCTTTCCATTTCTCTCACTTGTTCCACTGTTGCATTCAATCTTCCATCCTTTCCTTCTCACCAGTCTATCTGACAATTCTATCCCACCATCCATCACTCACATTACCCATCTTTCACCTTGTTCTAGCCCATCACTCCATCCTTTCCAGCACTTTATCCTGATCTTGTTCCGATTTCGGTCGACTGCACAAAGGGGGCTTGTATTTGTTAATTTCCCCTGCAGGTGCATTAGATGAAACAGTTTGAGATACTGATGCATCATAAGCCAACTCTCTCTCGCTCTCTCTCTCTCTCTCTCTCTCTCTCTCTCTCGCGCACACACACACACACACACACACACACACACACACTGAGGACGGATCGATAATAATAAGCCGTGCTTGTCATCCTGGGTGCAGGCTGCAGCTCATTATGTAATGATTTGGAACTCGAGAGCCGAGTTTAATGCGCCCATCGCCCTCTTCATATTTCATCAGTGGACGGCAGGATTTGGGGAGAAAATATTCGACGTAACCATCATTGCATCGATGCATCATCATTTCCAACCGACGCAGACTCTGATTACAAATATTCCTATTTAATGTAGTGAAGAATCGGAGAGAACCTCCTGACAATGTACCGCTCGCCTCCAAATTTCTCCCATCAACTTAAATACACATCTCGCGTCCTCGAAAGAAGAACTGAAAGAGAAAATGTTTTATTTATTTATTCTCATGCATCAAATCAGGACTGAATAATTGCAACGTTGATCAAATACGCCACGCTGCTCCTGCATTATTATCTCTGATGATCTCCAAGTCTATTTCAGCAGCGTGTTTGCTAGTTCCATCTCCAGTCCCCATGTGACCCGACAGAATGTGCAAACATGCCCCAGTGTAGCGTTAGCATACGTTAGAAGATGCTACACAGGAAAAAGGACAGCTGGTGCAATTATAATTCCACATCATTACGCCGAGCCGCTCCCTCAGATCAATACTCATTGGCGTGTCAGAGTGAGGCAGCTACGGAGATTTGAGGCCTCTGGGGAGACAAATCGGATGAGTGACGTGTTCCTTTCTCCACAAGGTCATCGGCATCCGGTCTGTCTCTCCGGAGCCACCAGATAAAGACGTATCTCTCCGATCCACCCTAATGGAGGACATTAAAAAAGGGCACTTACCAAAATGCCCTCGTCGCTCACGTTCTCGGCAAACGAGATTAACTGCTCCACGACGTGACTCCCGCGGAATGATGTCGCTGCGTCAGAATCGGCACTTTCCTATTCGCGCACGGCTTTACAATGCAGGCTGAGGACTAATAAGATATCGGAGTGCAGTAAATCCTCATAAGTGGTGTTGGAGAACAGCGGTTTCAGCCAGAGCTGCTCTGTTTTTATGGAAGCCATTTCAGTCATCTATAACCGGTCTTATAGGGGCCGCAATCAGACACCAAGCGAATTTTTAAATTTTTTAAAATTAATGAATTTTGGGGCAGTGGTGGCCTGGTGGTAAGGTGCTGGATTACCGATCCTAAGGGTGGAGGTTCAAGCCCCACTGTGAATGTGTGTGTGTGTGTGTGTGTGTGTGTGAGTGTTGGTCCTGCCATGGTCTGGTGAGCTGGTCATGGTGTAGTCAGCCCTCGTTAGGATTAACCGGCTTCGAAAATGATCGGCTCCATACAACAGAAGACGTTATAATGTTCGGAATCAAGGGAATAAGTTACTAGTTGGTATAGAGAACTCAAGCAAGAGTAAATCACTGATAGTTGATAGGTCAGTCACATACAAGCACCTCCCACATAAAAATACATAGGTAAAGTAAAGCCGTCTGGGCTTTTTACACCCGAGCCTAGTGGCTCATCAGGCCGGTGCTTATCCCCGGTTTCCATAGGGTGACGCTACCAGGAGTTTAACTCGTCCTGGATGGGACGATAGTCCATCACAGGTTACCTTCCAGTATATTTTTACTGGTTCCCATTTATACTGCTGGGTGAACAGAAGCACACTTGTCATTAAGACTTTGCCCAGGGGTCTTAGCACAGTGGGAGTCTAACTGGGATTCGAACACACAACCTCCCGATCATAAGCCCGGCACCCTAATCACTAACCACTATGCCACCTCCCCCACGTAAAAATACCTCATTCTAAATCATATGAGTTTCTTATTGATGTTTGGCTGTTTGCTTGCCTGTTGACCAAAGGTCTGAGACGCCATCAAGCCTTCCCCAAATAATATAACCACCAAGTCGATAGAACACATTTTTTAACGTTGGTAACCTGCAGTAGAACGTTTCTGTAGTTCACGGCCCTTCTGGTACATTCTCTTCATAGCACTACATTCTTAGCAAGTTTCAGTAAATTCCAGGTCCAAACGGAGTTGAAGTAAGTGTATAATGAAGCGCCGCTCCTGGCTGCGGCGACGGTAAAGTGCGGAGATAAGCCATTGAAAATGTCAGTAGAGATCAAGTCGCCTTTAGGGAGAAATGATGAGCTGTCGACGACCAGACCTGAATTTACAAACGGCTCCAGAGTCTGATCTGAAATGTGAAAAGGCCAGTGAAAGACACTTAAGAAGTAACGCGATATAAATCTCAGAATTCTCACCAGGTCTTCCTGTAAATTGGTAATACTCATGTCACATGTTTGCACTGAAAAGTGTGTACAGAAAAGGGGTGGGGCTGGCGTGTAGTACATTAAGCCGAGCTTTAGGCGCTTTATTCTGGTGCCCTCAAGGCGCCTGTGGAGAAAACTGGCACTAGATGGAGACAGCAATCTAAATACAGAATGGGGAATGGGGTGGAGGCATGAGGTTTGATGTTCAGAATACAGTTTGCGCGGTGTTCACTCATCAAAAGTTTCATGTCGTTCGCCATGAGTTTTATCCAGCTGTCTGATGGGCGTAATCAAGACAGGACTGAGAACATTTGTGTGCTATGTAGGGTGGGGGTGGTGGGGTTGGGGTTGGGGTGGGGGTGGGGTGGTGGGGTTGGGGTTGGGGTGGGGGTGGTGGGGTTGGGGTTGGGGTGGGGGTGGGGGGCTAACAAACGGTTGTGAACGGGGTTTACAAATAAATGAGCAAAGCCTCGTAAGGATCTAAACAATCCCCCTTTTTGCAAAATCAGAAAAATGAACATTCATCTCGTTGCACGTTCCTATTAACTCCACCGCAGCACTGTCACCGCCTAGTTCGTTAGGGCTGCTGTTGCTTAGCAACTGTGGACTTTTTCCTTCAGCTCTGCCTCGCTCAGCATGCTTTACACAACTTCTTCTTAAAAAAAGTAATCAACACAAAGATAAGAAAAGGACAAAAACATCCAAGAACATCTGCAGAAGGAAGAAATAAATTTTACATGTACACGTTTTTGCAGATGTGATCCATACATATTCGCTCATTATGATACATTAGTGTTTCCGTATGATGTACGATGTTTTCTTGCGATAACGTCATGCTTATGTTACACTGATGGAAGGAGACTCCAGTCCAACAATCAGAGGTGACGCTGTAGCTTTTCCAATAGAATTAAATTGCAATATGGCTGCATTGGTCTTCATTTCCCATCAGCTTACCGGCAACAGCCAAGTCAGACAACCCAGTCACATGACATCACCAAACTTGGTGGAGACACTGCCCTACCTGAATCCCATTCATTTGACATATGCAGGCCAAAGGTGAAGGTCATAAAGCTTTGGATATCGAGCACTTATAACCTTGAAACAACTGCTGATAGACATATGTTACGATGGAACACAAATAGGAAACCATATATGGACACGCCCATATATGGATATACAATATTTCAAACAAGTTTCGGTCAGGCCCACATAGTACTGGACATCATAAGCACAAGTGTACTTAAAACCAGAACCCATTTGTGCAATATTTACTACATTTTCCATATTACATGGTGGAGGTACGAGGTACTTGGAGTGCTTCTGCAACAAACAAACAAACAAACAAACAAACAAACACACAAACAAAAAACCCTGCACTTGCATTCATCTCCACTACAGCATGACAAGAGCTTTTTATTTTGGGCTAAATATGTGCGAGGGTGGGGTACACCCAAAACAGCTCTCCAGTCTTTCACAGGGCTAACACACACCCAGTCGCCCTGACACTCACACCCAGTCAATCTGGAACAGCCAATCAACCTAAAGTGTACGTTTCTCTATGGCTGGGGAGGAAGAGTATCCAGAGAAAACCAATGCAAGTATAGGGAACATGCAAACTCCACACAGAGCCATGCATTCGAACCCTGGACCTTCTATGTGAGGTGGAAGTGCTAACTGCTAACTGCTATGCCGCTGTCCTGCCCGTGGGTGCTGATTGCCATTATTTATTTTATTAAATATCTGCTTGAAGATTTTTTTTTTCTTTTTGACCAATCAGAATTCAGCAGTACTCTTTAAAGACTTTCAAGAAGGATGTAAGTCTTAAATTTTTTAACACATTTAACATTTACAAATGGAAATCGATTCACTTTCTGGTGCTCAGACATGCTGCTGTAAATTTTCATTAGGTTCAACACGGCAACATTATGCTGGGTGTAATAAGGGAGTTTTCAGTGGCCTCACGTTCTATTAATTACACCTTCACAGATCGATGGTTATTCCAGTCGTCAAATGCGCCTCGAGCAACTCGGAGTAGCCGCCAGTGTTTGCCACCAGTAAGCAATCAGCTTATCAGAAATCCAGCTGTAGATTAACGCTTTGCCAGAGGTGACTGCGGAATAAAAATTCCTGAGACTCGAAGGACAACTCGTTCTTTTTCACTTGTGGAAAAACTCTGCTTACCCTCCAATCAAAGAGGCCAAAGTACTTTGGATCATTACATCAGCAGTCCTGCAGGTGGCGGTGTTCTAATTTGAATAGCTGTTGTATGATGAAAGGAAGAAGGTAAAGTAGATCCATTATGGAATGAAATGGAAAAAAAAGAGCGACTGTACCCTTTTCCTTTATTCTATAAAGAGAAAGGGAGTCGGTGGTACGCGAGTGTGTTTGTTCATGGAGCCGCCATGATTAAATCTCCCCACAAGTTCCAGCTCTAGTTCGTGTTAACAATAACTTCTCCAGTTTATTTACTGATGGTGTTTCCATGACTCCTGAGAAATTTCTTATTAAAGCAAGACTGACTCGCGTGTCACCTAATGAGGATGGACGTGCTAGTGGCCCACCTCATTAACCGAAGTACCATCAGTATAAAAGACCAGCAGACGCCTCTTCTTAACCCAAAACAAGGATGAGTCATATTCACTCAAAGTTGCCGTCTCGCCTTTCCCAGAATCCGATTCATTGTCTTTGCTTTGAAAGCACATGACCTTGACCCGCTAGCTCTCTGACGTGACACCGCTGTTCCTTTCGACATTCATCAAACTTTTTTTTCATCTAAGTAACTTTTGAACGGATTACGCCACACTATTTCTTTACTGTGGTCGCCTGGAAGGGGCAGGGGTGGCGTAGTGGATACGGTGATGAGTTACTGATCCGTAGGTCAGTGGTTCAAGCCCAACTGTAAGTACTGTTGGGCCACTGAGCAAGGACCTTAACCCTCGATTGCTCAGTTGTATACAAAAAGTGATAAATTCTTGAAATGGAAGATGTCTGAGGTCGGTTCCGATCCATCACAGAGTAAGACTAAGCTGAGGTGGATATTGCTGTTGAGTACACACACAATCATTCAGGCATGTTTGCATGTCTTTGGATTGTAGAAAGAAAACGCTGTACCTGGAGGAAACCCACACAAGCATAGGAAGAACATGCAAAGTTTACAATGAGACACCTCTGCCAGACCCGGGACTTAAACCCAAGTTTATGTGAGGCAGACATGTTAAACATTGTGCCACTATCCCACACTGGTTCAAGTCTGAAGTAACATTTCATCTTTCATTGTTTTCTCCTGAGCAGAGATTTGATGATTTCTGTCCTTAGAAAACCGGCGCCAACTGGAGATGATGTAAAATCTCCAAACTTCAGTCAGTTTCTTTCATTCGAACTTTATCTTGCTTTGGAATTTGGTGGATAAAAAGTTTGTGCCATAGACATTGGGACGGGAACCACAGAAGGACACAGTTCATGAATTTAGTACATAATTCAGTAAGCACTTTATCCTGGTGATGGTGGTTTGATCTGAAGCTTCAGGACCAAGGCACACAAGGGTCCTTAGTGTAAGAAGATCAGGTCTTCTTCACACAGAACTGTATCCAAGTTGGGGTTGAGATCGACCTGGAGTCTCTCACATGGACACTGGGTATGTGATGAAAGTATGGCAGGAATGGGAAAAGTTCAGAATCTCATTCCCAAGATGAACCTGAAGCTCTTCCGCAGGTTTATACACAGGTTGAGATTAGTGTTCATGATTCCTGCAGAATGCACAATGAGCTCATCGTCTTGCTGCAGTGTGTTGCCTGCTCTCCAGCGCAGATCCCCAAACACCTCATCAGGGAGGGGGGGGGGGGGGTAAAATAAATAAATAAAAAAAATTAGATGGGTTTTCTACATTTGGGATGCATAAATTTCAGCATTGCGCAGTGTTCGTAGGTCTCGCGAGATCCCCACAGCAATTACTATCAAAAGCACTGTTTTATGTTGCTGCAGTCCACTTCCCCAGAGCGTCAGACACGCCGCTCCTCATTACCACAGTAATAAATCAATTTTCATCTTCACAACACCGCTGCCATTTTACCACTGTTCTTTCACACTGATCGGCTCCGCCCACCCCTCTACACTGGTATACAGTCGTCCTCCGATCCGGACGGCAACTTCATTTTTCCTGGGCGTTGGTGGCATCATCTCTACATGCCTGGCCCTCCATTCAAAAAACAGCATCAACTGTGAGATCAGATATAAAATCTTTGAAATGAACCGATGGTCTAAACCAAGCCGTACAATCTCACTCCTTATTACATGAATAGTCACATTACAGTGCACCACCTTCATGTACGTGCATGAGCACACACTTTTCCACACTTCCCTGGGCACAACCATGATAAATTGTAGCATGAACATAATCAAATGTCCTATATATTTACTTGGTATGAGGTTTTCATGGATCCCTTTATTACAAAACGTGTCTTTAACATCAGGAGTGACGCAGTACTTGGTACATCCGCCTTACAGCAAGAGAGCCTGGCTTCAATTCCTGGGTTCAGGCGTTTCTGTGTGGAGCTTGCATGTTCTCCCTGTGCTTGTGTGGACTTCCTCAGTGTATTCCGGTTTCCTCCAACAACCCAGAAACATGCAAGTTAAGTTAATTGGTTGTTTCAAATTGCCCCTTCGTGTGAAAATGAGTGTGAATAGTTGTGTGATTGTTGGCGGTGAGCTGTCCAGAGTGTACCTCGCCCTTGCCCGGAGTTGGCTGAGATAAACACCAGCCTCCTCGCATCCCTAATTAGGATTAAGTGGTTACAGAAAATGAATGAACTACCTTCATTCTCTTAGTGAAAACCATCAGTAATGTTCGTCAGCCGTTAAAGACACATACAGCACACACTGCACCCACAGCTTCAATCACGTGTATTTCACTCTGGATTGCTGCAGGTATTACATGAACTTATTCTTACCTTTTGTAAAAACCTTTTTGGATTTTTTCCCATTTTCTCCCTAATATATCCATATCCAATTCCCACCCATCAGGTACTACCTTCCCTATCATATGATCACCACCGACCACGGCAAGGCGAAAGCATGCACCACCCCCCATGATATGCGATGCTATTCATCCATCTTTTTTTGACCTGTGGTATTTGGGGGTGGGTGTAACACAATCGGAGGGAAATCACTATCCGCCCATTCATACCACTGAGCTCACAGATGCCCGATTGGCTGGCACTCACTATGAGTGACAGAAAATTGAGCATATGTCATCCGTCCCTCCCATGAGAGTTCGACCAATCAGCTCCCATGGACTCCAGGCTATGGATGGCTGTGGCATTAACTCGGACTTGAACTTGCGATCTTCGGGATAATAGTCATGCACCTTGATGATGTGCCAGCCAGGAGCCATTCTTACTTTTTAAAAAACCCAGTTGTGAGAAATAATACTCCTGTAACTTACCCGTATGTTTGGGAGTTTCTCCCTCTTACATAAACTTCCACTAAATTCTCTCAAGATGTCTCATTTCATCCATTCATTAATTTTATGAACCGCTTAATCCGAATTACGGTTGTGGGGAGGCTGGCGCCCATCTCAGCCAACTTTGGGCGAGGGCGGTGTACACCCTAGACAGCTCACTCTCACACCGAGGTGATTTGGAACAGCCAATTAACCTACTGTGTATGTTTTTGGACAGTGGGAGGAAACTGGAGAACCCAGAGGAAACCTACACAAGCACGGAGAGAACATACAAACTCCACAAAGAAACGCCCGAGTTGGGAATCGAACCCAGGACCTTCTTGCTGTGAGATGGACGTGCGAACCACTATGCCATCATGCCGCCTTGTGTCTGATTTCTAATTCCATTTAAAATACTTTCTCTTTCTGCAAAAATATCAATAACTGACATAATCTGATATAATTTATACACCTCTCGAGTGCAGAGCTCATCAGGCCATCAATAATTTCATGATTCCCATCTAGTCTGTTTTAGTGTGAGTGTTTTATTCACTGTAAAGTTTTACCTGTGTGTGTGTGTGTGTGTTTCTGTGGTTGTGTATGTTTGTGTGGTTGTGTGTATTTGAGTGTGAGTGTGGGGGTGTGTGTGTGCGTGTGTGTGTGCGTGTGTATATGTGAGTATGTGTGTATGTGAGTGTGTATGTGTCTCTGTGTGTTTATGTGGGTATGTATGTGTAAGCGTGTATTTGTGTGTGTGTGTGTATGTTTGTGCGGGTATGTGTATGTGTTGTGTGTGAGTGTGTATGTGTGTGTGTGTGTGTGTGTGTGTGTGTGTGTGTGTTTGTCTTTGTGTGTGTGCGTGTTTGTGTTATGTGTCTGTGTGTTTGTATGTGTGTATTTGAGTGTGTGTGTGTGTGTGTGTGTGTGTGTATGTGTGTTTGTGTTTTGTGTGTCTGTGTCTGTGTGTGTGTGTGTGTGTGTGTGTGTATGTGTGTGTGTGTGTACATGTTTGTGTGTGTTTGTGTGTGTGTGCATGTGTGTGCGTGTATGTGTGTGTGTACGTGTGTATGTGAGTGTGTATGTGTGTGTATGTGAGTGTGTGTGTTTGTCTTTTGTGTGTCTGTGTGTGTGTGTGGCGTGTTTGTGCTATGTGTGTCTGTGTGTTTGTATGTGTGCATTTGTGTGTGTGTGTGTGTGTGTGTGTGTGTGTGTGTGTGTGTGTGTGTGTGTGTGTGTGTGCGCATGCGTGTGTACTGAATATTAAAATTAATAATAATAAAAAAAGCTGTCTCCATCACTTAGTGGTAAGGTAACCCAGGATGGATCAGTTCAAAGAAAGTATGAGTTGAATGTCACAGGATCAGCTAATTAGAGTGAGGTCATCAAGAAAGGCATGGCTAATTAGAGTGAGGTCATCAAGAAAGGTGTGGCTAATTAGAGCGAGGTTGCCAGGAAAGGCATATCTAGTTAGAAAGATTTTTACATGCTACATGCCATGTGAGCCTTTGGTTATTAAATCCAAAACCATGTCGTGTGGATGAACATTTTTCAAGGTCTTTTATTTATTTTATGTGCAGCGGTACAACATGTGAGCGTCATTGACCTGTTTCTGTTAAAATATGGAGAATGTTTGCGGAATGTAAAAAAAGGAAAAAGTTGAGCTTCACTGGAAAAGTTCTGCACCTCACACACACTGTATTTTGGATTTGATTGATGAAATTAAAAGCCAGTTCATTCCTCACTAAGCCTCGATAGTGAAGATCTTATTAATATTAAATATCCGGAGTTATATTCAAAGCACTGAACCAAACACCGGTACTTTTAATAACCTCAGTGTGAAGCGGAAAACATCTACAGCACTAAAAATTTTCACCTAAAACAAACCGGGGACAGTTTCTGCTCTGGATTTTTCAAAATGGTCTCACTAAGGTCATCTGTGGTTCAGACACATACAAACGACCCACATCTTCTACCAGACAGCTGGAATTTAGCTTTCACTCCGCCCTGATGACTACGGAACCATTTTCAAGATAAAGAAACCAGGGAGGAACAGTAGCACAGAAAGAAGGTCCTGGGTTCGATTCCCAGGCTCATGGTATTTTTGTGTGGAGTTTGCATGTTCTCCTTGTGCTTGTTTGGGTTTCCTCTGGGTATTCTGGTTTCCTCACACACACACACACACACACACACATCCTCCAAAGATAATACATTAGGTTGATTGGCTGTTCCAAACCATCCCTAGTTGAGAGTGTGAGTGTATGAATCGTATTGTGTGTGTGTGTGTGTGTGTGTGTGTGTGTGTTGCTCTGCCGAGCCTGGTGAGCTGTGCAGGGTGTACCCCGCCCTCACCCAGAATCAGCTGAGATGGGTGCCAGCCTCCTTGCGACCCAATTTAGGATTAAACGACTTAGAAAATGGATGGATGATAATGAAATATAATGACACCAATTTTTTTTCTGCTGATTATTCCGAGGGAGGGACTTTGATGATATGATGATGTGTCTAACACGTCCACCTCACAGCAAGAATGTCCCGGGTTCAAGTCCTGGGCTTTGGCAGGGGAGTTTCTGTGTGGAATTTCTGGTATGTTCTCCATGTCTTTGTTCAGGTTTCCTCTGAGTATTCTCCTACTGTCCAAAGATATGCACATTAGGCTAAGTGTGTGTGTGTGTGTGTGTTTTTGTGTGTGTGTGTTCGTGTGTGTGCGCGTGTGTGTGTGTGTGTGTGTGTGTGTGTGTATGTATGTGTGTATGTATGTCTATGTGTGTGTGTGTGTGTGTGTGTGTGTGTGTATGTGTGTGTATGTGTGTATGTATGTCTATGTGCGTGTGTGTGTGTGTGTGTGTGTGTGTGTGTGTGCATGTGTGTGTGTATGTGTGTGTGTGTGTGTGTGTGTGTGTGTATGTATGTTTGTGTATGTGTGTGTGTGTGTGTGTGTGTGTGTGTGTGTGTGTGTATGCCTAAGTACGTGTGTGTGCGCATGTGTGTGTGTGTATGTATGTCTATGTACGTGTGTGTGTGTGTGTGTGTGTGTGTGTGTGCATGTGTGTGTGTATGTATCTCTATGTGCGTGTGTGTGTGTGTGTGTGTGTGTGTGTGTGTGTGTGCGCATGTGTGTGCGTGTGTGTGTGTGTGTGTGTATGTATGTTTGTGTGTGTGTGTGTGTGTGTGTGTGTGTGTGTGTGTGTTCGTGTGTGTGTGTGTGTGTGTGTGTGTGTGTATGTGTGTCTGTATGTCTATGTATGCGTGTATGTTTGTGTGTGTGTGTGTGTGTGTGTGTGTGTGTGTGTGTATGTGTGTATGTGTGTGTATGTATGCCTATGTACGTGTGTGTGTGTGCGTGTGTGTGTGTATGTGTGTATGTATGTCTATGTGCGTGTGTGTGCACATGTGTGTGCGTGTGTGTGTGTATGTATGTTTGTGTATGTATGTGTGTGTGTGTGTGTGTGTGTGTGTGTGTGTATGTATGTCTATGTACGTGTGTGTGTGTGTGTTGGCTGTTTGCTTTTAAATGTCCCTACTGACTCATCACTACATCATAAATAAATGAAATATAATTTGTTCTTCCTGAGCAGGGTGAAGTTGAGCTGAGGAATTTTATTTTTATAATGTGTTATTTTGTTCTATTTTTAATTAAAAAAAAAAAAAAAAGAGTATCTATCGTGCAGTGCTCGTACTGACATGTGCTGCGTGTCCTGTTAAACTGTCCATGGTTCTGGTTGTGACATAAAGAAGATTCATCAGCGGGTATCTCTGTCTGAAACAGCCTTCTGCTAAAAACACAGTTTAGCCCACATGACTCTATATATCTGCCACCTGCTGCTACATTTCGCCGCTGAAGTTTTGACAGCTGCTGTTTGTCTGGACCTGATAACATGGCACAAGACTATACGCAGAATTTCAGCTGTCATTCATCCTGTTCGCCGTGTACCGAGCGACACTGTGCTGTAAATATGTCCATGGTGGAATAATAGCGCCGTGTGTGAAACATGGCTTTCCCCGGGTTGTATTTTGTGGCTTTAGGAGGTATGATATGACACGGGCCGGAACTCAAAATGCTTTATTTATTCAGTCAGTACGAACAAAATCAACCTCAACCCAGAGTGTTTACATTGAGCTGTTCAGTGGTTGTTGTTGTTGCACCATCAGACTTGTTGATGTTTTCCATTTCGTTGGTTCATTCCATTGTAGTAAACTCCAGGAAGCACATGTTCATTTATTCGTTCTTGTACTAAATTGCTTAATCCTAATTAAGGTCCCGGGGAGGCTGGCGCCCATCTCAGCCGACTCTGGGCAAGGTCGGAGTACAGCCTAGACAGCTCGCCAGGCCATCACAGGGCAACACAAACGCACACACACACACACACACACACACACACACACACACACACTCGCACTCAGGCTTACACCTTGGTGCAATTTGGAACAGCCAATTACAAGCAAACTCCACACAGAAACGCCTTTGAATCGAACCTGAGACCCTCTGGATCACAAGTCTTCACCTCAGAACATGAAACATCATTTAACTTTCAGGTCTTTACATGGTGGGGCGGTGGCGCACATGGTGGCCTGGTGATAAAAGGTGCTGGCTCGCTGATCCTAAGGTTGGGGGTTCGAGCCCCACTCTCCACAAGGTTGTCACTGTCCCCCCCCAGTGTACTAACTGGGTTATCAAAGGCCAGCCATATCTCTCACTGTCTATGGTGAGCGGTTCATGTAAAAGAACCATTGCTGGCTTTCGTAAAGTGTAGCCGCATAGCCGTCAGCGTGTTTCCTCCCCCCGCTAAAGGGTTGTGTCAGGAAGGCGTTCCGATGTAAAAACTATGCAAAATCAAGTACGCGAATCATTCGCTGTGGCAACCCCTGAGAAAGGGGAACAGCCGAAAGGAAAAGAAGACATGATGGGGCAGTGGTGGGCTGGTGGTACGGTGCTGGATCTCTGATCTCAAGGTCAGGGGGTTCAAGCTCCACTATCACCGGATTGTCACTGCTGTCCCACCAGTGCACTAACTGGGTTATCAAAAGCTGGGCATGTCTGTCACCGTCTGTGGTGGAGGATCATGTAAAAGAACCTTTGCTGACTTTCGACAAGAGGAGCTGTATTGTTGTCAGTGTATTTCTGC
>CM045746.1:27914465-27929465 GCA_024760905.1 Plotosus lineatus | reverse complement strand
GGCTGTAGCGAGACTAAAGCTTCTGCTAAAGCTTATCAACACAATACAGCTTTTTCATCTCTTACAGCTCGTAATCTGAGCGTCATTATTTCTTTTAAAGCATGAGTAGCATATAGAGCTGGAAATATAACACACACACACACACACACACACACACACACACACACAGAACTATTCATACGCACACCTAGGGGCACTCTCTGGATTAGACAATTATCCTAACATGCATGTCTTTTGACTGTGGGAGGAAACTGGAGTACCCAGAAGAAACCCGGAGAGAACACACTGAATTGCCCTCGACGAGCCCAGAACTTGAACCCAGGACCTTCTTGCTATGAGGGGACTTGAAGGGCAATTCACTGTACCAGTTCCATAATCATGCCAGAAATAACGAGATGTGGGGACAGTCAAGGGTTTTGGCTACGGAACTTGAGAGGACAACGGTGCTCTGTGTTTCCTTGTGCAGAAGGTTATAAGCTGCGTTAAAACATGATAATCAAAACAAAAACTGGTTCTCGGCTGCCAGCCTTGACACTACTTGTCACCCCCCCCCCCCCCCCCCCAGTGCACTAACTGGGTTACCATGTCTCTCACTGTCTGTAGTGGAGGTTTATGTAAAAAAAAAAAAAAAACATTGCTGACTTTCATAAAGAGGAGCTACATCATGTCTTTGCAAAGAGGAGTGTGTTCCTGCCCCGCGACGGCCTGGTGAGCTGTCCAGGGTGTACTCTGCCCTCGCCCAGAGTCGGCTGAGATGGGCACCAGCCTCCCCACTACCATTGCTGACTTTTGTAAAGAGGATCTGAATAGTCGTTAGTATGTTTCTATCCTGCAATGGCCTGGCGAAGCGTCCAGGGTGTGCTCGGCTGAGTTGGGCGCCAGTCTCGTAGCAACCTGAATCAGGATTAAGCAGCTTAGAAAATAAATGAATGAATTATTATTATTATTATTATTATTATTATTATTAATAATAATAATAATAATAATAATAATAATAATAATAATAATTCGTGACACTGATGGAGGTTGTTTCCTGCCAGAATTTGTGCATGATGCCCCAGTTCTCAGCCTGGCAGGAGACAGAATTCTGATGAGACAGACTAGTGTGTGTGTGTGTGTGTGTGTGTGTGTGTGTGTGTGTGTGTGTGTGTGTGTGTGTGTGCGCGCACAGAGGCTGCAGATGGAGAAAATAATAGAACTGATTTGAGAAACAAGACTCTCATTTCGGTGGCATGCAAAACGAATCCATCCCTCGCTCCCCGGTGCCTGTTGCTTCCCAGGATTCCACTTTTTCTATTTTCGGTGTTCTAAGAGATGGTGTAAGTTCACACTTGATAAAGTTTTGGTGCCTTTTCTGACCTCACTGCACTGGAGTGGAATTGGTTTCTTCAGCTGCTTTGTGAGTTGGAAAAATGGCTTTTTGGAGAAGTTTTTTGTTTGTTTGTTTGTTTGTTTGTTTTGTGCAGATCAGCAGGTACGGCGATTCAGAGCCAGATTCAGAGCGGATGAGAAGCACCTGATGAACTCTCTGGACATCTGGAGGTGCCCACTGGCTGCATGAAGCATTCAAAGCTTTTCTGTTTATTCTAGCATATTTTTTTGTTGTTGGCAGTCTCTCACCTCACTCAACTCCACAGTACTGCTGGTTTTATTCTACTGTAGAAAAAAACAAACAAAACAAAACAAAAAAAAAACGTTCTTTTGTTCAGAGCTTTTCATTCTTTCAACCTTTTTTTTTTTTTCTACTGCGCAAACTGTTCTGGGTCGTCTGGGATATGGCGAGGACATAAAAGAAGTACTGATTTGATTAAAAGTATAGAACTGGTGACTTTTGAAATCTATATTTAGAATCATATATTCGCTTACAGTCCTGTGTGGCCTTTAAAAGCATTTCTTCAGTGTAATCTTGTTACTGTCATGTCTTAGATATACATTTTCATCACATGCTGTAAAATAAATTAAACACCATGTGGGCCGTGACCGGCAAATCATGAGGAAACGCAGCCGCACACTGTTTTATTCCTCTTATACCACTGCTCCTTTTATTTTATGCTTATTCTGCACAACCCGTTTTCTTAACATTTGTTTTATAGATCCGCATCAGCAGTGCTCATGACGCTTTCAAAGGGGCAGGACTTATAACATGTCAAAATAAGCAACACAGAGTTCAAACCTCTCATAATCCCCGCAATACAGCATAGGATCCCAAATGTTAAACAATCCTTTAAAAAAAAAAAAAAAATTCTGTATTCCGAATATAGTGGTTAGCATGTCCGTCTAACATCAAGATGGACCTGGGTTTGTGTCCTGGGCTCGGCAATAGCGTTTCTATATGCTCTTTCTCTCTATGCTTCTGTGGGTTTCCTCCAGAACTCTGGATTCTTCCTGCAGCCCAAAAACATGCACTTTATGCTAATTAGCAGTTCCAAATTGCCCCTAAGTCATCAATTCATCCATTCAATTTATGAACCACTTAATCCTAATAAGGACAGTGGGGAGGCTGGTGCCCATCTCAGCCGCCTCCAAGCTACACAGTAGTGGCAATCGTTGACAGTGGGGCTTGAATCCCTGACCTTGGGATCAGTAATCCAGCACCCGGTGGTAAGGTGCTGAATTACAGTACTGATCCCAAGATCGGGGGTTCAAACCCCACTGCCAACAATTGCCACTGCTTTCCCCATGGGGAACTACCGGGGTTATCGGAGGCCGGACGTGTCTCCCACTGTCTGTGGTGAGAAATTCATGTGAAAGAATCATTGCTGACTTTCGTAAAGAGGAGCTGCATAACCGTCAGCATGTTTCCACCCTGCGATGGCCTGGCAACAGTGTACTCTGCCCTTACTCAGAATCGGCTGAGATGGGCCTTTAAAAATAAACATTGGAGATAAATGTATCGAACAAACCTGTATGATCGAGCGAATTCCCTGAACAGAAGATGCTTCCCCCCCAACGATGGCTTGATAAAATACAGAGGAACATAAAGAGATGATCCAGAGATGAAGACGACCATAAATCATTACCTTATACACCACTTTTTATAGGTGCTGCTGTACTTTATTACACATACCTGGTTTTTTCCTTTCTGGCGCTTCTGAGTGATGTAATTGGTGTAAATGCACCATAAACCGTTGAGGAGTTTTATTTGATCTGTTTATTGAGGAAAGTGTACAAACTGCTTTTCCAAGCATATCTACTTTCAAAATAGGGTTATAAGTTTACTAAAAAAATAAATGCAAGCCTAATGGAATTAAGGTTGCTATCCAAGCTTGCTAGATGAGCTGAAATTGCTTTGTGACCAGAACGTTGTTCAAACATTTCGAATAGAACGAAAGCCAAACAAACATTATGATCAAATTTGATGTGTTTTCATTTAACTTATCTCAGAATAACTGACCTGGATGAGCCTCTTTCTTATTTCTTGTCTAATTGAGAAATTATAACAATAGCAATGGCGGCGGGACGGTGGTGGAGTGGTTAGCGCATCCACCTCACAGCAAGAAGGTCGTCATGTACATATAGCATAACATACAGCGTCCTTGGCAGAGGTGAGTCACAACCGTAGCAGGGGAGAAGGTGAACCTGGTGGGCAGGTGTGGCGGCGTAGTGGTTAACGTGTACATCTAACAGGAAAGATGGGCCTGGCTTTGAGTTCCGGCTCGGCTGGGGGGTGTGTGTGTGTGGTGTGATTCCAAGTCACTCCTCAGTGTGAGCATAAATGGTTGCTTGTGTCAGTCCTGCGGTGGTCTGCGAACTGTTTGAGATGAACCCCACCTTTGCCTACAGTCGGCTGAGATGGGCACCAGCTTTGCCCCCAACCTAATTAGAATTAGGCAGCATAGGAAATGAATGGATGGAGTGTTATGACTTCTGGGGATGCTGGGGATGAGAGTTGGGTTTGATGAGGATGTTTCTGTGTGGAGTTTGCATGTTCTCTACATGCTTGTGTGAGTTTCCTCTGGGTCGTCGGGTTTCCTCCAACTCTTGAAAGACATGCAGGTTTGGCTACTTGGCTGTTCGTAATTAGCCCTAGGTTTGAGTGTCAGTGTGAGTGTGTTGGCCCTGTGATGTACCCAGACTTCCCCCAGAAATGGATAAGATCTCTGTACCTTCTACACGACTCCAGTTGAATGAATGACCATCGTGGGACATCCTGGATTCCTATGGAGCTCTAATCGCAATTAAAGCACTAAAGCGTATCTTTATTCGCTGCTTTTAAACACAATTACGGCTGCGATGGACCGCATGCTTCACAGGTCCTGTCCTGGTGGGAAGCTTTATTTGATGGAACAGTTACGAGATTTCGGTGATCTTAACTTCGCCACTCATCGCTATGATTGCCAGCATTTACAGCCGCACGGATCGCTGATTAGTCCTAAATGCCTGAAATGATTCGAATGGATCCGAAGCCACAATATTTTTTTCCTTTTATAGCACAATAATCTCTTCGTCTCATGAATAATTGAACAGTGTTTATCTCGTTCTGCTTTTTTTTTTTGTGCATCATGGACAGGTTCACCATATGAAACCCGCAGAGGTATTTGCAGTATTTTAGAGGTTGTAAACGGTGACTAGCCGCGGCGTATCTACTTTAAAATGGTCAGAATAAAAAAACCCAACATTTAAAAACTCAAAGTAAAAGTCAGTTTTAGCTAAACATGAAAATTTTCACGATTGATTTTTCTGTTGTTTGTCCCTCAAGCGGAATCAATGGTTTGATGACACCATGACAAGGACGTTGTGTTACTAAATATCACGGGCGTGAACATGAGGTTATGACATATTTACACGGAATATTAATCCTGAATGTGCAGCATTATGATATTGGCTGTTTCTGGTATTCTGGAATGTTCCAGTGTTCCTGATTGGCTTGTCAAGTATCCTCAAACGACCTGATTTGTGTTGATGTAGTTGAGGAAAGACACACTGGGGGAAGTTTGTTGAATTCAGTAATTTAACGCAAGGTCTATTAGTGTTTATTGTCCCATTGTGTTTACAATCCATCGTAGGAAAATATACACAGCTGCTACATAATGTCTCGTCTTTATTTCTTTTTTTTTCCAGAGCCGAACCCATGTCCGGAATGTTCTGCATTTCCAATAAGACATGTCGCCATGATCACGCCGCTGTACACATAAAATAAACAAGCTCAATAATAACCCCCCCCCCCCACCAAATGTAGACACTGGGTGGAAAGTGTAGCCCTGTTCCGTGATTCTGACATTCCGTCTTTCTGTTGTTCCCATCATTGTGTCCTTCCATTATTCCGACATTCCCTCATTCCATTCCTCTGTTTTTCAATCATTCCGTCAAACTGTCCTTCTGTTATTCTGTCATTCTGGCACTCCATCATTTCCTCACCCCCACCCCCTTTGTTTTCTGTCATTCCATCCTTCGGTTGTTCCATCAGTAAATTCTTCGGTTGTTCAGGGATTCTGTCCCTCCATCATGTCGTCCTTCTCTCCTTCTGCCATAAATGTTTCTCTCTGAGAATTTCTCCTGAAGTACAACACCTTTAAATATCAAACTTGGAAGGTTGGAGCCTGTCAACCAACACCCTCTCAATACGTTGTATACCTTGCCAATACACTGCAAGTCTAAAACACACACACACACATACACACACACACACATAGGGCAATTTGGAATAGCTTTACGTGCATGTCGTTGGACAGTGGGAGGGAAGAAGTACCCAGAAGAAACCCACTCAGATGTAAGGAGAACATGCAAACGCCACAAAACTGTTCATTTTCAGTTAATTTTCTGTAACCGCTTAATCCATATTAGGGTCGCGGGGAGGCTGGTGCCCATCCCAGCCAACTCCGGGGGAGGGCAGAGTACATCCTGGACAGCTCACCAGGCCATCGCAGGGTGGAAACATGCTGACGGCTTTGCAGCCTACTCTTGTCTAAAGTCAGAAATGGTTCATTTACATGATCCTCACACCATAGACAGTGAGAGACATGGCCGGCCTTTGATAGGGGGGGGGGGGGGCAGGGCAGTGACAACCTTGTGGAGAGTGGGACTTAAACCCCCAACCTTAGGATCAGTGATCCTGCACCTTTTACCAGTAGGCCACTACTGTCCCTGCCACAAAAATGCCATTCACCAATTCGAACTTGGGACCTTCTTGCTGTCATGTGGATAGAGGCATGCCGCCCGTGTTCATTTCAAGTCAAAGTATCACAAGAGCCCAAAGCTCTTCAAAATCATTTGAGACATCTCCACGCAACGGCGGCATCTTAGAATCATGAATCAAGTTATACTGGATTACCATGAGCTAAATTACACACTTTTAATTGTCCAGATTCTTTAGAATGAGTACAAACTCAACTACAACCATAAGTATGGATTCTTCAGTACTACATCATTGCAGGACAAGGTCTGAACCACAAGTCTGCCTCTGCCCACCCAGCAGTTTAAATGGGTATCGGTAAAAAATACTGAAAAGATAACCCGCGATGGACTCAGCACCCAATCCAGGAGGAGGTGAACACCACGCCTAGTACTGGGGATAAGCCCCGGCTCTGATAAACCGGTAGGTCCGGGTATAAAAGCAGAGCCTACGTCACCGCCATTCAGTTCGGCAGCATCTTTGAAAGTACGTTAAAGACGCCACCAAACAGAGAATTGTTTTTTATGAGCAGCGGTTTATGTTCAGATGGAAGGCAGAGGGATGGCGAGAAGTGAGACATCAATTGATCCTCTGTTATAAAGTGAGTCGAGAGGCTGAGACTCGACCGTCAATATGACACTTCATCACGGTGGTACTGTGCATCTGTACTAGCCGTGAGGAGACGACAGGAAGAGAGGAGCAGAAGTGCAGCCTAGGATTCTGAGCCCTGTAGGATTTCTCTGACTTTTCCAAAGCAAACATGATTAGAAAATGAAACATGGCTCCAGATGGAGTGCTGGATATCAGCCAAAGCAATAATGTACCTAAAGCACCTCTCTGGCCTTAATAGTAGTTTTGGGAACGTGATTTGTGTGTTTTAATCTTAAATATACTTTTAATCCCCATGTAGAAAACAGCCACATGGTGGAGCTACACTTCTGCTGTTTAATAAACACACAAGTACCTGCACATATACATCCATGAATCTGGCCACACACGCTAACTACTAGGTGCAGGAAACGGAATGTTCTGCATAATTCCTCACTGTTCCACTCCGTACATCTCACTCGATGCTCACATCCAGAAAAACCCATCAAATGATGTTTACAAGGTTTGTTATGTATTGAGTCTCATTCCAGTTAACTTGGCCTTGGCTTGACTTCAATAGCAAAACTTGACCAACCTCAACCCATCTGATCATCTTAGCAACATTTCCTGGCGTCCATAGTGGGACACTGTCAAAGCTCCCATGTCTCCCTGATCTTGTGGGACCTGACCGTAATGGAACCTGCAGTTGGAGTGGAGCTTGTGTGTATGGAGATGGGGCCTCCAAGGACAAGGGAGGACTCAACCAGAACCCTGATGCTTTAATTAATTTAATTTTAAAAAATATATTTTCAAGCTTTTCAAGATGAGCAACTACAGTTTACAAGGTCTAGTTGCAGTTTTTGTCCACTGGGGGTCAGGGTCACTTCTGGTGTTCCTACTGATATTCTGACTGAAAAGCTACTGATAAATATATAGTAAAGATATGAACATCTACCAATATTCACAATGTAAAGAATCACTGGTTGGAAGGATGTCTTAATTGCATAAGTCTCAACCATTGATTCAAGTCCTGACTTGGTCTTGACCTTTGATTTTTAGTCCTGACTTGGTCTTAACCTTTGATTCGAGTCCTGACTTGGTCTTAACCTTAGGTATTTAGTCCTGACTTTATCTTAATCTTTGATTTTAGTCCTAACTTGGTCTTAATCTTTGATTTGAGTCCTGTTGTGGTCTTAACCTTTAATTTTTAGTTCTGACCTGGTCTTAACCTTTGATTTGCATTCTGACTTGATCTTAACCTTTAATATTTAGTCCTGACTTGGTCTTAAGTTTTCATTTTAATCCTGAATTGGTCTTAATCTTAGAATTTTAGTCCTGACTTGATCTTAGCCTTTGAGTTTAGTCCTGACTTGGTCTTAACCTTTGATTTTAGTCCTAACTTGGTCTTAATCTTTGAATTTTAGTCTTGACTTGTCTTAACCTTTGATTTATGTCCTGACTTGATCTTAACCTTTGATTTTTAGTCCTGATTTTGTCTTAACCTTTGATACTTAGTGCTGACTTGATCTTAGCCTTTGATTTTAGTCCTGATTTGGTCTTAACCTTTGATACTTAGTCCTGACTTGATCTTAGCCTTTGATTTTAGTCCTGGTTTGGTCTTAACCTTTGATTCGAGTCCTGACTTGATCTTAGCCTTTGATTTTAGTCCTGACTTGATCTTAACCTTTGATTTTAGTCCTGACTTGATCTTAATCTTTGATTTTTAGTCCTGATTTGGTCTTAACCTTTGACACTTAGTCCTGACTTGATCTTAGCCTTTGATTTTAGTCCTGATTTGGTCTTAACCTTTGATACTTAGTCCTGACTTGATCTTAGCCTTTGATTTTAGTCCTGACTTGCTCTTAATCTTTGATTTTTGGTCCTGATTTTGTCTTAACCTTTGATACTTAGTCCTGAGTTGATCTTAAACTTTGATTTTAGTCCTAACTTGGTCTTAATCTTTGAATTTTAGTCTTGACTTGTCTTAACCTTTGATTTATGTCCTGACTTGATCTTAACCTTTGATTTTTAGTCCTGATTTGGTCTTAACCTTTGATACTTAGTCCTGACTTGCTCTTAATCTTTGATTTTTGGTCCTGATTTTGTCTTAACCTTTGATACTTAGTCCTGAGTTGATCTTAAACTTTGATTTTAGTCCTAACTTGGTCTTAATCTTTGAATTTTAGTCTTGACTTGTCTTAACCTTTGATTTATGTCCTGACTTGATCTTAACCTTTGATTTTTAGTCCTGATTTGGTCTTAACCTTTGATACTTAGTTCTGACTTGATCTTAGCCTTTGATTTTAGTCCTGGTTTGGTCTTAACCTTTGATACTTGTCCGGACTTGATCTTAGCCTTTGACTTTAGTCCTGACTTGATCTTAATCTTTAAATTTAAACTTGACTTGGTCTTAACCTTTGATTTTAGTCCTGACTTGATCTTAATCTTTGATTTTTAGTCCTGATTTGGTCTTAACCTTTGATACTTAGTCCTGACTTGATCTTAGCTTTTGATTTTAGTCCTGATTTGGTCTTAACCTTTGATACTTAGTCCTGACTTGATCTTAGCCTTTGATTTTAGTCCTGACTTGATCTTAACCTTTGATTTTAGTTCTAACTTGGTCTTAATCTTTGAATTTTAGTCTTGACTTGGTCTTAACCTTTCATTTTAGTCCTGACTTGGTCTTAACTTTGATTTTGCTTTTAACTGGGTCTTGGGTTCCTGTGGTCTTGTTTTGGGCTCAGTCTTGCCTCTGTCATGTCAAATTTTGTTCTTCACTTGATCCTGCCGCACTGGTCCTGATTTTTGGATGAAGCCTGTTGTTTGATTGCTGGCCAACTTTCTGCAAAATAGAAATGAGTGTATCAGACGTTCAGCACCTGGCAAGTGGACATAAGTCGTAATTTCTACTTTGATTCAAGTAACGAGATCAATTACCAACCTGCCAGAAAGCACCATCTTAATCTATTGCACTGTTGGAGATAAAGCAACAGACTGGAATCGCAGTCCTATTGCCATCATTTTCATCTCTGCACAGATGGTGTCAGGTGAGAATTGGAGGTCTGAATCTGAGCCAGATCCATTTTACGGAGTCATATTCCTGCCGAATGTGATTAGTCTATTGAGACCAAGATCAGCCATATCTGCTTCTCTTCAGCCTTTAAAACTAGTAAAGCAAAGCTCCCAGGGTGGGGCGGAGACTTTAAGCTACTCGCTTGACAGAAATTAACTCGGAAATACACTGGGATTATTTTGCCACTTGTTTATTTTAGCTTTATTAATAAACCTACATTTCTGGGCAGGATAAACTTGTCCACCTTTCGTCGTTCACTGCATTCCTTTTTGTTGTGTTTTCCTCATCTGTCACATTAACGGATGAGCCGTAAAAAGCCCACACGGTTAATAGATTAAGTGATTAAAAGTGCAAAGTCAAATACACATAATAAAATCTACTTAATTATATTTCTGTGTTCTGTATGTATTTCTCTTATTATAATACAGTGAACCCTCACTTTTTGTGGTTGATGAGGACTGAGACCTTCCGCGATCGCCAAATTTCCGCTAAGTAGGATCGACCCTCCTGACTGATGTATAGGTACATATATCTTCTTCTTTCCCTTTCAGCTTTTCCCTTCTTTCAGGGGTCGCAGCAGCGAATCATCTGATTCGCATGTTTGAGTTGGCGTAGGTTTTTACGTCGGCTGCCCTTCCTGACACAACCCTTTTAGCAACGTGTGGAAACATGCTCACGGCTATGCAGCTCCTCTTTACGAAAGTCAGCAATGGTTCTGTTACATAAACCTCTCACCATAGACAGTGAGAGACATGGATGGCCTTTGATAACCCAGTTAGCCGCACTGGGGACAGTGACAACCATGTGGAGAGTGGGACTCGAACCCCCAACCTTTACCCCCAGGACACCACTGCCCATGTATAGGTGCATGTATATCTGTATATAATATACGTATTCAACACTATAAATGCTTATAATAACAATTAAAAATTCAAAAATAATGCATAAGATGTAAATAAAATATAAATACACATACATACAGACACACACACACACACACACACACACACACACACACACACACACACACACACACACACACACACACACACAGATGCTCACCTCACATGTAAAAATGTAAGTGGTTTTGTTAGGGGGTTTTGGGTTGTTTTTTTTTTTTTTTTGTTTGTTTGTTTGTTTTTTTTTTGTTCTTGCATAATTAGCCTTGTTTTGGGCATTTTCCTTAACTTTTCCCCTATTTTTTAAACCCATGATACACTGAAGCCGCAGGAACTGAAGCGCCAATTAGCGAGGGATCACTGTAATTCAATGGTTTTTCAAAGTGGGCGGTACTACCCCCTAGGGGGGTGGGGGGGCGATATGAACTTTCAAAGGGGCAAACAGTCGGATGAGGGCGTTGAAATTGTGAAGGGGGCGTTGGAGCAATTACAGTAAAATGTGACGTTGGTGTGATGGATCCGTTTACTGCACCCAGCACAGAGGTGCCAACCCATCGAGAAGAGGAACTTCTAAGTTTGAAAAATGATGAGGATCTGAAACCAAAGTTCAAAACCTCTTACCAAGCCTTTTGGATGCAAACAGCGATCCCAAAACATTAACGAACCTGTGGAAAGACATCAAGTTGTTTTTCATTGCTTTTCCGACTTCCTACCTGGTTGAGAGGGGATTCAGCGCTGTGTCAAGGCTCCTCACCAAACAAAGAAACAAACTCAATGTAACAGAGCATAGTGATCTGAAAATGCTCCTGACAAACCTTCATCCTGATGTTGACAGTTTGATTGCAATGCACCAAGCCCACCCATCTCATTGAGCAGGGGAGTCGTTAATGATTACTCGTTAAGTTTTACAATTTATTTAATATTCAGTTCAAGGTGCTTCTTCTTCTTCTTCTTCTTCTTCTTCTTCTTCTTCTTCTTCTTTTCCCTTCAGGGATCGCCACAGCGAATCATCTGCCTCCATCTCACCCTGTCCTCTGCATATTTTTCTCTTACACCAACTGCCTTCATGTCCTCCTTCACCACATCCATGAATCGTCTCTTTGGTCTTCCTCTAGGCCTTCTGCCTGGTAGTTCCAACCTCAGCATCCTACTACTAATATACTCACTATCCCTCCTCTGTACATGTCCAAACCATCTCAATCTAGATCTCTGACTTTGTCTCCAAAACGACTTACATGTGCTGTCCCTCTGATGTGCTCATGATTGAAAAATAAATGTTAACCATTTTTGTTTGTTAAAATGGTTTTTATGCTCTTTAAACTGTTTGTGATTAAAGATTCAACCAATTCTTATGACATTTAACATTCCCATCGTTCCAGCGTTCATTGGGGTTGGCCTGGCATTTCTGTCTTGCGGTGAAGGGGGAGGTGGCAAAAAAGTTTGAAAACCACTGCTGTAATTCAACAATACCAGTATATATAAAGATATGAACTTTTCTTTAGTAACAGTTTATTTACTCTGTGTACACTTTGATGTGGTAAAGATTTCTGCATCGAGTTGTTTGATAAACATTTATGGAAGCTTCGAGTTTAAACGCTTTCACAAACAGCCCACGTTTTTTTAAAAAAATAATAATTTAGAGTCTATAGGAATCTCGCGGTACTATGATACAATGGACGATGGTAGCTTTGGGGTAAGTGGATTTGAAAGCTGAGTAGTTGCGTCCGCATAGAAAATAAATGTTGTATGTCCAAAGCCCTCCAAAATGGGTCAGGTTTTAAAGTCCAATTGGATGCATATTCATATGAAAGTGATACAAGCGCCGTAAGACAGAAAGAAAAAAAAAATCATCGTACAACATTCGTGTGAAATCGAGTGAAATATGCCTGCACACTGTCGTAAAGATGTCACATGATGCATATCATCGTATTAGGAAGTTACAAATGTGGGAGTAACGTAGACCAATCATAGGACTATTATGAGAAAATTGTACGATTCTGAGCACACCAGACCCTAAATCGCGTATCAGTTTTGTTGGTCTATCGTAAGACAGCACAAGGACATCGAAGTCGACACCCAACCTACTGAGGAAATGAACCCGACGTCTAGAATTATTTATGAGATGGAAAATAATTTGAATGTGTCCAAAATTCCAAGACAAGCATCTACAGTGGGATGTTCCATTACACAATAGATGAGACACGCCCATACCTGGTTGAGGAGGTTGCCCAATTTTTGATGGAGATGAAACCAGGAAAGAACTTTGTGGATATTAAATGTCACATGTCACATGTGGTTCTTTGAGTGGGCGGCACAGTAATGTAGTCAGGAGCATGTCTGCCTCACAGCAAGCAGGTCCTGGGTTCGAGTCTTGGGTTCAGTGAAGGCTTTTCTGTGTGGAGTTTGTAGGGTTTTCTTGTGCTTGCATGGGGTTCCTCCCGGTACTCTGGTTTTCTATACAGTCTAATGATTCTAACATTTGGCCCCGATGTGTAAGTGTGAATGGTTATGTCTGAGTGGGTGTCGGCCCTGTGATGGAATGGTGACCGTATATCAGGTAAACCCTACCTTCACCCAGAATTGCTGTTATACAGTCAAAAACTGTTATTAGGTGATGAATATATTTATTCAGATGCTTTTTTTTTTTGTTTTGTTTTTGGATGAATGTTGGAATTGAATCGGGTTTGACTTTGTGTTTAATCCAAACTGACAAGCTTGAAATCAGATGCACCAGATCATGTCTTTCTTCAACGAACCGTCAGGAGTCAAACCATATTACCATACGGCATTAAAACACTCTCGGCTTTTTCCTTCCCCTCCCCACCCACTCTTTCTCCTCTTCCGCGTCTTTACTTGCTGGACTCCAGATTTTTCTCTTCACGTGGAGATATAACTGATAAAACTCTCTCTCCATTAGGTTTTGTAAATGTCACCCCAGCCACGTTTGCTGTCCTGCCTGCATTTTCACCGGCATGTTAAAAGCAACCTGCTGTAAAATTGGTTTAATTTCGAAACTGACAGAAAGCTGACATTTTTTTGACGTGTGCTTTTAAATAAAAAAGTAAATAAGTAAATAAGTAAATGCTCACCATTGAAATAAGCTTGACCTTTCAGTCAAAAAAGGGCAAAAGTGGAAGAGAAAACTGAAAGAATAAAATAAATAATGCTAAAGTTCTGTATGCCAGGGAATACTTTTTACTATTTTACTGTTTATCTCTGGAGAGAATACTGAAATTTAAAGAGGAGATTTGGCTTTTTTTTCTTTTGATTTGACCCATAAATGCTGTTACAGTGCAGAATGGGTGTGTCAGATGACACCGGAATGTCAGATAATGAGGTTGTCACATGTACACAGCACAGCGTGCCGGGCTTTCCGCTTCTCTGATGGATGAACATGCACACAATGGTATTATTGAGCATGAAGCTCTCAGGCAACCAATCAGAGCAGAGTACACACAAAGAGCGAAGATACCACATGGGAAAAGGAAGTCAAAAGACTGTCCACAGTGTTTCAGGGGGAGGTACATGAGGAAGCAGCTTTCTGAAGAACTGTAAAGTCTTTTTAGATTAAGGATCCACTTTGGTGATCCACTGCGGTCTGAAAGCCTCTGTAGGTCTATATATAGTATGTAGGTCTATATATAGTATGTAGGTATATATATATATATATATATATATATATATATATATATATATATATAGTATGTAGGTAAAAATATAAGTAGTTTTGTTAGGGGTTTTGGGTTGGTTTTGGGTTGTGTGTATATATATATATATATATATATATATATATATATATATATATATATATATATATATATATATATATATATATATATATATATATATATATATATATATATATACAGGAATCCTCTGCCACTTTATGCTTCCTACTTTAAGGCGTCCCATAATATCATGAGATTTCCCATTGGGAAATGAAAAAATTCAAGATTATGCCAAATTCATGAGCAGTACAGCACTACATGTACATTCAACTACGCTACCCAACATGCTCTGTTCTCCTGCTTGACTTGAGTGTTCTTTAATTGGCTGTGAATCCAGCAAGCTGATTGGTCGAGATTATATTTCCCAGCATCCAAAACACCCTTCCTCCCTCATGAAACAATGACTTTTATTGAGCTCAGGGGAAGCACTTGGGGTGCTGGGAAAATCCTGCTCACCGTAGTGATGAGGGAAAACAAAAACCAAAATCACTGGGAGAGGACAAAAACGGAAACTGGTCGACCACGGAGCTCTTTATAGCTGATGGCTAAGTGAATTCAGGTGCGCTCTCTGGATTTTGCCTGCAGGTAACAGGCAGCACA
>CM045746.1:27884465-27899465 GCA_024760905.1 Plotosus lineatus | reverse complement strand
TTTTCTGAACCGCTTAATCCTAATTAGGGTTGCGTGTGTGTGTGTGTGTGTGTGTGTGTGTGTGTGTGTGTGTGTGTGTGTGTGTGTGTATATGAGTGTGTGTGTGTGTGTGTGTGTGTGTGTGTGTGTGTGTATATGAGTGTGTGTGTGTGTGTGTGTGTGTGTGTACATATGTGTCTATATGAGTGTGTGTGTTTGTGTGAAAGTGGTTGTGTATGTTTGTCTGTGCATGTGTGTTTTCTTCTTTTCCTTTCAGCTGTTCCCTTTATGGGTCACCACAGCAAATGATCTGCCTCCATCTCACCCTATTCTCTGCATCTTCTTCTCTTACACCAACTACCTTCATGTCCGCCTTCACCAAATCCATTAACCTTCTCTTTGGTCTTCCTCTAGGCCTTCTGCCTGGTAGTTCCAACCTTAGCATCCTACTACCGATATGCTCACTATCCCGCCTCTGTACATGTCCAAACCATCTCAATCTAGCCTCTCTGACTTTGTCTCCAAAATCTCTTACATGTGCTGTCCCTCTGATGTACTCATTCCTGATCCTATCCATCCTCGTTACTCCCAAAGAGAACCTCAACATTTTCATCTCTGCTACCTCCAGCTCTGCCTCCTGTCGTTTCCCCAGGGCCACTGTTTCTAAACCATACAACATCACTGGCCTCAACACCGTCTTGTACACTTTTCCTTTCATTCTTGCAGATACCTTCCTATCAAACATCACACCGGACACTTTTCTCCAACCATTCCAACCAGCCTGCACACGCTTCTTCACCTCTTTTGCACACTCTCCATTGCTCTGGATTGTTGAGCCTAAGTGCTTAAAATCCTCCACCTTCTTTATCTCTGCTCCCTGTAACCTCACCGTTCCTCTTGGGTCCTTGTCATTCACACACATGTATTCTGTCTTACTGAGATTAACCTTCATCCCCCTCCTTTCCAGGGCATACCGCCACCTTGCTAGATTTTCCTGCACTTGTTCTCTGCTCTCACTATAGATCACAATGTCATTTGCAAACATCATAGTCCATGGAGATTCTTGTCTAACCTCATCTGTCAGCCTGTCCATCACCATAGCAAACAAGAGGGGGCTCAGAGCTGATCCTTGATGCAGTCCCACCTCCACCTTGAACTCTTCTGTCACACCAACAGCACACCTCCCCACTGTCTTACATCTCTCATACATGTCAGGCACCACTCTAACATACTTCTCTGCCACTCTAGACTTCCTCATGCAATACCACAGTTCTTCTCTCGGCACCCTGTCATATGCTTTCTCCAGATCCGCAAAGGCACAATGCAGCTCCGTCTGACCTTCTCTGTACTTCTCTATTAACATCCTCAAGGCAAACACTGCATCTGTGGTGCTCTTTCTTGGCATGAAACCAAACTGTTGTTCACAAATGCTGACCTCTGCCCTTAGTCTAGCTTCCACTATTCTTTTCCTTAACTTCATCATATGGCTCATCAACTTTATCCCTCTGTAGTTGCCACAACTCTGCATGTCTCCTTTGTTCTTCGAAATGAGCATGAGCACACGTCTCCTCCATTCCTCCATCATCCTCTCACTCTCTAAGACCTTGGTGAATGTTCTTGTCAGAAAATTGACTGCTACCTCACCTAGACACTTCCATACCTCCACAGGTATATCATCAGGACCAACTGCCTTTCCACTCTTCATCCTCTTCAATTCCTTACTCACTACACCCTTACTAATCTTTGCTACTTCCTGGTCCTCAACAGTCACCGCTTCTACTCTTTTTTCTCTCTCTCTCATTTTACTCGTTCATCAGCTGTTCAAGTACTCTTTCCATCTTCCCAGCAAACTTCTGTCATCAGTCAATACATTTCCCTCTCTGTCCTTTATCACTCTAACTTGCTGTACATCCTTCCCATCTCTATTTCTCCGCTGTGCCAACCAACCTGTATAAATCATTTTCTCCCTCCTTACTGTCCAACCTAGCATACGAGTCATCATATGTCCTCTGTTTGGCTTTTGACATCGCTACCTTCACTTATGCTGTGTCTGCCTGTACTCCTGTTTACTCTCTTTGGTCCTCTTTATGTCCCAGTTCTTCTCAGCTAACCTCTTCCTTTGTACACACTCCTGCACTTCCTCATTCCACCACCAAGTCTCCTTATCTACTCTCCTTCCAGAGGACACACCAAGTACTCTCCTACCTTTTTCTGTCTCCCTGATCACATTTTCTGTGGTTGTTCAATCATCTGGAAGCACTTCCTGACCACCCAAAGCCTGTTTAAACTCCTCCTTGAAGACAACACGACACGCTTCCTTTTTCAGCTTCCACCACTTTGTCTTCTGCTCTGTCTTCTTCACCTTCCTCACCATCAGCGTCATCCTGCACACCACCATCCTATGCTGTTTGGCAACACTCTCACCCGCTACTACTTTGCAGTCACTGACTTCCTTCAAATTACTTCGTCTACACAAGATGTAGTCTACCTTTGTGTATGTGCATGTGTGTGTGTGTGTGTGTGTGTGTGTACGTGTCTGTATGTATGTGCGTCTGCGTGTGTGTGTGTGTGTGTGTGTGTGTGTGTGTGTGTGTGTGTGTGTGTGTGTGTGTGTGTGCTCCTGGCTGTTTTGGACGACTTGTGCACCACAGTGTACGCATGTTTGTGTTTTTTATGGCATTGAAGATAGTTTATTTCACGCTCTCTGATCTGAACGCTCGTGCTGCAGGAATAAACAGCTCCCACTATTTCACCTTCACTTCTGACCTTCACTGTAATCACAGCTGTTCTCTTTTAAATCACCCTCTCTCTCTGTCTATCGTTCTTTCTGTCTTCTCTTGCGCTTACACACTACAATGCTAATGTTCTTCCTGTATGTGACTGAAAAATGGCAACAATTTTAATTATCAGGAAATAAAATCACTGCTGTGAAGTGCTGGAGTTAAAGTAATGTTAGAATTTACCAAACACTGAGATGTTCCTAACAGACTTTTGCTCTTCTTCTTCTTCTTCTTCTTCTTATTTTGATGTTGTTGTTGTTGTCTTTGCTATATGCTTCCTGCACTTCAAACTGCTTCCAACAGCACGTTCTGAGAAGCACAGTGAACCTCCCCACTTCCTTCACGCCTCCGTCACACCCGGTTTCTGTTTTTTCTTCCCTCACTTTCCTTCCTCTTGGTATCAGTTCATGTTTTGACAGTAAAACCAGGAACAGGGACTGAACATAAATTTAATACAGGAATGATGTTGATGGCAATGGCCTGGAGAGCTGTCCAGTGTGTACTCTGCCCTCGTTCAGATTCGTTTGAGATGGGCGCTAGCCTCCCCGAGACCCTAATTAGGATTAAATGGTTCAGAAAATGAATGATTAATATTGTTGGATGAAATGATGAAATAGCAGGTTACACATCACAGCAAAAAATTTGTGGCTTTGGTTCTAAAAGGAGTGTCTTTGTGGTCCGCTGTTATATTTAAGTAGGCGTGGCCTGTGTTCCCAGAAGAGGTGTGTTCCCTGTGAATGTTCATCACATTGCTGTTGGCATAAAAAAGGTGTGATCTCTGTGGCTTTCTGTCATGTTAAAGTAGGGGTGGCCTCTGTGCCAAAAGAAGGTGTGGTCTCTGTGAAATTCAGTCATTTTAAAGTAGTGGCCTTTGGTCCTTTAGAAGGTGTGGTCTCTGCGACTGCCAGTTATACTGGTAAGGTAAAGTCTGTTGGGTTTTTACACCCGAGCCTAGTGGCTCATCAGTCCGGTCTTCATCCCCAGTTTCTGTAGCATGAAGCAACCAGGAGTTCAACTCCTCCAGGATGGGACGCTAGTCCATCTCAGGTTACCTTCCCAGTATATTGTTACTGGTACCCATTTATACTGCTCGGTGAACAGAGGCACAGTTGTGGTTGAGACCTTGCCAAGGGGTCTTAGCACAGTGGGGGTCTAACTGGGATTTGAACTCACAACCTCCCAATCATGAACGCAGCACCCTAACCACTACACCACCGGCCCCACCCAGTTATACTGGAGAAGGTCTATATTGGGATTTTAAGGTGGTTTGTCTGGCTCTCAGTCCCATTGAACTAGGTGTGGATTCTATGCTTATTTGAATTCATAGTTTTATCCAGATGGCCATCGAACAAAAATATGCATGATCACTTATGGCTGTTTTGGTGATTGTTGATTTAAAAAAGTTTTTAAAAGATTATTTTTAGCTCAGTGGAAAAGAATTATGAGAAGTGTTGATTAGTGCATATAATGAGATAATTTGCATATTGGTATCATGTAGACCAATCAGAGTTGAGATTTCAGATCTACCTGTAAAAATGTACGATTTTAAATCCGTCTAAAGAAGAAATTACGAACTTGCAGAGCGAATGATGTTTTGTTCTGTGAGTGATGCTCCTGCTGCTCTGGAGTCGAGGGGGAGGCAGACTGCTGGAGGGAAACGTGTTTTTAGTGGAGAGGATATAAACGCCCCATAATACTGAAGATGACAAAATGAGAATAAAAATGATACGCTGGTGATCGTACAGGTGAGATAAAAAACTGGGGAGAATCTTCACTGGAATTTTCACAATGCTTCAGCGCTCTCTGTCGTTGCTGCTCCACCTGACTGCTCCGAGTTATTAACTTCTACATCAGCTCCAACTGGAACACTGCGGTTATTACAAATTTATTTTAAAGCCACCATGTTCTAGAAAAAGCAAACAGATTTGTCATATCAGAACTTCAAATGACAGATGGCAATGCCAAATGTGTGTGTGGGACTGAGTGCTGTGTGTATAAGTGTGTGTGTGTGTGTGTGTGTGTGTGTGTGTATGTGTGTGCGGGGGCTGAGTGCTGTGTGTGTGTGTGTGTGTGTGTGTGTGTGTGCGACTGAGTGCTCTGTGTGTGTGTGTGTCTGTGTGTGTGTGTGTATGCGTGTGTGTGTGTGTGTGTGTGTGTGTGTGTGTGTGTGTGTGTGTGTGTGTGTGTGTGTGTGTGTGCATGCGCGTGAGTGTGACTGAGTGCTGTGTATATATATGTGTGTGTGTGTGTGTGCGTGCGCGTGAGTGTGACTGAGTGCTGTGTGTGTGTGTGTGTGTGTGTGTGTGTGTGTGTGTGTGTGTGTGCTGGGGAGCTGTGTGTTGTGGGAGGTGGACAATGAACGTGAGCGGGGAGAGAGGAAGAAAGAGAGAGGGAAGGGTAGGGACAAAGAAAGAGAGACAGAGAGATGAGAGAAAGTGATGGAAGAGAAACAAAGAGAGAGAGAGAGAGAGAGAGAGAGAGAGAGAGAGAGCGAGAGAGAGAGAGAGAGAGAGAGAGAAGTGTAAAACAGGAGCAAATGGAAGGGAGGAGGAATTGACTGGAAAGAGAAAAAGAAGGACAGAGATTAAAGATAAAGGTAGAATGAAAAAGGGAGGGAGAACAAAAAAAAAGCCAAATAAGGTCAAAAGTGAAAAAGGGGAGGAGTCTAAGTCATGAAGAAAACCAAGGATATGAGGGGAGATTAAAAACTAGAAAAAGAAGGATGGATGGAGGAGAGTGGAAAGAAAAAATGCAAGTTTAGAGGAAAAGCTGGCAGAACAAGAGGGATATGAAAAGGTTTAACAGTAGAGTGAGTGACAGCGAGGAAAGATGAGAAGAGGGAGAGATGGGGTAGAAGATGGAAGATGGAATGATACATGAGACCAGCAGGAGAGAGATGAAGAGGGTAAGAAAGATAAATGAAGGACAAACGAGAACAAAGGGTCAAGATAAGGACAGGAAATGGACCGACATGAACAATAAGGAGGGGGGGAGAGAGAGAGAGAAAGAGAGAGAGAGAGAGTGAGAGAGAGAGAGAGAGAGAGCAAGGGAGCATATGAGAGAGAGAGAGAGAGAGAGAGAGAGAGAGAGAGTTTGGAAATGAACATATGTACTCAGGTACTCTGCAGTGTTGTTAGCTTTAGCCGTAATCAGATGCTAGCATTGAGTTAGCATTTATTAATATTAGCACCATTAGCAAACTCGTTCTTGTTTTATTTTTATTCTAACAAGGAGAGTCCCGACCTGGCGTTATTCCTTCTTCAATTCCAGATATGTTTTAATTTCTCTATAAACGGATAGTTTCATATCTCTGTCTTTTTCTCAATAATATCCGAAGTAACGCAGACTCGATTTGACCTCACAGAGACTCGCTTCATATTCCACAAATTCCTCAACCCATGTAAATTGATAATAACAGTGCAGATATATCTGAAGTTTCGCTTGGTCTTGAACCGTCGTTCTTCTTTTCTCTCCTCATTTATTTCTGAAAGAGTCTTCTGTACCTTTATTAATAATGCGCTCGATCGAATGCCAGATAGTGAGAAATGATGCGGAGGTTTGATCACGGATGCCTATCGTTCGTGTGCAGCGTTCCTGACGCACCTGTGTCCAAGGCGCCATTAATCAAGAGACAGAAAATGAAATAAGTCTGTAATGAGGCGAGAGCAGTACACAACAAGTCCAGTCTTCATTTCCTGTTTAATATTAACTTCTTTTTCTGGATTCTGATTGGTCCAAACATGATGAATCTTTGAGAACATGCACTCCGACTAAATACACCTCATATAATGTAATGAATGTAATAATAAAAACAATTCCTGTGTGGAGAAACGTGTTGCTGGATGATTCTGTTTACATTAAGAAAAGACGAGAGATAATTATTGAGCGTTGTGGGTAATGCACCCAGTTCCTGGTGGTGTTTAAACAAATTAAATGATTTGGCGTTTATTTATTAAAATAAATATCATATGCTTGATAAAACATCGCTTTATTAATTACTTGAAAGAAATAGAAGTGGAGAGCAGGGTTTTTCTCCCACTGTGAGACGTCTCTGTTTCTGATCTTGTGTGAGATGAAAGTTCTTCCCTCCCTTTCCCAGAGGGAGGTGCAGAACCTGGTATGAGTGCAGATCTGAAATTACATCATGTAAGCTCAGAGCCATCACTCGGAACAAAGGGAAACAAAATGGTGGCATCTGAGCCACGGTGTTCTGAACCATAGGGCACAGGCGGCTTTACAGGTTCTGATTGTCTCCCTGCTTTGGCCTGCGGGGGGCGTGGAGAATGTGCTAGTGATGGAGGAGTGCTGAAAAACACATGCTTATTTCTTCAAGAAAAAGTGACAGGAAGGACGTGTGGGGATATAAGGATGGAAAGGACCAAGCGGAGACGACACAGGAAATGTGGAGTAAGAAGTAACTAAGCAAAGGCAGCAAAATCTTCTCAAGTCACATGATGTGGATGGAACAGAGTTTCCAGCAAGGCAATAACTATTCATCATTCATTTTCTAAGCCTCTTAAGGGATCCTGGTGCCCATCTCAGCTAACTTTGGGAGAGGGTGGAGCCCAGGGTGGAGCCCACCCTGGGGCCCACCCTGGATCAGCTCAACAGACTATCATAGGCCAACACACAAACAACCATTCGCACTCACTCTCACACCTACAGGAAATCTGGAACAGCCAATTAGCATACTTTTTTGCTATGTTTTTTTTTTTTTTTTTTTTTTAATTAGCATGTTTTTGGACTGTCGGAGGAAACTGCAGTAACAGAGAAAACCAAAACAAGCCCACCAGCGCATGCAAACTATACATAGAAATGCCCTCACCAAGCATGGGAATTGAACCCATGCCTTCTTCCTGTGAGGCGGATTTGCTTAGCATGGCATCACAATGCCTCCTGAGTGATAACCAATCAGAGCTTTACACGGGAAAAAGATTTATAAGGATAGTAACCGAAAACGCAATGTTTGGGTCAATGGTTCCAAAACCGTTGGCAATTCTCATGAGTACATATTTATATACAAAACAATGGGCAATAGTGCAATATAAATATAATATAATATAATATAATATAATATAATATAATATAATATAATATAGTTCAATTTCATTTATTGCAGTTATCTACTGATTTATTTATTGTATTATTATTATTATTATTATTATTATTATTATTATTATTATTATTATTATTATTATTATATTGTTTACTGGGTCTGTGTGAGGTCCTTTTAAACATAGAATTTTTATGTATTTATTTTATAGCAGTTAGAATGTGTTATTGATTTGAGCCTTCTTTTCTGTTTGTAACTTGACTCCTTGAACAACGTAGGGGGCGCTGCTCGTCAGCAATGTACTTCGTAATAATACAACGTAACCAAAATTTCCTCCGGGATAATAAAGTCTTATCTTATCTTGAACTTTTCATACACAAGAATCTCCATTCTACTTCTTATGAGAGCATAAACTAATGATCTATGCTTCCTTCTCTGGCCCACCAAACATGCAAGAGTGTCACCTAGGCAACAAGAGCTGGCCGTGAGCATCACTTGCTTCTGTCACAAAGTGAGTTGCATGCCAGCGTGTTTGCTTGTCACTCATTATTTACTGTTTGGAGGCCACGGTACATAGGGGCAAACATCTCAGGAGGCGTAATACATTTCTGTTTAGCCACATACTCTAGTCAGGCATCCCAGATTGGTCTCTCCATGTCCAGGGTTATGTGATACACAGCATACAGCCAATATTCTAGCTAGTGGTCACACTATTTGCATCTCAAATGACGGAAACTGTTGATATTGGATTCAAGCCCCGCCCTGTTTTTGCAGAATATGGTGAATCAACCGGTGTAAAACGTAGACAAAAAACCACGGGTGTATTTGCGACAACCTGGTTTTGACTAGCAAATTAAAAATAAATCAAAGTCATTGATCTGCTGATCATTGATGATGTCATTGATTGCTGGTCATTGATGACGTCATTGATGATGCTGATGCTGATGATTATGATGAGATTTAGAATAAATGTTCATTTCTGAGTATTTTTTATCAGAGACAAAAATGTGGCTACAGTATTTTGCTTTCCTTATATGGACTACGTTTCCTGTTCTCATTATCCCTTTGTTAAGGTTGCTGAATAATTCAACATGTTTCTCATTACCCCTCATCAATCATTATGTTTACAATCCCTCCTGCTCTGTGTGTGAAGTGTAGGATAGCTCAGCTTAGTTATTTTTTTTTATCCAACAGAGGCTGCGGTAGTTTCTCAATAAATCCGTTGTTTTATTATTACTTGTATTGTATTTAATTTCAATGACGTAATTGTTGTTCATATTGATATTTCGTTCCTTCGACATCATCTCATGACCGGGTTCTTTATCTTGCTTTAAGCACGATGCTGTATCTGTATATATCATTACAGAAGTAGCAGGAGGTTTTCAAACGCTGAAGTCTGTGGAGTCGGAGTTCGTGGACGTACGCCCCGCATTCACCTCACGCTGTGGTCTGTCCCACGTCCTGCTGCTCACTCGCTGCCCGGCTGTCCAACAAGGCAGAATGAATACAGCATTCTCAGCTGGAGTGATTTCTCACACCTCTGCAGGCTTCGGCGTCACAGTCAGGAGCTGGAGACGATCTATACTGCAATTGTACTGTCTGTCAAAACAGCTGCTGGCTGAGAGGGAATAAAGAAGTCACTGCTTTTGCTTATGCTACATTTCACCAGGAATGAGTCCAAAAAGTCTGACTTTAAATAGAATCAAAGAATAAAGTGAGAAATTCTGATTTGAAGTCTGGATGGCAAGAATTCAACTTTCTAACCTTTTATTTTTTTAATGCAATATAGGTCATTTTAATGTAAATCTAATTTTAATTTAAACGGGGCAGGGGTCGTTTCGTGGTTAGATGATGGGTTACTGATCTGAAGGTCAGGGCTTCAATCCCCACTATCAGTACTGTTGGGCCCTTGTGCAAGGCCCTTAACCCTCAATTGCTCAGGTGTATAAAATGATGATTGTAAGTTGATCTGAATAAGACTGTCTGCCAAATGCCCGAAATTAAAATGTTAAATATGTTTTAACATGTTAACTACACTTGATGAGGGGGAGGTGAAGGGAGTGTAATGGGGAGGTAAGAGGAGTGGGATGGGGTGTAAGGGGTGTGAAAGGAATGTGAGTGGAGCATAGGAGCGAGGTGAGAGAAATATGAGGGGGGGTAAGAAGGTAAGATAAAAAGTAAAATGTGTGTAAAAAGAGAGTGAATGTTAAGTGGGTGTGAGAGGAATGTGAGGGAAGTGTCGAGGGTGTGATAGGAGTGTGAAGGGACTGTGAGAGAAGAGTGTCATGGGTTTGTGAGAAGCATGTTAGAGGAGTGCAAGAGGAGTGTTGAGGGTGTGAGAGTAGTGGGACAGGAGTGTGAGAGAAGTATCAGGCGTGTGAAACGAGTGTGAGAGGAGTGTTGTGGTGTGAGAGGAGTCTTGGGGTGTGAAAGGAGTGTCATTGGTTTGTGATAAGTGTGTGCGAGGAGTGGGACAGGGGTGTCAGAAACGTGTCAGGGGTGTGAAATGAGTGTGAGAGAAGTGTTGAGGGTGTGAGAGGAGTGTCAGGGGTGTGAAAGGAGTGTTGGGGTGTGAGAGAAGTGTCAGGGGTGTGATAGGAGTGTTGGGGTGTGAGAGGAGTGTGAGAGGGGTGTCATGGGTTTGTGAGAAGAGTAGGAAAGGAGTGTGGGAGAAGGGTGGGGTGTGTGAGAAGAGTGTGAGAGGAGTGTGATAGGAGAGTGAGAGGAGTGTTGGGGTGTGAGAGGAGTGAGAGAGGAATGTAAGAGGGTGTGATAGGAGTATGACAAGAGTGTCAGGGGGTTGTGAAAAGTGTGAGAAGAGTGTCAGGGGGTGTACGAGGAGTCTGAGGAGTGCTGGTGGTGTGAGACTAGTGTGAGAGGAGTGTCACAGGGTGTGAGGAGTGTGAAAGAAGTGTGAGAGGAGTGTCAGGGGTGTGAGAAGAGTGTGAGAGAAGTGTGAGAGGAGCGTCAGGAGGTGTAACAGGTGTGAGAAGAGTGTGAGAGGGGTGTCAGGGTGTGAGAGGAATGAGAGAATAGTGTGAGAGGAGTGTGAAAGGAGTGCGTGAGTCACTAAAATAAAGTGGAAAGGGAGGATTTGTGAGCAGACGGTTTTATCCCAGTGCGCTCATTACAGCCTGAAGTCTGAACCGTGAACTCGCGTGTAACAAAAGCATAACATTTGATTTCTCACGCTGAGAGAAAATCCTTTCAACTTTTCAGACGAGTGGAAAATCGCCAGGGATTTTTTTCCCTGCTTAGTGATGACGGATCGACTCAGCGCTCGGCGTACGCAGCATCCCATCTTCATCTGTTCTGTAAGAAACTGAGGCTGTTATATTCTGCTGTACTTCTCGTCTCTGTAATGGCTTTATGGTCCGGATGGGATTTTTATTTTATTTGCGAGAGTGTTGAGTAAGAGTGATGTGTGGTGATCGGGTTCAGGTTGAGAGCTAAATGACTGCCTTCATCGCTTCGTTTCTCGCGTGCTTGCGTTCGATCGATGTTGTGGGGGAGTTATGATGTGTTATCTGTTTGTTAGAGAAAACAGTGAAGAGTCTCAGAAGGAAAAGTCGCGTACGAGATCAAAGGCGGCTGTTCGTATACATCTGAGGGATGGTTCAGTCAGAGTCGTTGTTTAAGTGATGAATAAGAAACGCTCTCGGAGTCGTATATATGTGAGAGAATATAGAACCAGAACCAAAGCAGCTCTCACACAGGGCAGTGCCGATGACAGTCCCAAAGTGAGCTAGACCGCAATGACATAAAAAAGAATCGCCTCGTAGCTGCCATGTTGTTGTCTTCCACTATTTTTCTGAACCACGTAAAATACAACCTCGTTCACAGTAGTGTGTTTTCATCTACGGGTCATCACTGTTTAGTTGCACTGCCTTCATTTTAAACCGCAGTTTAATACCTTCAAACCCACCCCATCCGAGGCTGTTTTGCCAAACCACCGTCATATTGCGATTATTCAGCTATAAGTGGGTATGTTGATTGTGCACAAAGGATCTTTCACCCGGAAGAGATATTGACAGTGGTTCAGGGTAGTTCCAGACCCAAGCTGAACTACTGAAAAAAAGACGACGCAACCACCCCCCCCGTGTCAAGCGTGCTTTATGCCTAATCAGCATTTCCACATTATAGCTTTTTATTTTTAAGATGGGAAGCAAACTTCAAAGAAAACTGCTGCCCCAGTTACAATATACTGGTTTTAATTGGAAAATTAATTAAATTCAACTGGGAACTGTGGGGCAAAGGAGTGTAAATGTCCTCGTAATATGAAAGTCTGCATTTATTTATTTATTTATTCATGTTAAGGTCTCACATAGCCTGTGGGGCAAGTGATGTCGTGAATTAGATTCTGGGCTCATGATCGAGGTAATGGGTTTGAATCAAAGACCCTCACTTTGCTAACACCCCTGATCAAGGTCTTATCCACAAGTGCACCTCTGGTCACCCAGTAATATGAATGGGAACTAGTAAAAAAAAAAAAAAATAGAAGAAATCATGCAGAGGTGACCTGGTCAGTTGTAAAAAGCCCAACAGTGACTGACGCAAATATAGGTGTGACGCCAGGAGCTTTCAGTCGGACCCAAAGATGCAGGAGACTGAGTATGATGATATAGATGAGTTTTATTGTACACAGAGCAGGCACTGGAGTACGGAGAATCGTAATCACCATAAAGGTGAGGGGAAACATGAAAGCCAAAACTACAAAGGGGAACTTCGGAGCGGGAACTGGATCACCAGGAGCCAGAGAGATCACGGGGAAGTGGGATCGCATGGAGGGAACTTCTAGTGTTGGGAGGAGTACGCCACTCATCTTTATAGCCCGATGCTGACTGAGTAGAATCAGGTGTGCTGCTCTGGACTCCACCCCATGAGTAAGCCACGCCCCTCACCAGCACCTACAGTGCATAAGGAGAGAACAAGAGAGTTAAAACCACCAATTTCAGAGCCACTCCCTACACAGACCATAACAATAGGTGGAGAAAAACAAAAACAGAACACGCTAACACGCATACCTCGGGGCGATTTGAAGCATCCGGTTAGCCTTATGTGCATGTCTTTGGTCTGTTTGAGGAAACTGGAGGACCTGGAGAAATCCCTAATTGTTTAGTTGTATACAAATACAAGTTGTAAGTCACTCTGGATAAGAACGTACTCAATATTCACACTCCACTCAGAACTGCTTTCAGCGAACCCTGTGCCTTCTTACTTTAAGGGAGCCGTGCAAAAAATTATAATCAAACCAAGATAGCAGGACTTCTGCATCGCTAAGTACCTACCAAAAATGGTCCAGAGAAGGCAACAAACACTTTGGCCTTCACCCGAGGCTTGTTGAAGGCTAGCATTTCTGGTCTGATCAACAAAGGAATGATGGCATCAGAAACTACACGGAATAGCACTTCTGTCATGGGAAATAAGGAGCCAGAACATGAACTTCATTGCAGTTTATGTGTATGGACACGAGCACAAGTTACAATGAGTGGAGCTATGTAGCTGTAGACCAATAGAAGTGCCCATGAGGATCACTTCCCACATTGAAAAACACCTTCGACTAGAACGTGAGCAGTAGAACTGGACAATGGCTCAATGGATAAAGATGGCCTGGTCTGAGGCAACATCATATGATGGGCAATATGTGTGTGTGTGTGTGTGTAATTCCTGAAGAAGCCGGTTGGGTAACTTGATGTTCTGAGCCACATTCTGCATGGAAACCTTGGTGCATGTTATTCATGTGGATATAACCAGTGTTCCAGCTGGACAATCTGTTTGAGGAACAAAGTGTTCCAGGGGTGAAGTCCACATTCAAATTTCACAGATCTCAAGCCAACCTGATGGATCTGTGGAACAAAGAAGTCTGATTAATGAAGCACTTCAAGAAATGTCTTTGTGCAGAAGAGAACAGCCCACCTTCAGAGGTATTGCGGAGTCCACGCGTTGATGGGATGAAGCTATTTGATGAAACTCTAAGGCAGGTGGATTTAATGTTATGGTTAATCAATGTAATTTCACAATCAGTCACCACCTGAAGTGTTGTTGTTGTTGTTTTTTTTTCGATAAGAGGAACCTGAGTGGACTTTCCATGTTAGTTCTACTACATTATATATTCATTGTAACTCTGCCACATAGCCATCGGGGTTCCTAAAAATCCACAAAAAAATGTTCTACAGTGTTCTACACCGGGTTTTGAAAACTTTAAATTTCATCTCATGCTAAAATAAGCAAACGCATCGGCATTAACTGAATGACGTACCACCACTTCAAAAAACCCGAAAAACGTACAATAAACCATTAACCTTTGATCAGTTTTATTCACATTGGTCATCATGTTGCATGACAACATGCTGCACATGAGGTCTCATCCTAGTCCTCTAATCTTGTCCCATGCTGTACTTCTCCTCTCCTTTTTCAGAACAACACGATTGCGTCTGAGGTTAAAAGCCGCATCTGCTAATGAGCATCCCGCCTTTGCTGTTAATCAAGAGAGCCCCTGACTTGTGGACAGACGCCGGTGGCAATTAGTTTAAAAGGCATCACTTGACATTTAACTCCTCCCCGCCTTTATGAGCTGCTGAATAGATGACATTTGTATGCAGCTGGGGTGTTGCTGGGATGTTATTTGGCACCAAGAGGAGTCTGGGTTCCATCCCTGCCAGCTGCTCTACAGGTGATGAAGATGGGGCAATGGGGTCAGACAGACTGGCCCAACAGCCTGATACTTGATAATTGGTACAGAGCTGTGGAAAACTAAAAACAAACAAACAAAAATTATAAATAAACAAACATCTCCTGTTAAGATGCAGGATGCGGTTAAATCTTTGTTGGGATTCTGGTAAGTTTTGATGTCAATAAAATGGTTAAAAAAAAAGATGCCTTTCAGCCTCACATCAGCCAATCAGTGTCTCCTTTATAGCACAGCTCTATTTCAGTCCTGGATTCTAATTGGTCATTCATTACTGTAATTAAAACGGTTCTTTAATGCTATTGAAGCCCTCAGTAGATCATTAAGGGATTCCTACTATACCGAGGGGCTTTTCTCTTCATGAAACTGGAGTTCCACCACACGAACCTTACTGAGTCTAAATAAAGGAAGGTCCAATCAGAAAAGCATTACACAGCAAAAGCTATTAAAAGAACCTTGAAGGAAAGGTTATTTCAAAGGAACCCAACCCCCCAATGTTA
>CM045746.1:27861965-27874465 GCA_024760905.1 Plotosus lineatus | reverse complement strand
CATTTACAAAACAAGTCTTTGTATCTGTCGTATATGGCGGTGCTGAAACATAGCGGTTAGGACGTCTACGTCACAACAAGGAGGATGTTCTCCCTGTGCTTGTGTGGGTTTCACCCGGGTACCTTGGCTTCCTTCTACAGTTCAAACACAGGCACATTAGCTTAACTGGCTGTTTCAAATCACCCCCAGCTGGGAGTGAGAGTCAGAATGGTGGTGTGTGCTGACCTGTGATGAACTGTCGATGAACCTTCCAGGATTAAATGGTTCAGCAAATCAGAAAATCAGAGAATGAATAAGCATGTGTGTGTGTGTGTGTGTGTGTGTGTGTGTGTGTGTGTGTGTGTGAGAGAATGTGTGTGAGGGAAATGTGTGTGTGTGTGTGTGTGTGAGAGTGTGTGAGGGGAATGTGTGTGTGAGAGTGTGGGTTTGTGAGAGAGTGTGTGTGTGAGTGTGTGAGAGTGTGTGTGTGGGGAATGTGTGAGTGAGTGAGTGTGTGTGTGTGTGTGAGAATGTGTGTGATGGGAATGTGTGAGTGAGTGAGTATGTGTGTGTGTGTGTGTGTGTGTGTTTGTGTGTGAGGGAATGTATGAGTGAGTGTGTGTGTGTGTGTGTGTGTGTGTGTGTGTGTGTGTGTGTGTGTGTGTGTGTGTGTGTGTGAGGGGAATGTATGAGTGAGTGAGTGTGTGTGTGTGTGTGTGTGTGTGTGTGTGTGTGAGGGGAATGTGTGAGTGAGTGAGTGTGTGTGTGTGTGTGTGTGTGTGTGTGAGGTGAATGTGTGTGAGGGAATGTATGAGTGAGTGTGTGTGTGTGTGTGTGTGTGTGTGTGTGTGTGTGTGTGTGTGTGTGTGTGTGTGCGTGTGTGTGCGTGAGGGGAATGTGTGAGTGAGTGAGTGTGTGTGTGTGAGGGGAATGTGTGAGTGAGTGAGTGAGTGAGTGAGTGAGTGAGTGTGTGTGTGTGTGAGAGGCATGTGTGAGTGAGTGAGTGAGTGTGTGTGTGAGGGGAATGTGTGAGTGAGTGAGTGTGTGTGTGTGTGTGTGTGTGTGTGTGTGTGTGTGAGGGGAATGTGTGAGTGAGTGTATGTGAGAAACACACCCAGTATTCTCCCTGATGTAATCGGTATCCAATTCCCACCCATCAGGTGTTACCTGCCCCTATCACATGACCACCACCAGTCAGTGAGGGGTGAAAGCATGCACATGCCCCCTCCGTGACATGCAATGCAAGCCACCCACCTCTTTTCAAACTGCTGTGCATGTATATTTGGGGGCGGGTTTAACACACTGGAGTAGGAAAGCAATATCCGCCATGCAAATACGAATGAGCTCACAGACTCCCATTCCTGACTGGCAATCACTGTGAGTGACAGGGAAGTGAGTGTATGCCGTCCCTTCCGCCCATGAAAGCTTGGCCAATCAGTTCTCATGGACTCCTGGAATCACGTCTCTTGTCTGCACAAAAGACTGTAACGGATTGACCAGACATCACCTGACGAGGCACGCGTGCGCCAAATGAGAAACGGACATAAAACGCATACAGAGAATGTGATTAAAAGTTTAATGAGCCATTGGAAGCCAAGAAATTTTCCCATTGTATCGTGTGGAATACCTACAGCTCTTGATCACTCATTTCTCAGTGAAGACGCGGATATAAGGCTTTAATTTTTTTCTCAACAGAAAAGAATTGTCTCCATAACGCCACGCCAAAGCCCAGAACCACCTCCGTATTCATCAGACAAGTGATTAATCATGAACTAGTGAACTAAATGACCGAGCAATTGACCCGTCAGTGCCGCAGCTCCGCTCACTAACAATGTGGCTGGAATGATGAAGGGAGGAGGGGGGGGGGGAGGTGGGTGAAGGAAGGTGGGAGTTGTATTTGTTGTGGCTGCAGATTGTTGCAATTAGCGTAATGAGTAGAGAAAGCTCTAGTCGATGCCCCCTGGACCAGTTCTGCTGATGGTCTGGTTGTGGTGCGTGCTGGCAGATGCCGGATCTGATTACCTTGTTAGTGTCTCAGACTTCATCCCTAATTCTCACTTCTTCATCTTCATCATGAAAGGAAAAAAAAAAATCAACACCACAGTGTGAGAGCGTGTTTCTTATTTATACTGTGTGTTTTTCCTACAAATAATAATTTCTAATTTTAAATAAAATTATAAGGTATATTCAGATTTTTGAACTCCATTCATTTGTATCAAGGAACGTGCGATGGTGGCCTGGTGGTAGAAGGTGCTGGATTTCTGATCCTAAGGTTGTGAGTTCGAGTCCCATTCTCCACAAGGTTGTAACCGTCCCCCCCTGTGCAGCTAACTGGGTTATCAAAGGCCGGCCATGTCTCTCACTGTCTGTGGTGAGAGGTTCATGTAAAAGGACCATTGCTGCCTTTGGACAAAAGGAGCTGCAAAGCCGTTAGCGTGTTTCTGCCCCTTGCTAAACGGGTGTGTCAGGAAGGACAAACGTAAAAACGTTTACGCCAAATTGAATACAGTATCTTCTTTTCCTTTGGGCTTTTTCCCTCTTCCAGGGGTCACCACAGCAAACCATCTGATTCGCATTTTCGATTTGGCACAGGCTTTTTTACGTCAGATGCCCTTTCTGACACAACCCTCTAGCAAGGGGCGGAAACACACTGACAGCTTTGCAGCTCCTCTTTTCGAAAGTCAGCAATGGTTCTTTGACATGAACCTCTCACCATCGACAGTGAGAGACATGGCCGGCCTTTGATAACTCAGTTAGCTACACTGGTGGTGGTGGTGGTGGTGGTGGGTGGGGGGGCAGTGACAACCATGTGGAGACTGAGACTCGATCCCCTAACCTTAGGATCAGCAATCCAGCACTCTTTACCACCAGGCCACCACTGCCCAGCTCGAACATGCAAATCATTAATATGACCTCCATGAAGATGGAGGCAGATGATTTGCTGTGGCGCCCCCTGAAGGGAACAGCCAAAAGGAAAAGAAGATTCATTTGCATCAAGAAATTTAAAAAAAGTCTTTGAATGTTTTTTCTCTGGATTATGTAATTTATTCCATTTTTGTGCGTTATTTGCCAGATGGAGGAAACAAATAGAGCTGTTTCATTGCTCGTCTTCATCTCCAAAAACAACAACAACAACAGCAAATCCATCACGTGGTGTTGAGCTCAGAGTGAGTCGTATTGTTTTTGTCATTTCATTCGTTCTGACACAGTAGACAGAGAAATGACATGACTAATGTTCGTGCATCATACATTCCCCGCTTATTTTCTCACCTCGAAACGTGCCTTACTGCTTCAGTGATCTTCACAAAAATAAACAGATCATGCAGAAGACATTCAGTCATGGTAACGACATGTTTATCAGCTTTTGTCTCAATATTATAAACACACTATGCTTTAAATGTTTGTGACCTTGCTCTGATCTTCACCTTTCACTCACACATTCAAAAATCAAAGAATATCTTGGACCCAGGTTAGGTGGTGTCTCCACTAGGCTTTGTGAACATTCCAGCGTGAATATGGTCAAGATTTTGTTCATAGACAAACCGACAAAAAAAAAAAAAGCACCAGTGATTACAAAGCCTCCCCAAAGTTTGTTTGCAAACCATATTATATATATATGGAGGCTATCAGAAGTTCTTTACTTGGAACATTATTATTATTATTATTATTATTATTATTATTATTATTATTATTATTATTATTACTACTACTACTATTATTATTATTACCGTTTACGATGTAATAAATGCCCTGCTCCAATAAGCACCCCCTTCCCGGTGTTTTTTTTTTTTTTTCTTACCTCTAATAACCGTCCATGTGTACTGGGAACAAAATCGTAAATCTGTCTGTCTTCCTTTCGGCTTTTTCCCGTTTTACTCGGGAGTTGCCACAGCGAATCATCTGATGACAAAATCGTAAATCAAACTTACCAATTTTATTGGATCAGGCTCTGTAATGGTAAAATGAGGCGTTCACTGTCTGTAAAAGTGAGTTTACACAGTATTTCAAGACCCCATGCCACTGGGGAATGTCTATAATTTTCATCAATAACAACACATTTGATTGTTCTGCTGTGCTTTAAAAAATAGGAAAATGTTTTGCTGTGTTCTCTTGGTAAATGTCCAACAACCAATGAACCATTAGAAACTGCTACAACAAAAGTATGGGGTGCTCTGAATGAATGGAGCGATGAGCCAGGTATGGACCTATCAGAAAGTGATGACGAGTATTTTTCACCCGATTCTCCTGCTCACTAACTTCATCCATTTAAAGATGTTCCTTGCCATGTGCTTTTAAATGTGCCATGTGCTAAAGTTGGTCGTTGTGTTGATCGGTTCAACGTGCCATGTGCTAAAGTTGACATTCATGTTGATTGGCTCGAGTTTACATGGGGGGGGGGGGGGGATGATAAAGTATCAGCACTAGGAGGGAAAATTAAAGGGTCTTTTTTAAATTATGTTGTTTTCTGTTTATTTTCAGCCTTCATGTAAGTAATTTGGTTGATATCACAAAATGATTAATACAAATACCAGTAAAACTCTTTTGTTGTTCTGTTATTATTCATGTTTTCCACCTCGGTGGTAATAAGCACTTACCGTTCCACTCTGTTGGTAATCATTTTAATAAGCACCCACCAACTCCATTTTTTTAAGCGCCCTGGGCGTTTATCACATCAAATACGTTATTATTATTATTATTATTATTATTATTATTATTATTATTATTATTATTATTATTATTATTATTGCTGATATCCAGCACGGTCATGAGTAGGGGGGTTAACAATGAACAATTACTTTCCAAAGGTGCAGTGAGAGTCCCCAAGATGGAAACCCAACTTCACTGAGCCTCACTGTGCACTGTGTAGCTAATGGAGATTTATAGACCCATTAGAAGTTCTAGTATACACTACACAGAAACATAAGTAAACATGTTACGTAGAGGTGTATGTTTACACTCATTCAAAGATGTTGTACTGTAGTAATTTAGTGAAGTCATGACATTGATGCCACCTGCTCCAAATGACTGTAATAAACGTAGTAAACGAGCCAATCAGAGCATTCGATTGTTCATATCCAGTTGGTCGGGATAGATTAATTAAATCAATTAGTATGGACTTATGTAAGTTAATATCATATAAAATAATAAATGTATTATAAATTATGTACTTTTATAATAACTTGTATTTTTTTGTGTAAAAAAAAATCCTTATTTTCCCCCACACTGTTTAAAATTCTACTATTCTGTCTGGGTGGGGAACGTGTTCCCTCGCTGGGATGTGCGTGTTGAGACGGTGGCGTTGTGGTGCTGGTGAACACAGCTTGTGAAACAGAAGGCATTTTAGCAAAATGTGTCCGGGTTCAGTGGGTTATGAAATTTATTAATGCTCCAATAAGTAAATAATTTAATAAAGCAGATCAATGAATACATCGACAAATAAATAATAAATAAACAAATAAATTTGATTCGGATTTCGGTGAGTCATTTGTGCGCTCCACTTTCTTCCTGTGTGTATTTTCACCTCCTGGAAAAGAGATTTTGTAAAATAAAATAAAAAAAAGAGAGAGAGAGAGAGAGAGACTTTAAACACACAGGACTGAAAGAACGACGAGACAAGATGTGGATGACGGACTTGTACAGACACTGAGTGCTGTTTTACTGAGGCTTCATGTCTCTTTAACTTTGGAGTAGAACATTGTGCAGATTTAAATGCGTGTCAGGTCTGAGCAAAACAATTTACTCTTCCTGAGGTTTTTTTCTTCCCCTCAGTACTCCATGTGAACTGCAGCATTAATGTCAGAGCTCAAACAGGACGGATTAGGGAGAAAATACTGCAGAAACATTCACATGTGCTGTTTATTTTCACATTACCCAATTTGGTGCGCCGCTGGTGCAGCTAACTGGGTTACGAAAGGCCGGTCGTGTCTCTCACTGTTTATGGTGGAAGGTTCAAGTAAAAGAACCATTGTTGACTTTCATCAAGAGTAGCTGCATAGCCGTCAGTGTGTTCCTGCCCTGCAATGGCCTGGCGAGCCATCTAGGGTGTACTCTGCCATTGCCCGGAGTTGACTGGGAGTTGTTTTACAACAGAGGCAGCAGTGATCCAGCTGTCCCTGTCCTTTTCCCAGTGATCCCGTTCCATCCTTCTCTCACTTGTGAACAAGACCCCTAGATACTTCAACTGCTGCGTTTGAGGCAGAACCTCATTCCAGACCCAGAGGGGAAATTCCACCCTTTTCCAACTGAGAACCATGGCCTTGGACTTGGAGATGCTGATTCTCATCCCAGCTGCTTTGCAATCAACTGCAAATCACTCCAATGAGAGCTGGAGGTCTCATATTGATGAATCCACCAAACCAGAACCCCTCAATGCCTCAGCTGTGCCTAGAAATTCTGTCTATAAAAATTACGAACAGACTCTGTGACAAAGGACAGACTTGGCGGACTCCAACGCTCACTGGAAACAAATTCGACCTGTTGTTCCCAATATGGACCAAGCTCTGGCTCAGTGATACAGCGAGCGAATGGACCATGGCAACAGGTCCAGAACGCCTTACTCTGGAGCACGATACACAAGACAACCCAGGGGACACAATTGAAAGCCTTCTCCAAATACACAAAACATATGTACATATTGGGCACCTGCCATCGCCCGCTTCAGGGTCCTGTAGAGCATATAGAGTTGGTCGAGGGTGCCGTGGCCAGAACAAAAACCACATTGTTCCTCCTGGATCCAAGGTTCAACCATCGGTCGGATCCTTGTCTCCAGTACCACTTCATAGACTTTCCCGGGGAGACTGAGGAGTGTGATTCACAACATCTTTTCATCATTACTCAATCCATCTGCTCCACCTGCCCCATCCTCTCTGACCGCTGAAGATCTTGCTGACTTCTTTGATGGGAAGCTTAAACAAATCTGTGAGAAATTTACTCCCACCCGAACTCCTACACTACACAGCACGGATTCCACTTCTTCCCTTGCACAGTTTTTCAATCTCACAAATGAAGAGACATCCAGCAAGACATTTCATCATACAATCTGCTCACTGGATCCAATTCCATCCACAATCATCCAGACTATCTCTCAAGATCTTTTTCCATTTAAGTCCACTATCATCAATATGTAACTCCATATCATCTGGGTAGGTACCAACAGCGTTCAAAAGAGCCAGGGTTTTACACATGTTAAAGAAACCTTCTCTGGATCCATCAGACATCAGCAACTACAGACTGGTATCACTTCTTTCTTTCTGAAATTTTTGAACGCACTATTTATAACCAAATTATCGGGACTGAACTTCCTACCATTAATAAGATTTACACACAGCACTGTCACAAAAGAATAGAACAGATCATCAAAGACACACTACATCCAGCTCACTCCCTACTTAAACACAAGCAGAGCACATACAACCTCAGGCACAAAGGGATGGACAGTATTGTCACTCATAAAACTCGCTTCTTCAACTCGCTTCTTTCCTGCTGCAGTGAGACTCTCCAGCTGAACAAAATGATGTGGGCATAGTGCGACAGAGATATGGATATACCTATGCATGTATGTGCATGTTTGTGTAAAAAGCACGAAGGGCAACAGAGAATCTTGAATCTTGAATCAAATGTCTTTCAATCCAAGGTAATTGGAATACACTCTCTGGCCCCTCTTTTTAAAAAGGGAGACTACCACCCTGGTTTATCAATCCAGAGGTATGGTCCTTATGTTGCAGAGATTTGTCAACGAAACCAGTCCTACAACATCCAGGCCCTGAGACATTCAGGGTGCATCTCATGCACTACCAGACTCTGACCACCAAGGAACTTTTTGGCTACCCCAGCAGCCTCAGTTCCAAAGATGGGTGGACCGGATGGGTGAGTGGCCCCCACCCAAACTCCCAGGGTCTTCCTCCTCCATGGAGGGCATGTTGGTGGGATTGAGGAGGTCCTTGAAGTATTCCTTCCACCTCCCGACAACATCCCCAGTTGAGGTGAGCAGCTCCTCACTTCCACTGTAGACAATATTTGTGGAGAACTGCTTCCCTATCCTGAAGTGTCTGATGGTGGTCCAGAACCTTTTTGAGGCCAACTTATAATCACTTTTCAGGCCCCCACCAAACTCCTCCCATGCCCGAGATTTTGCATCGGCGACAGCTTGAGCTGCAGCACTTTTGGCCTGCCGGTACCTGTCTGCTGCCTCGGGAGTTCCACAGGCAAATAAACCTAATGGGCCTCCTGTTTCAGCTAGATTGACCCTTCACCGTGGGTTCTATCATCAGATTTGAGGGTTACCGCCACAAAAGGTCATAGCTGTGGGCTGCTGCCTTACCAATGGAGGCATAAAAACTTGGCCCATTCACTTTCCTCCTTCAAGACATGGTTGTAGCTCTGATGGAAGTGGGAGTTAAAGGCCTCTCTGATAAGGAACTCTGGCAAATGTTCCCAGGAGCTTTGGAGGGTGGCTTCCCCCGTCATCAGTGCCAGTTCACCACCAGGTGACCACCTGAATGTCTAGAACATGTGACCACAAGTCCGGTGACACGACTATAAAGTCGATCATTGAACTGCGACCAAGGGTGTCCTGTTGCCAAATTTACTTGTAGACACCCTTATATTTTAACACGGTGCTCGTGATGGACAATCCATGATGAGCACAGAGGTCCAACAAAAAAACATCATTTGGGTTCTGACTGGAGAGGATGTATCTACCACATGTATGCACACATTGGCTTACCACCTCCCCCCATGAGCAACTCCAGAATGGAATAAGGTCCAACCTTTCTAAAGATGGGTAGTTCCAGAGCCCAAGCTATGCACTGAGGTGAGTCCGAGTATATCCAGTCGGAATATCAAATACTTTCACAAATAAATGAATAACTTGATCTATATGCATTTTCTTTATGGGGGAGGAGGTCCTGGATTGATGACAGGGTCGTGTTCCTCTGTTGCTGTTTTGATCTAGGTTGGATGTTGTCCTGTCAGATCACACCACTTAACTATGCTAATGCAGTATCAAAATCATAATTTAGGTTTTTTTCCTGGAAAAAAATATCCACACCCATTTGATTCCTTCAATTATTATTTACAGACCCCCAGGACATCTGATTAATTTCGTTATTATTTACAGACCCCCAGGGTCAGACTCCAAATTCCTATGTGAATTTGCAGATTTAATTGCGAACCTGGTTGTTTTTTTAGATGAAGCTTTAATTATTGGGGACTTTAATATTAATTTTGATAACCCAGAGAACCCATTGAGAATAGCATTCATATTTATCCTAGATTCAGTAGGGGGTAAATCAGAATTTTAGGAATCGCTCATAAAGCTGCTCACACTCTCGATTTAATACTAACTTTTCAATACTGAAAATCTAGTTCCACAGTCAGAAACTATTTCAGATTATAATTTTATCGCTCTTACATGTCTCTTAGTATAAATATATATAAACCTTGCCAGGTTATCGCATTAAGTGACACATTTACATCAACGACTGCACAGAGTTTCATTAATAATCTTCCAGAATTATCAACTATGATTGGATCACCATCAGACCCCAGAGAACTCAATCAAGCCACCGAATGCTTTGAGTCAAATTTACGCCATATGCTAGATCAGGGGTTCCCAACCCCCGGTCCATGGACTGGTACCTGTCCATGGATCATTTGATACAGGCCCGCAAACAAAATCTTTCATGGTAGAAATTATAGTTTTTTTATTAGAGCTTATGTCTCTTATTTTGAAAAAAAAACAACAACAACAACTGTTTTTGACATTGCCACAGAAGCACTGAAAGACCTTCTTCCATTTTCAACCACACATCTTTGTGAGGCGGGTTTTCTGCGGTCCACTAAAACAGAACAAATGCAAACTACAACGAAAATGGCATCAAACTAAATTACTGGTTTCCCAATTAGAATGGAAGAAGAGTCTCATTAATTACGGAAAAGATCTTAGTTCTGCGAGAGCAGAATATTTCTCAAACCTAAAAGAAATTCATTAATTAATTCCTTCATTCATTCATTCATTCATCTTCATCTTCTTAATCCCAGGTAGGGTCGTGGGGGCAGCAGCCTAAGCAATGACGTCCAGATGTCCCTCTCTCCAGATACTTTTTCCAGCTCTTCTGGGAGGACATTGAGGCGTTCCCAGACCAGCCGATAGACATAATCCCTCCAGGGTCTTCTCGGTCGACACCGGGGTCTCTTCCCTTTTAAACATGCCTGGAACACCACACCAGGGAGGCATTCTAACCAGATTCCCAAGCAACCTCAACTAATAGAAACTATCAAAAATAATTAAAAATACTTATTTAATATTGTTTCAGAATTTAGTAGGAATAAGACCAATAAAACCAAATAAAATGCAACATGTAGACCACCAAATTATAACAGTGATGAGTTTAAAAGTTAAAATTGAAAATATCAGACAAAAAAATTGGTTCCCTAAATTTAAAGACAGACATGTTAATAACTAAAACGATGACTAACACCACCAGATTCACGACTTGAGTGTTTTAGTCCCATTGAAAAGACAGAACTAATCTCATTAGTTCCTCATCAATCATCTGCCTGTGTGTTTGATCCAGTGCCTCCATGTTTCTTTAACAAATATTATCAGAAGTGATCATCCCTTTATTGAATGTAATAAATTGTCCCTTAGCACTGGTTATGTACCTAAATCCTTTAAATTAGCAGCTATCAAACCTCTGAATCAAAATCACCCATATCAGCTGTGCAACTATAGACCAATATCAAACCTCCCTTTAATCTCTAAAACCTTATAAAAATCTATAGGGCAGCAGTTCTGTTTACATCTTTGTAGGAATAACATTCACAAAATGTATCAGTCAGGATTTAGGCCTCATCGTAGCACAGAGACAGCACTCGTTAAGATGGTAAATAGTCTACTAGTGGCCTCCAACCATGGTTGTGTCTCCATGTTTGTGTTACTTGCCCTTAGTGCAGCCTTTGACACTATTAATCACACAACTCTCCTTGACAGATTAAAAAAAAGGTTGTTGGAGTTAAAAAAAAAAACGCGATTATATTGTATACTACATTGTAGATAAAAATGATGATTTATCTGTATGTTCTAATATTAAGTTTGATGTTCCACAAGGTTCTGTCCTAGGCCTGTTGCTTTTCTCTCTATACGTGCTCCCTTTGAGTGATATCATTCGTGATCATGGTATTTGCTTTCATTGTTATGCTGATAATACAGTTATATATGTGAACAAAGCCAGATTAGACACATCATCTTAATAAAGTTGAAAAGTGTGTAAAGGACATTAGACACTCGATACTTACTAACTTCCTCCTCTGAAACTTTGATAAGACAGAGGTACTTGTACTCAGATCTCAGGCAGCTAGAAATAAGATTTTTGATTATGTAGTAAGTTTGTATGGTGTTTCAGTCTCATCATGTGTAGCTGTAAAGGACATTGGAGTGATTATTGATGCTGGTCTTTCATTTGAAGCTCATGTAGATAATATTACTCGGGCGGCCTTAATCTGAGGAATGTCGCTAAAATAAGAAATATGATGTCATTGCATGATGGGGAAAACATGATGCTTTTGTTACTTCAATATTAGATTAGATTAGATTAGCTTAGATTCAACTTTATGTCAGACTGTAGTCAGACTCATCGTCACTGTTGAGTCTAATCATTGTGGAGTTGTCTTTTAACTTTATGATGTAGTTGGAGCCATACATAGACCTACGGTCATGGATGAAGAGGGAGTAGGGGAACGGGCTCAATACACAACCCTGAGGTGCACCAGTGTTGAGTGTGATGGTGGAGGAAGAGCAGTTGTGGCCTGACCTAACATACTGGGGTCTGTTGGTTTGAAAGTCCATGATCCACTTGCTGAGGGAAATATCGAATCCAGGATCCTCAAATTTTGTGGTTAACTTGGAGGGGACTGTGTTGAATGCTGGGCTGAAAAAAAAAAAAAAAAAAAAAAAAAAGCTTCTTGCATTTGTGTTCTTGTCCAGCTGTGAGTAAACACAGTGCAGTGTGGTGGATACATCATCCTCTGTGTTGCTGTTGCTTTGGTATGCAAATTGATGTGGGTCTAGAGTAGGCAGACTTTGCCTGAGGTGTGCTAGGACCAGTTGCTCAAAGCACATCATCACAATGGGTATTATTGTAATACGTTACTGTCTGGATGTTCAAATAGGAGCATAAACAAGCTTCAGTTAGTCCAAAATGCAGCAGCGAGATTCCTCATTAGAACCAGGAGACATGAGCATATCACCCAGACCCTATTTACACTGAAGAACCATCGCTGACTAAGAGCCATTGCTGAATCTTGACAAGAGGAGCTGCAGAGCTGTCAGTGTGTTTCTGCTCTGCGATGGCCTGGCGAGCCATCCAGGGTGTATTTTATCCTTGCATGGAGTGGGCTGGGATGGGCGCTAACTTCCCTTTGACCCTAATTACGATTAAGCATTTACAGAAAATGAATGAATGGTTAATAATAATAAGAATAATAATAATAATAATAATAATAATAATAATAATAATAAC
>CM045746.1:27824465-27856965 GCA_024760905.1 Plotosus lineatus | reverse complement strand
GAAGAAGAAGTGCTAAAGTTGACATTCATGTTGATTGGCTCATTTTACTTAGGGGAAATGTTGAAAGGAAATGTTTACAGGAACAGCACCCGGAGGGAATTTCTGTTTATTTTGAGCTTTCATGTAAGTAATTTGGTTGATATCACAAAATGAATAACAGAAATACCAGTAAAACTCTTTTATTGTTCCTTATTATTCATGTTTTCCACCTCGATGGTAATAAGCACTTACCGTTCCACTCCACTGGTCATCATTTTAATAAGTGCCCACTCACTCTGATTTTTCTAGGGCGCCCTGGGCGCTTATCACGTCGAATACGGTATTTCTTTGTTGTTGATTTGTTACAGCGTCTTTAGCACAGGATCTCCTAATATATCAAGATTTTGTTACAGTGAGTGCTGTAGCTTCACCCCTTTTCAATAACGCTCAAATTTACGCTTTCCTCCCACCATCCAATGACATGCACATTGGGCTAATCGGTTGTTTCAAATCGTCCCTGGGCCACCTTCGCCAAGTGTCGGCTAAGATAGGTTACAGCCTTCCTGCGACCTTAATAGTAGGATTAAGTGGTTCAGCAGATGAACGAGTGAGTGCTCTGAGTAGGGTCTGACACTAGGATTAAAATTGGCTGGGTATGGAGTGGGAGGAGTTTCAAAATCATCACTTATACGAAAGGACATTGGGCATGAGGTTTACTTAGAAGTTCTGCCTAAAAGAAGAGCAGCAACAGCAGCACACTATTAAACACATCACCACCTCTTTTCATATCCCTTCTTCTTCCATTAAAAAAAATAAAAATAAAAAATAAAAACTCCAAACAAACCCCCACGTGTGCCGCTAACTGGGTAATCAAAGGTCAGCCGTGTCTCTCACTGTCTGTGGTGGGAGTGTCATGTGAAGGAACCATTGCTAACTTTCGACAAGAGTAGCTGTACAGCCGTTCGTGTGTTTCTTCCCTGCCTGGTGAGCCGTCCAGGGTGTACTCTGTCTTGGCTGAGATGGGCACCAGCCTCCCCGCGACCCTTCTTAGGATTAAGCGGTACAGAAAAATTAATGAATGAACAAACAGCTGCTCCAAAATTTTTGGCACCCCTCCATAGACTCATCAGCAAAATCTCTACCAGATTTCTTTTACTGACATTTTCTCAGTATGGAAATAATTAAATAATCCCTCCGACATTTTTGCCCCCCTCAAGATGTGTTTATATTTTCAGCCAACGTGTAATTAACTTTGTTTCATCCTCAGCAATTGAAAAGATTTCCATCAGATAAAGTTTAGCATCATCACCCTCCTCTCTTAAACTTTTAACAACATTAATGTTAAGCTATTATATATACAGTGTATCCTGAATAAAGAGCAGTAAAGCAGAACCTGCCGACCGCCATGAAGCTAGATCAGAGCAATAAAACCCCCCACATTACCGTGATCTGTGTCACAGTTTGTCCACCTCCCACCTCGTCAGACCGAGCCGGTTGAGCCGGCCGACTTCTAAATTCCATCTTCTAAATGAGCACTTCTCTGAAAGCCCTGACTTCTCACGTGCCCCTTCAATGACTCCTTCATCATCTGTCCAGGTAATAAACATTAAGTCATCAGTAGCACGTAATGAATCATCATCTAAATGTTCAAAGAGAGGAAGAAGAAGGAGAAGAAGAACAGCTTCTCATTCCACGCTTTCTGATTAACCTTAATTAAGATACGAGTGTAATGCTGAGCGACGCCATTTCACCAGCGCACCAAAGAACCAGCAAATCCTGCAGCTCGACTGTTCATCATAAACCAGCCAAAGCCAGGAAGAAAATATCCAGAGGGGCTTCCTCAAGGCCAGAGATCAAATCTGAGAGTTTTACAGTGTTTCTGGACGGGGTTAAAATATCTTTGTGCAAGAAGATAAGATAAAGTCTCAACTCCTAAAATCATGATCCTCCAAACCATGACACCTCCAGCGCCACGAGTTAGAAAGTACATTGTTCACCCTTAGAGGTTTAACTGTAGCCTTTAATATTTTCGACCGGTTGCTATAGATATACTGTATAGCGCTTCCAGAAAACGCACTTTTTCAGCAGGTGTTTGAGGTGAAGGATTCAGAACCTCGCCGGTGGAAGGATGTGTATCTAAAATAACAATAAACCTTAATAAACTGCAGTGTATAATAAACCACTGCACTATCCTTGCCAAAAAAATCTCCATGAAGATGATAATCAAGGCGTTATCCTTCATGGCGGGTCACCAAGAGTCGGCCTATGATTTGGAAGGGACCAGACCAGCTTTGAAAAGAAATGAATGAATACATTGATTATTATTATTATTATTATTATTATTATTGTTATTATCATTATTATTATTATTATTATTATTATTATTATTATTAGTGCAGGGCAGTGGTGGTCTAGTGGTATAAGGTGCCGGATCGCTGATCCAAAAGTTGGGGGTTCGAGTCCCACTCTCCACAAGGTTGTCACTGTCCTCCCAGTGCAGCTAACTGGGTTATCAAAGGTGGGTCATGTCTCTCACTGTCTATGGTGTGAGGCATGTAAAAGAACCGTTGCTGACTTTCGACAAGAGTAGGCTGCAAAGCCGTCAGCGTGTTTCTGCCCTGCGATGGCCTGGCGAGCTGTCCAGGGTGTACTCTGCCCTCGCCCTGAGTTGGCTGGGATGGGCACCAGCCTCCCCGTGACCCTAATTAGGATGAAGCGGTTACAGAAAATGAACTGAACTGAATTATTATTATTATTAGTAGTAGTAGTAGTAGTGGTGGTAGTAGTGGTAGTAGTAGTTTTTAATCTGGAAGCTGACAGGAGTTAAAAAACAGACGTTTCCTTATACCCTGTTGTTGTTTTGGAGATTTTAAACTTGTCCAGATGCACAATTTTTCAATCACAGTGTTGCTAAAATCAGACGTTATTATTTTATATACAATCAGAGCAATTGTGATAGTTTCTGGTTGCTGCTAATGACACAAAGGAACGCTAACAACCAGGCTGGTTACAGCTTGATAACAGTGTAGATTAAATTGATAATCAAATCATGTATAGTCAGAGAATTGAGAGCAAAATGGGAAGACGGCCATGTTTGTTTAGATGATTACACGCGGATGGGTGTTTTGCGTAATTATCCCAGTTTGCAAGACAGACTCAGAAGAGGTTGTTTCATGATCTGTTTTCTTCTAATGGCATAAACCCATCATTTATAGCACAAATAAACACCCGGTGAACTTTGTCCTGAATATGTGCCAACGGGGAAACCTCATTATTAACTCTCTCCATCATAAACTTGTAGCCAGTTTCATCCCAACAGATATGACTCCCAGTTACACAGCCATTGACCGCTCATTGTTGGAGTGACAGGGAAGCAAGTATATGCAACCCCACCGTCCTTCCATGCCTTAGAGCGCATCCAATCAGCTTCTGTACGATCCTGGCTGCAAACAATACCCAATTTTTCCCCTGGACCCTTTAACTGTATCCTGGATGATAGTGGTGCCACTTGGTAGTCAGACTGTTTCCAGCCTGAAGAAAAATAGATGCCACAGAAAAAAAAAAATAATAAAAAAAAAATATCTGTACAGCAAGCTTGAGACTCTTATAATAATTTCCTGTGTGAGACGCCCAGACCACCGCCGAGTCGTTTAACGCTTCAGAGTGTGAGGGCACCAGGAATAAATGTCTCTTATGAAAGCCTATTCTCTTCCTTTCAGTCTTAGCCGTGCAGCAGAAATGAGGTGGACGTGCTAATGTAGCTCGGCTAATGGATTTCCTCCTGCTAGGCGGCTAATCAGTTTTACATACAAAGAGGTTAATTTTGGGTTTCGTATAGGCAGCTAATCTGATTGGCTTAATTTGATAAGTGGCTAAGTGGCTAGGTGCTGTTTGGCTAATTGGTCAGTACTCGCTAGGAGCTGCAGTGCTCGCAGTACCATCTTGTATATCACATAGTCTATTCTTGCTTTGTTTACATCTATTGTGTCAATCATGGAATATCATTTGGTTCCTACAGCATGTCTGTGTTCCCTGGATATTAAATTAAATAAAAAAAAAAAGATAGAGAGAATAACATGAGCTACACTTACAACGCTGACAGCCATACCACCCTGAGAAGGCCTGATCTCGTCTGATCTCGGAAGTGAAGCTGGGTTGAGCCTGGTTAGTACTTGGATAGGAGACCACCAGGTGCTGTAAGCTGGTGGGGCCGGTGGTGTAGTGGTTAGAGTGCTGCGCTCATGATTGGGAGGGAGGTTGTGAGTTCGAATCCCACTAAGACCCTCACTGTGCTAAGACCCCTGGGCAAGGTCTCAACCACAAGTGTGCCTCTGTTCACCCAGCAGTATAAAAATATATATACTGGGAAGGTAACCTGTGATGGACTAGTGTCCCATCTGGGAGGAGTTAAACTCCTGGTCGCTTCACGCTACAGAAACCTGGGATAAGCACCGGCCTGATGAGCCTCTAGGCTCGAGTGTGAACATCCAACAGACTTTACCTTTAGACACTTACAACGCATCGTTCAAGGTGCAGGAACCAAGTCAGCGCATGACAGCATGGCGACACTATGGTCATGTGGACTGTTAGCCACATCCTCAAACCTCCTGTCGAGACAAACTGCCCGAGGTCTTCGTGTTCTTGCTACAGCTGCAGGCTCCTACAGCCTCACAATATTTAACTGTATGTGACAGTGATGCCCTCCGATGGTTTATTGACAACTATTCACATTTTTTACATTCCAAAATAGAAGTTGGAGAAGCAGGGCTGGCCAAGCTAACCCGCACCGAGTAACCTACGTTGATGTTATAACACATGATCATGATGGGGCATTTGTGTAACTTAAATGAAACACCGCATACTCCAAATGCAACACCAGGCAACACTGGTGCCAGAATCAAGACATCAGAGCGCAAAATGGTTCCTCCAAGGAGCTGATGTCCTACTTCTGTTTGATTTCATCATCCAAGAAGCTTTTCGCTCCTGCTAATGGTCCCATATGAACCTAAATATACACTCCAGCTGTAAGAATGGCTTTAGACTGATGCTAAATATCTCGACTATAAAAGAGTAATCATTGAACAAAAGTGTGACTTTTCATTAGTCAATCATTTTCTTAATCCTTGTTAGGGTTGTGGGGTGGCTGGCGCCCATCTCAGCAGACTCCGGGCAAGGGCGGGATACACCTTGGACAGTTCGCCAGGCCATCGCAGGGCCAATACTCACACAACCATTCACATCTCAGGGAGATTTGGAACAGCCAATTAACCCACTGTGCATGTTATTGGACTGTGTGAGGAACCTGGATTACCTGGAGGAACAAGCCACACAAGCACGGGGAGAACATGCAAACTCGACACAGAAATGCCTGAACTGGGCTTATCAACATATATACTAACATATTAACCTCAGCCACACTGCAGCATAATTCATAGCAATGGTAATAACCACCACCTTCTTATACTCGTAATTAATTTATACTGCTGTTGTTGTTAATTATTTTTATTATTATCAGTTCATTTTCTGTAACCGCTTAATCCTAATTAGGGTCACGGGGAGGCTGGTGCCCATCCCAGCCAACTCCGAGCGAGTGCAGAGTACGCCCTGGACAGCTCGCCAGGCCATCGCAGGGCGGAAACATGCTGATGGCTTTGCAGCTCCACTTGTCGAAAGTCAGCAATGGTTCTTTTACATGAACCTCTCACCATGGACAGTGAGAGACATGGCCAGCCTTTGATAACCCAGTTAGCTGCACTGCTGGGGGGACAGTGACAACCTTGTGGAGAGTGGGACTCGAAACCCCAACCTTAGGATCAGCAATCCAGCACCTATACCACTAGGCCACCATTGCCATTATTATTATTATTATTATTATTATTATTATTATTATTTAATAACAGGAAAACTTATTGGTGAACACGTCCCCGCCCCCTTCCTCCCTTTACATGTCATGTAGAGGATGACTTATGACTGTGCTATTGGTTGGGGAGGAGACGAAGGTAATTGATTTGATATTGGAAGCAATCCATCCTGTATTGATAAAGAAAACAAATAAGAAAACACATGGATGTAAAAGTTTCTCTCACAGCATTTCTTCCAGTTGTAAACAAACCTGCATAAAAATGATGAAGCAAAATGACAGAAAACTATCCCTGCATGTATTAGCTGTTGGAGGTGATTGTTTTCAGAGTGCGGTGAATGATTTGAGGCTGTCAGGGGCGGAGCAGAATCAATTCAGGAACACAACACTATGAAACCGACGTTCAATCCTAAATGTACAGAATGATCTTAAATGATACCATTTTAATGGAGCACCACTGTGCCAACTGTTAATGTAGCACCACCAATCCTAACTGTGAATTTAGCACCACCGTAAAAACTGTTCATGTAGCACCACCTGTCCTAACTGTTAATATAGCACCACCCATCCTAACTGTTAACATAGCATAACCCACCCTAACTGTTAATATAGCACCACCATGCCAACTGTTAATGTACCTCCACCCGTACTAACTGTGATTGTAATAACACCCATCATAACTGTGAATGTAGCACCACCCATCCTAACTGTTAACATAGCATAACCCACCCTAACTATTAATATAGCACCACCATGGCAACTGTTAATGTAGCACCACCCATCCTAACTGTGAATGTATCACCACCCACCCTAACTGCCAATGTTACACCAATGTTACACCAACCTCTGGTCTCACTGTCAATGTAACAGTGTCCTAAATGTAAAACCATAATTGTTCTTCAATACAAATGTCCTAAAGGTAGCACCCTCCATCCTAAACATACTGTAAAATATAACAGCACCATCAGTCCCCAATGCAAATCTAAACTATCTGTCTTAAACGTAACACCCATCCATCCTAAACAGATGATGGAACGACTGCACCACTGTGTAAAGTAAGATGGTGTTACCTGAATGTAACCTTAAGACTTTGTTACCTAAATGTAATACCATGATGTAATAATCTGTGTCTGAAATGTAACACCATGATGTACTAATATGAACGTGTATACCATGGTGTGATATGACATGCTCATCATTACATCATGGTGTTACATCTCAGATAAACATTACATCATGGTGTAATGATGTGTATGTCATGTCACACCATGATCTAATGATGTGTATGTCATACCATGGTGTGACATGACATACGCATCATTACATCATGGTGTTACATTTCAGATAAACATTGCATTATGATGTAATAATGTGTATGTTATGTCACACCATGGTATGACAGTTTTAACCTGAAATGTAACACTATGATGCAATGATATGAATTTAAAGTGTAACATTATATAGTAATGTGTATGTGAGATGTAACACTATGATGTGATAATCCGTATGTCAAATGTAACACATTGAGGAATAATGGGTTTTGAAACGTGTCACTATGTAACCGTGACCTAATGGTATCGCTATTTAAAAGTTACATATAGCCTGACTGTTACAATGTCCTCAGTATTACAGGCTGTTACCTAAATATACGATAAAGTCCAAATGCTTAGCATGTAACTCTCTATAAATTTGGTTTTGGAGACAGCAGGGAAAACATTGCAGCCTTATTACCAGATGTAAATGTTTCCATCATGCACTTTGTCCTTGGTACCTGGGAGATCGTTCATTTCAGCTGCCAGCCCTCCAGATCGAGTGAGATGACTTTGCAGAGGTAAATGGCTTTTTATTGAAAGGATGTCTGCGCATGATTGAACGTTAGCACACACTGGCGTAAGCATCCACGTTAAAAAATGAGACGCCTTCTCTCAGATCCAATGTTCCTCCATGTTCACTGTACAATTAATGACTCTGATGCGTGCGTTCCTCCATCTCCTCCCATTCCCTGTAAGTAGGGGACGCCGTGAAGTCACAGCTGATGTATTTATTTATTTGCTTATGTTAGATGAATTCTGCCAAGGACATTGTCTTTTCGTAGATGCTACATACAAACAGATTTTGCCGATATGCTCCTCACACTTCATTTTACTGCTGGAGTTTGTGTAGAATGGGGATCACAACCAACATAAAACTCACTGTAAAGTGCTTCTGAAAAAAAAAAAAAAAAACAATCAGACCAGTGCTGTTTTCTTTAGTTTTAAACCCATGTGACCAAATGAAACCAATTAAAAAATTCTGAAATAAAATAAACAAACAAAACAAACAAAAAGTAACTAAAAGAACCTGAATGGGGCACCACAACTGCTACTTGTCTATTAGAACCTCCACTTCACAGCAAGAAGGTCCGGGGTTTGGGTCTCTGGTATGTTTCTGTGTGGTGTTCTCCCATAATTGGGGGTTTCCTTAGTGAAAATTCTGGTTTCAGTTGTTATGGGCATGTCAATAAATGTATAAATGTAAATATAAATATAATGAATGTATAAACGTTGAGTGTAATTTTATTCAGTTAAAGAGCGGTAAATGGTAGCTCATGGTATGACTCAGCTGTTTTTGTGTCTGGAACTTTCCATTAGAGAAACTATGAGATGGACCTAGTTGCACATGCGCCCTGTAGCAGGTCAGGTGGTTTAGAAAATTCTGGAACGGAATCTTGTCGAACTTTGGGGAGGTTATATTAGGACCTGTTGCCGACCTAACCACTATACCACCGGCTCCTTTAGACACTAGCTGGCTTTTTTTTTTTTGTAATCAAACACTCTGATATTTTGATGAAGGGCATTTCTCCCTGATCTTGGCAAATAATCTCCATGGCGATGTTGCTCCGATTGGTTTGGTCAAGGCTCAGCAACGTTAATGTGGTAATAAAATGAAGCAGCTGATGATCTGAATGTTCTGAATGAGCAGGTTATCACATCAATGCACTTTTTTTCTCCCTGATGGCTCGTATATCAAAAGTGGACTCGGATAATGAAAGAGTGGTTCAGGAAGTATGAGGAACCATTTTCACATGTGGATTGACCTGATTCCCGGCCTTAACCCTATTGAAATTGTTCAGGATGTGCTGGAGAAGACTTTATGGTGGGGTTCAATTTTCTCCCTCATCGATTCAAGAAGAGAACTGAAGTCGACACTGGATGGAAATAAACGTTATGATGTTTAAGTTTGCAAAACAAAGACAATAGTGGCTGTACGGAAAGATAAACGCGGAACAATATAACTGTGTGTGCGGACAGTAAATGCATAACTTTTACTTCATAAATAGATGATCTGTTCAGACTCGTCTCTTGAGAGATTCAGAAATCCGATCGAAAAGGACATCATGCACACATCCTCCCGGCATACACAACTTCTCTCCTTTCAGTCGTCCAGCATGCTGAGGGTGTTTACTGTACGCTCCGCCAGAGCCTTGGCTGAACTTGACTGCAGTCGATATCATTCAGCACCGCAGCGGAGATCTGGAACACGTGCCGATGTGGCCCGAGCTGGCGCTTCTGCTCCATACATCAGCTTTGTCATAGGAATCAATACACAGCTGCTGATTTAGCACAAGCTGCATTTTGTCTGCTCGGCCTCATCTAGCTGATGTTCAAACTTCAGCTCTTGCTGAAAACAGACGTGGGAAGCACAGCATTACTGCTGCAGACGTTTCTTTCACATGGTGAGAGTTTCACTGTACGTGTTGTATTATTATTATTATTATTATTATTATTATTATTAGTATTAGTATTATTAGTATTATTATTATTGTTATTATTATTATTATTAGTATTAGTATTATTAGTATTAGTATTAGTATTAGTATTATTATTATTATTGTTATTATTCCAAAGAGGAAGTTTAAGGAACACAAGACTTGAAATGGAAAAATTTAAGAGCTTTAGACACTCCAGTCCTGCAGGTGGCGTAGATTGAAATGTAATATTTTTGAATTGTACAGAAAGACAACTTTATTCATCTCATTTCGACTAGGTCTTGTTAAAACGTTCACTGAATCACATTTTTTATTCACCAGATTTTGCCTTTTGCACGTTTACTCTGTGGGTGTGGCACAAACCTTTCACACAAGAAGTGTGTGACAAAAGCAACTGATGCAAAATAGATTTTTCCGTGTTTTTTTTTTTTTTTTTTTTTTTTTTAGCGAATTTTGAATTTCATGTCAAGATGTTTTGAGAGGCCACATGCAAGTGAATATTTCTTGACTTAAATTCATATAATTTAAATTGCAAGCAATTGCGACTATTTTGCTGATGTTCGGAAAAAAAAACAAACAAACAAAAAAAAAAAACCGAATCTTCTGTTGCAATTCAGTTGCATTTTGTTTGCTTTTTGTTCTCAAAAATTCTTTTTTTTTTAAATCCCTTTTTATTTGTGTGTTTTTAGCGTGACCAAAATCCATATTTTATCCATATACGGCGGCACGGTGGCGTAGTGGTTAGCACGTCCGCCTCACAGCAAGAAGGCCCATGTTCGATTCCCGGCCTGGGCGTTTCTGTGTGGAGTTTGCATGTTCTCCCCGTGCTTGTGTGGGTTTCCTCCGGGTGCGCCGGTTTCCTCCAACAATCCAAAGACATGCACTGTAGGTTAATTGGCCGTTCTAAATTAGGGACTACAGATGGAAACTAGCTATAAGCTATAATCTGGTACAGTACATCTCTGTCTCTATGAGCTTAATGTTCCTGTACATTGTCCCTTAAATAAAAAATAAATAAATAAAAAATATGTCACACAAATGATGTCAAAATACACAGAATATTGTAGATGGAAGCAAGTCTCAAACTTTTCTTTAACTTTCCAGGCGGAAGCCTCCAACTTTTTGCTTTTCCTTCTTATGAAAATAACAATAATTTTTTTAACAACGTTTTGCGACGTTCATGCAAAATCCAAACATCTACATTTTGCGATGAGTTCATGAATCAGGCGACTGGACCGTGATGCCCTGAAGGCTGCAAGACAAATTTGAGAATGGTATGAGCATGAAAAGTGGGGCTGTTGGTGTAATGGTTAGGGTACTGCGCTCATGATCAGGAGGTTGTGTGTTCAAATCCCAGTGAGACCCCCACTGTACTAAGACCCCTGGGCAAGGTCTTAACCACAAGTGTGCCTCTGTTCACCCAGCAGTATAAATGGCTACCAGTAAAAATATACTGGGAAGGCAACCTGTGATGGACTAGCGTCCCATCCAGGAGGAGTTGAACTCCTGGTCGCGTCACGCTACAGAAACTGGGGATAAGCACCGGTCCAGTGAGCCACTATGGCTCGGGTGTGAAAAGCCCAACAGACTTTACCTTTGAGAATGAAAAGTGAACGTGATGAATAACCATTTGCATGAGTCACGTTTCTATTGCACCTCTCGTGAAATCCACTGCTGCCCAAAGCTTGTTTTTGTGATTCAGTTTTTATTAACGTTAGCATCTAATACATGCTAATTCTTTAACCCTTTACAGACAAAAAGCACAAAGTTGTATTTATTACTTTTGCAGGAACATTAATTTAGACGACGCTGTTCAGGAAGTGGGCGGTACTGTGTTGTAGTGGTTAGCATTTCTGCCTCACAGCAACAAGATCTTGGGTTTGGGTCCCCGGGTTGAGTGGGGGCTTTTCAATGTGGAGTTGTTCTGCGTGGGTTTCCTCTGGTTTACTTTTGTTTCTTTCCACCAGGAAGATTGGTGAGCTGTTCAGGGTGTACCCCACCTTCACCCAGTGCCAGCTGACAGAGGCTTCAGCCTCCCCATGACAGTAATATGGTAAAAATGACGAGGTCAGCCCGAGTATTCAGGAGGCTATAAAAACACTGCGATCCTGTGTACAAATAGTAACAACACTAGGGGCGCATGTGAGTAAATTTGGGCCCCTCGTGTTGTTACTATTTGTACACAGGATCGCAGTGTTTCTGTATGACAGAAGAGACTCGCATGTTGGATCAGACACAATAAATCAAAAGTGTAGAATATTTACTCCACCTTCCTATCACCCAGATGTTCGGCCGACCCGGAGTAACCCCTGTACTTCCTCTGGTTTTTAAAAATTGAAAATCCATCGTGGTGGATATTGGCACACACACCTCCTCTGAAATTAGCCTACAGTCGTTTAGTGCTGCAGTCAGACCCGCAGTAATTGGCAAGGCGGTGCTGTCTACCTCGATTAAACCTTCACTCTGACCTGAAATCAATTTAAAAAAAAAAAAAAAAAAAAGAGACCGTTTCTCTTCATTATGGCATCTGAACCATCTCTATGAACCATAACACTCAAAATAAATAAATAAATAAATAAACAAAGAAAGAAAGAAAGAAAGAACCCTCTCACAGTTATGCGTGACTATGTTAGTCATCATTTACTTCCTGTCTGTTTTCATCGTGTTTAAGTTCAAAGTTCAGTTTCGTAAAACATTCGGAGGCTTCACTCACTGCAGTGGCTTTTCGACGTATTACACATATTTTCTACATTCTGTCAGATTCCATTACGTTATGTCATGAATGACATGGATTCCTAAGATACTATTAGCTTCAAGTCCATATAAGGGCAGCACGCGGTTGCACGCGTTAACACATCTGTCTAACAACAAGAAGTTCGATTCCTGTGCTCGGCGAGGGCGTTTCTGTGCGGCGTCTTCTCCAGAAACTCTGGTTTTCTTCCACAATCTGAGGACATGCACATGAGACTAACTGGCTGTTCCAAATTGCCCCTAGGTGTGAGGGTGTGTGGTTGCCCCGGGTCAGCTGAGATAGACTCTATCCTCCCAGGGGCCCAAGCAGTTCAGTAAATGAGTGAGTAAGTGTTGACTCTTCCGTTAATTCATCACATGATATTTCTTTTCCTGTAATAATTATTTTTTTTAATGCAAAAATATATTAAATGTATAGCTATCACTCATACATAATATATGCTAAATATATTTTACATATATTTAAATTTTTTTGAATAGTGACTTTATTTTTTGACACAATTTAATCCCCATGTCTGAGCCACTGACTCACAAGACCTGCCTCAGCCTCGTGGTTTTGAGACTAACGGTGCCCTCGCTCATACATTATTCTAAAGATATCACTGCAGTCAACGTGTACCGCCATGTGAGGGATGTCGGGGTCATGATTATACGCACAGTCACGGGTCACGTCCATATCAAAGGTCACTGGGACAATAATCAGCTACGTGGCGAACGACCTGTTCCAGAGTCTTCAATAAAGTCTCAGATCAGAACGTAAATTCCAAAATCTGCCAGTCCTGCCCCCAGCCCATCCCCACCAGAGGCTTCAAAAGAGTTCTTTTCCCTTTGTACTCTATACGATAGGTTTGAGAGTGAGTCCTTCACACCAAACCCCAGTGAGTGCTCGGGGGCCGGGATCGATAATGAATTCACTTCCCTTGGTTTGGATGATAACCTTGAGTACGCCATTCAGGACAATTTAAACGTGCACTAAAGGCTGATTTAATGCGGACTGGATTCATTTTAAACTCTCAGTTAAACCGCACGGAAAAGTAAAAGTAGCGCGATTGCATCATCGCGCGTATTTATTTCAAGTACTTATTAATATTAATGACTCGGAGTAGCTGAGTAGAAATATTAATATTATTAGAGAAAGAACTGAGCTCTACTTTAGAAAACCCTGCTTCTGTGTGTGAGAGGATGAGAGAATTGGAGGGAGGGGAGAGAGAGAGAGAGAGAGAGAGAGAGAGAGAGAGAGAGAGAGAGAGAGAGAGAAAGAGAGAGAGAAAGAGAAAGTGGAAAGATCAAGAGAGAGAGAGAGAGAGAGAGAGAGAGAGGGAGAGTGGAGAGAGAGTGAGAGTCAGAGAGAGAGAGAGAGAGAGAGAGAGAGAGTGAGAGACAGAGAGACAGAGAGAGAGTGGAGAGAGAAAAAGAGAAAGTAGACAGAGAGAGAGGGAGAGTGGAGAGAGAGCGAGAGTGAGAGAGAAAGAGAAAGTGGCAAGATCATGAGAGAGAGAGAGAGAGAGAGAGAGAGGGATAAAGAGGAGAGAGAGAGAGAGAGAGAGAGAGAGAGAGAGAGAGAGAGAAAGAGAAAGTGGAAAGATCAAGAGAGAGAGAGAGAGAGAGAGAGAGAGAGAGAGAGAGAGAGAGAGAGAGAGAGAGAGAGAGAGAGAGAGAGAGAGAGGGAGAGAAGAGTGGAGAGAGAGAGAGAGAGAGAGAGAGAGAGAGAGAGTGAGAGAGAGAGAGAGAGAGAGCGAGAGAGAGAGAGAGAGAGAGAGAGAGAGAGAGAGAGAGAGAGAGTGGAGAGAGAGGAAGGAGAGAGAGACAGAGAGAGAGAGAGTGGAACGATCAAGAGAGAGAGAGAGAGAGAGAGAGAGAGTGTGGAGAGAGAGAGAGAGAGAGAGAGAGAGAGAGAGAGAGAGAGAGAGCGAGAGAGAGAGAGAGAGAGAAAGAGAAAGTGAAAAGAGCAAAGAGAGAGAGAGAGAGAGAGAGGAGTGGAGAGAGAGCGAGAAAGAGAGAGTGGAGAGAGAGAGAGAGAGAGAGAGAGAGAGAGAGAGAGAGAGAGAAAGTGAAAAGAGCAAGAGAGAGAGAGAGAGTGGAGAGAGAGCGAGAAAGAGAGAGTGGAGAGAGAGAGAGAGAGAGAGAGAGAGAGAGAGAGAGAGAGAGAGAGAGAGAAAGAGAAAGTGAAAAGAGCAAGAGAGAGAGAGAGTGGAGAGAGAGCAAAGAGAGAGTGGAGAGAGAGAGAGAGAGAGAGAGAGAGAGAGAGAGAGAGAGAATGAGAGGCTTCCTCCACGTACTCCGGTTTCCTCCCACTGGCCAACAACATGCACAACAGCCTAGCTGGTTGTTCTGAATTTCCCCTTGGTGGGCGTGTGAGTGGTTATGTGAGTGTTGGCCCTGCGATGGCCTGGCGACCTGTTCAGGGTGTACCCCACCCTTGCCCCGAGTCGGCGGAGATGGGTGCCAGCCTCACAGGGACCCTAATTAGGATTAAGCCTCTCAGGAAATGACTGAATGGATGACATTTGACTTCTCGAATAAGAAAATGATAATTATAATGAAAATAAAACAATGAGTGTTTTAATTAAAACGAATTTAAAGTATATTTATTATTATAAGATGCATTTTATTCTGTATATTGTATATGTGTAGTATTAATAAATAAATAAAAATATAAATTTCCCTATTTCACAGTCTTACAGAATCCTTTAAAAATGTCCAAATCAATTTGATCCAGATGATTTCAAGAACATTTTTATGGAGACATTCACGTACAATAAAAAAATAATAAATTTGAGGTGATAATGCAAAAAGTTTGTCGGTAAACTCGGAGGATTAAATGATGATTAATTCTGTACGGGCCGCACCAGAACCTCCTCTCCGGCTTCTGCAATCGGAACATCTTCTCTCAGTTCCAATCTTATTTTTCCCTTTTCAGAAGCTCCAGAATTCCATCGACCCCCCCAGCACCATCCGCACCTCCAATTTCAGTCCATCAAGTGTACGAATCATTCAGAGCATGTGACCTCAGAACGGTGGAGTTTAAGGAAATACAAAACAGGAGAAGAAAAAAAAAAAAAAAACGAAACACAAAGCCATCACCAAAATATGTTAGCATATGTATTTATTTATTTATTCATGTTTTCATTCATTCATTCATTTTCTGTAGCCGCTTAATCCTAATTAGGGTCATGGGGAGGCTGGCGTCCATCCCAGCTGACTCTGGGCGAGGCCAGAGTACACCCTAGATGGCTCGCCAGGCCATCACGGGGCAGAAACACGCTGACGGCTTTGCAGCTCCTCTTGTCGAAAGTCAGCAATGATTCTTTTACATGAACCTCACACCATAGACAGTGAGAGACACGGCCGGCCTCTGATAACCCAGTTAGTGCACTGGGGGAACAGTGACAACCCGTGGAAAGTGGGGCTTGAACCTCCAACTCTCGGATCAGCGCATTTTACCACTAGACCACCACTACCCTATTTATTTATTTTATTTTATTTTATTTTTTTAGGTTGACATCCCCATTCAACCTGAGCCTCAGAGCGTTTTCCTTTATTTTTTTGTACATGGATTTGAGACAGAATTTAGAATCCTCGCTATCTCTCTCATTCTTGTTCTTTTTGTTTATTCCTATCTCATGCTCTCTCTCTCTCTTTCTCTCTCTCTCTCTCTCTCTCTCTCCGCCCCCTCTCTCCCCGCTCTCTCTCCCTCTCTCTCTCTCTCTCTCTCTCTCTCTCTCTCTCTCTCTCTCTCTCGTTATGTTTCTGTGACTTTGTGTAGCGGATGCTGAGAGCAGATCTTTGTCCGGAGGCCATGCCTCTCAGATTACTTCCTGCTTCCTTGTGGGAGAACATGCTACATCATGCATCATGGATGCGTTAGTGCTTTGGGTGATGAAAAACTGCATTATGGGTACATCAGCATTGTTTATTTATCACGCCAGCTGCTCAGTGGGTCGTTAATAAAAGACGTGAACAATACAACCAAATGTAAAGCTTTAACAGACACCTATGCGGCGTCTTTGTGAATTCTTACTGCGGTGCGACGCTGTTCTTTCTGCGTGTCAGCGAATCAGACAGTGACAGCTGGGTGGGATATGAGATGCAGATAAAAATGAACCTTGCTTCCTGGTAACAAGTGACAATAACAACAACAACAACAACAACAACAACAAAAGTAGCATCTGTGATTTAGTTTCTCAACATCAAGGCTCCCAAACTTATAGAACCGAAAGAGAAATTTGGCTCCTCACATACGGTCCATCTATGTTTATAAAGCAGCCCTCATACGGCCGCGGTTCTGATGACTTCAGCCCTGCATTGCGCCCTCCCGTATCCCCGTCCTTACAACGAGGTTCGATGTGATGGAGTAGTCATGTGACCCCTCGTATTATCCCCTTTACAATGTTCAGCCTGGCACCACACATCACCTGAATGTTAGTGAAGAGCTTGTAACGATTGATGAAAGCGTAATCATTCATGAGCAGCAGCTTTGGAAACACACGGGTACAATCCATCGAACCAATCACATTAGGGAACCCTGCACTCCCATAAAATTCTCTTAATCACACATCGCTGAGCATCATTAAACGCAAATTTGATGTATTGCGGAGAAAGGGGCTCGATGGCCGCCAACACTGCTGGCATCCTTCTGCAGATGTTTGGCTTCGATATCCCAGACATAAAAGTCCTGATGGCACAAAAATAGAACCTGGACTGGCACAGGTAGGGCATTAGAGTCTCAGGTCTGGAACGTCTCCTTATGTGAGGTCCCAAAGTGAGGCATGAGGAGCTGTAATAAGGAGATGAAAGTAATTGGTTGCCATGGAAACATTACACTTGAAACTACAGAAACCATGTGTGCCTGGCACTGGATTGTGGGAGGAAACAGGAATAGAATCGAACCCACAACCTTCCTGTTATGCTGCATACAGGTAATTTGGCTTCAAACACACAGTACCACAGGAAATGCTTTCAACTCTACAGCTCTGAGAATGAAAAACAACAACAACAACAAACTCAGAAAACAATTCTCAACCCAATAAAGTGACGATGTCCATGCCAACACAATCAGTGAAGAGTTCCTGGTACTTTATTCAGATCCTGAGGGAGTCCATAAGGTCATCACATGTACAAAGTGCGGAGAACCCGGTTCTGTGGCAGAATAAAGGAGGTAGAGATGTGTGTATGCCACAATCGGCGGGCTTAAGGAATTTATTCTCTTCTCTTTAGAAAGTCGAGATCAAAGACCTGAGAACGTTTCCCCCCAGAGACCAGAGAGTCTATTTCTCCACAGTCAGACGCCATTGATTGGCACAACACACTCGTGTGTAATTTTTTTTTTTCATGCATTACTCATCCGCTGAGCAGGAAACAAACACAAGCCGCCGGCACTTTATTCTCACACTTCCTGAATGGGTCTCTGGAGTTGGAGTGAGGAATGGCGTGTGGCAGGGAACGTACGGTGTGCCAGAACACATCTCACTGTTATTCTGAACTACGGTGAGGACGCGTTACTCCGGATAATGGAACTAATCAAGGATACACGGATTAGCAACTGACACTCATGGAGCAAAGCTCTCTTATGTTACTATTACAAGTAACATGCATCCAGGGGAGGCAGTAGAGGCAGAGCCTCCCCTGTCAGTCTTGAAAAGTGGAAAAAAAAGGTTAATCATAAAATATAATAAATGTTAATATTTGTCAGTTGCTCTGTATTACAAACCCTTTTACCATTCAAAACTAATATAAAAATATTTTTTTCAATAAAGAATGGCAGAATTTCAAGATGTCCCTTTCAGATACAGAGTCGTGTGGTGAGGCGGTGCCTTGATGTGCCACTTGGTGGATTGTGTCCCTCATACACTGTGCTGAGGTGTGATGCAAACAGTGTGTCACTGTCCCTCTGTATATCGCAGATGAAATGCTTGCAAACACTCAGATTGCATTCTCTGCCTTTTCATACTGTGGAAATTCTGTAATGCATTTATTCTCGCAGATTAATCATAAAACCCAGTAAAAAGGTCCACGGTGAGGCGAGCAGTACCTCTGCCTCATGACAGATGGTGCTAGTGAGCCCACGGATTCCTACACAAATTAAATTTTCTTCATTTGTTGCTATATTTCTTTTACAATTCACTTTATCAAAATGGAAGATTACATTTCCAAGCTGAGAAAATTTGTAGATCTGAACTTTCAATCAAAACCAGAGGTAAAAACAAAAGGAAGAGAAACAGAGTTGGAATAAAATAAATAAATAAATAAATACATAAATAAAATATTAACCTGAAAGGAAATTTGCATGGCGGCACAGTGGCATAGTGGTTTCCGTGTCCGTCTCACAGCAAGAAGGTCCTGGGTCTGGTTCCGAGCTTGCATGTTTCTGTGTGGAGTTGGGTTTTCTCTGGGTTCTCCGGTTTCCTCCCACAGTCCAAAAACATGTATAGTAGGTTAATTGGCTGTTCCAAATCACCCTTAGGTGTGAAGGGTTGTGTGAGTGCTGGCCTTCCGATGACCTGGTAAGCTCTCCAGGGTTTACCTCGCCCTCTCCCATAGTCGGCTGAGGTGGGCACCAGACTCCCCGGGACCCTAATTAGGATGAAACGATTTAGAAAGTTAGTGAATGAATGAAATCTGTGGCACATGTTTGTGTACAAAATGCTGATATGAGATATAAAACACAACCCACTGTCTGTTGTCAATTAAATGATGAATCACATCCCCTTTTGAGTTCATTTGTATTTCTAATTCTGACTCTATTAGAGTCGGTGCCTCGCCACCTGTTCACCTCACCACACGTCACTGACGATTATGCGCCGTCTTATCTTCCCACATGAAGTGAAATTTGTCCAAAATGCAAGTCCGGTGATGTACACGCAGTGCGTGCGTCATTTCTGTGCCATTCCTGCGATGTATCTGGTGCTTGTTTGGACTTCAGGGCGTTTGATATGTTGCAGCAGCGTAATCGTTCTTGTGAGTGATGTTGCTGATACGTAACTTCCAGGTCGATCGATACGTTCGCTCTCAGGTCACGGTTCAAACATATTTTGTGATGAATCGCTTGCTTATCAGTGTTGTTTTGTAGACTAAAGATTTCAAGCAGCATAAACAGGCAACATTCCTGTGTCCAAGCGATGATTCTTCTGGGTCACACATTTTTATGGTGTACAAGTGACGTTTCAAGCTGCCACTGAAGTGCGGACTTCTTAAAAACAAATAAATAAAAGCGAGACAAAGAAAATGCTCTTTTGCCTACAACACGTTCGTGTCACGTGCTCAGCAGTATTAGCTCTGCTAGCTGGCGTTTACATGACATTCCTGGTACACCATACATAAGCAGGCCTGAAGTGCCTAAAGTGCCTGAAGGTTGGGGTATTAACCCTGAATCCATACTGGGGCAGGATGTCCACAATCTCCATGATGAGCTTGGAGGGTTGTGGGTTCAAATCCTGATGATTTTGAGGGAATGTAATATAATTATAATTAACATGATACTAAAGTAAATTATAATATTTTGAATTAAATCTTATTAACTTAATGAATGATGTGACAGCAATATCATCTAAATAATTCCCAGAGCAGCAATAAATTAACGGATGTACCCAATGAGACACAGGTGAATCGACTGATTCCTTCCTTAAGAACCCAATGTTTAAATAAATAAATAAATGAAACTATTTTTTAATTTTATTTGAATTTTGGAACTGTCTGCAATCTGATCTCCAGCTGAGCGTCCAACTCACCACTTAAACAGTTCCCTTTACGTCCCCTTACATAAGTCACGGGCAGCGGAGGCTTAGTGGCTCAGGCAATGGGTTACTGATGTGACGGTCAGTGGTTCAATCCCCATGATGACCACTGTTGGGCCCTTGAGCAAGACCCTTAATCTTCAGTTGGTCGCTTGCAAAACAACAACAATAAAAACATAAAATGAAATGTCAAAGTCACTCTGGATAAGAGTGTCTGCCAAATGCTAAACTTCAATTGCTGCATCAAACCCCATCCTACACGGCAGACCACTAGGGTTGCAGTCAGGCTGGAAAATAACCCCTGAAGAAAAATTATGGAATTTTGCCGCATTCCATGTTGGATTTTTAGCAGCTTTTTAAGTTCTTTAAATTCTTTAAACTTTTAAGACCAATTTGCATATTCAAACATCTACCAGCATTTGTTTAAGAAATGTAAATTACAGGGTTAAAAAGATCGGTTAGTCTTGTGGTGATGTCATGAAAAAAGTTCATAACCTTTATCTGCAGAGACTGAAATAAAGAATGTTTATTGCTTCAAACAATGTTAAAAATGAACTCGTTCCTTGGGAGGGTACTTTTCCTTCAGATGGTAATATTGTGCTTTACTCCTGCTCTCACTCCATTATTATAACTCCCTGTGGTTCTAGAGTCGAGGGCTGGGGGACAGCTTTGGAATTCTGATGGCTGGATTTTCTCACCTGGCCTGGTGTGGAGCTCGGTGCACTGTTAGCTCAAAGTATTAGCAGTTACTGCATTAAGCAGCTAGCGAAGGGAAGTCAGGGGAACTTGGCTGTGCCAGAGTTCAAGACTAGCTTAACCTTACAAAACTGTAGCGGGCCGAATAGAAACCTCAGGGGAACACCAAGGTCATGGAACAGAAACACACACACACACACACACAGACACACAGTGTTGAGTAGAAATTGACTTTCTGAGGTAAAATAAACTTAGCCAGTGGTTTTATTTCTAAAATCGAAACCCTTAGTGTCTCATCTCAGAGAAATCAGGTTCATATCAATTTGAAGTATCTATTTCATTTAATTTATAATGTTTCATTTTTGTAATATTTTGTATAAATTCTTGCATTGGTTATTAAAATAAAAGCAGTTATTAATGCTGGACTCTGGGACAAGATGCTGTGTGAGTGGTGTTTGTCTTCACTTTACTTTTACCAGATGACAACATGGAGAAAATGATTCTCTCAGTCTTTCAGAACATTTCTAAACCTTTTATCTCTCTCTGGAGTCATTTCAGACTTTCTGAATCTGTCTCTCTCTAGCTTTCAAAATTGTACAAAACAAACAAACAAACAAAATTACATGGTGTTGTAGTGATAAACATGCTGACTTACAGCACTAAGGTCCAAGCCCTGGGCTCAGCAAGGATGTTTCAGTATGGTCTTTCCACGTTCTCCATGCGTGTATGTGGGCTGCCTCTCAGTACTCCAGTTTCCTCCTACAGTCCAAACACATCCAAATTGCTCTGAGGTGTGAGTACAAATGTTTGTGTATGGTTGGACTGTAGGAAGAAACCGAAGTACTGGGAGGAAACCCACATAGACTCAACTTGTTCTCTCTTTTGCTCCCTCAGACATTGATGTTTCTGCCTGGATCTCTGCATGCCTGGCAAGTATCTCCTCATTGGTGGCAGCTCACCAGCTGAAGCTTAATCCCAGCAATATTGAATTGCTGTTTCTCCCAGCTGTATCATCCTCATATCAAGATCTTGCGATCTCCTTGGACAATGCTGGGATCTCTCCTTCAGGCACTGCATGAAGTCTTGAAGTAACCATAGACAAGTGCCTGTCCTTCTCTTCTCATATCAGTAATCTTTCTCGATCATGTCGATTTCTTATCTTAAATATCTGAAGGATGCGTCCATTTCCTTCCAGTAAAGCCACTTAGATACTTGTTCAATCCCTTGACATCTCAAGACTCGATCACTGCAACTCCTGGCAGGTCTACCTGTGAGTGCTATTCAGCCTCTGAAAATGATCCAGAATGCAGCTGCATGGCTTGTTTTCAACCTTTTCAAATTTTCCTACAAGACCTCACTGCTACAACCTCTCCACTGACTGCCTGTAGCTGTTCGGATTCGATTAAAAACATTAACGCCTTCCTACAAAGCCAAAAACGGACCTGAACCTTCCTACCGCAAAACATTTATCACACCTTGCACTGCTCCATGTTCTTTCTGATCCTCCAGCAATGTGAGACTAATCCGTCCCTCTACCAAGGAACAAGGGAGAAATGCATCTAAACTCTTCTGTTCTGGTTCCAAGGTGGTGAATGAACTTCCTCTGAATATTCGGACAGCTGAGTCACTGGGTATCTTCAAATGACGCCTGAAAGCTTACCTTTTTTCGGCAGGACATTGATTAACACAATGCTACCACACACACACACACACACACACACACACACACACACACACACACACACACACACACACACACACACACACCACCTACAACCTGCGTTTGACTGATGATATACTTAGTCCGTGTTCAAGCAAACCAGTCAAAGAATATATTCTTGTAGGCTTCTGTAAGTCGCTCTGGATAAGAGCTTCTGCTAAACCCTGGAAATGGTGTGTGTTGGCCCTTTGATGGACTGAGAAGTGGTTCAGGATGTACTCCACCTTCACCGAGTATTGACTAAGATCTGGCTCCAGCCTCCCCGTGACCAGAGGAGGGCTGAATATTTCAGCGATTGAAAGAGAAGAACCGATCCATACCAAAACAGTTACTGCTATCAGTAAAAGCACAATCAATTGATTTGAGGAGGTTAAAATGACTCCTGTTCCTCTTTAATAAAAAATAAAATTCATAGAATAAATAAATTATTATTAGTTTTGTTTATTAGTCATGACCCTGGAATCTTTCTTCTGAAAAAGGTCAGAAGAACTTGGAGAGAGAGAAAAAAAAAACTTAAAACTTTTATCATTCCCAAATTCACTCTAAAATGGAGAGTTAAAAAAAAAGAAAAAAAGGAGATTTTTATTAATTTGTTTAATTGTTGTGGATATTTCAAGGTTAAAGTTGATGAATAATTCAGATAAAGGAGTAACTGTTGTATTTTATAAAATTTTATTAATGTGTATTCCAATTTTAAATATTTGTACCTTTAAAAAAATGCTAATATTTTGTTGCTTATTACCAGATATTCCGGACCATAAGACACACCTACAAGCCTTTAATCCTCAAAAAACAAAAAAACAAAACAAAACAAACAAACAAACAAACAAAAAAACTGACGGTGCGCCTTATAATCCGATGCGCCTAATGTGCAGGTGCTGCCTCTGCTCCATCTCACTAACACTGTCAATGCCCAAGTGACGTAAACTAATTTAGAACTTACCATCATTCCAGTGGATTAACTAAATCACACAACTGTTAAACTCGGAAACTGAAGATGAAGAATTTGATGGATTTGTGGAAGAAGAATGAACTGAAAAAGGGAGTTTATTGTTTTATATTGTTATAACTGAAGAATGTTGAGTTATTATGATGTGTATTATTTTATATTTTATTGTTATAAGTGAACAATGTTGAGAGTTATTGTGAGAGTTGAATCAAGTTTGACTTATCTGACTTTTGATCTGCATGATGCGCCTTATAAACGGGTGCGGCTTGTGTATGGGCGGAGACCGGTCATGCCATTCACTGATGTTGTGCTTTATAATCTTGTACACCTTGTGGCCTGGAAAATACGGTTATTTATTTATTTTTCTTTCAACTTTTCACATGGGGCCGTGGTGGCCTGGTGGTAAGGTGGTGGATTACTGATCCTAAGGGTGGAGGATCAAGCCCCACCATCACTGGGCTTTAACTGATGTCGCCCGCATGCCACTAACTGGGTTGTCAAAGGCCAATCATGTCTCTCACTGTCTGTTGTGAGAAGTTCATGTGAAAGAGCCATTGCTGACTTTCATAAAGAGGAGCTGCATAGCTGTCAGTGTGTTTATGCCCAGCGATAGTCTGGCAAGCCGTCCAAGGCGTACGCTGCTCTTGCCCAGAATTGGCTGAGCTAGGTGTCAGCCTCATTGTGAACGTAATTAGGATTAAGTGCTTCAGAACGTGAATGAATGAACTCACATTTTGACCCCCATCATGGGACGAAGCATCCCATTTACAAAGCTGGCTGCTGCTACTTTTTGTTCAGGGAGCTGTTTACTCTTTCACACACCTGATTTTTTTTCCTTTTTTTATGTGACTTCTTGTCCTAATTTTCTAAAACAGGAGTGAATTTTAAAATCTGAACAGTGAAGTAAAGCAGGCTGATGAACTCATGACATTTAATTCATCCTCAACGCCTTTTTAAGGCTAATGTTGCATAGAGAACTGCACTAGGCATTAGCGACGTTAATGCTAATCTGTGTGGCTAAATGTGTCTTTTGAAAGTCGCATGTGCCGGTGAGAAGGTCATGTGTGGTGTTCGATTTAATTAAAATTATCCGTGAGGCTGTAAAATCCTGATTTAATTCTCATGCTCGAGTGTAATAAACTGTACGATCAAAACTAGCATAAAAGTTCCAATTATAATGCAGTTTCATTGGTGAAAGAATGATGCACACTGTAATTCTTTAAGTTCCGCCCGGGAGGTTATGTTTTACCCGTGGTTTGTGTGTTTTGTATCTAGCAAAAAAAAGTGTGTGGATTTTAATGTCATTTTTTTTACAGGGTGTGGGGCTTTAAACAAAGATGACTCCATTTGATTTGGGAGAAAATCCATTTTTTTATTCATTTTCTAAGCCCCTTCAGTATAATTAGAGTCGCAGAGACGTTGGCACCAAGTTCAAGATGATTCTGAACTAGGATGGGGCATTTTGAAGATAATCTATATCTATTTCTGGATCTGGGGTTTTTTAAAGATCTTTTTAACACTGCGATGTAAGACAATTACATTCTAATTTATTTACAGCATTGCTGGGCTTGGCAGTGGTTTGCACTCTCGGATTGCTCTTGTTTAATCTATTTATAAATATATTTATTTGTGCTGAACATTCAAGAGACAGTTTAGCTCCTGCTACAAATAATTATTCCCTCAGAAGTTTGGTTTTCCAAGATTAAAAAAAAAAAAAGTTATTTTAGGATTCTTTGAGATTTCCTTGCCCCAGTTAATGGCTTATAACCCTGTGGTTAATCCTAATTAACCACCTTAATGAACTTGTGTTGGTTTTTATTTTTCTTTTGTGATTAAACACAAAACATTAAGTGGATTTATAAACCCAATGTTCCTTTGGCGGAAGGTTTGATGCCAACTAATGCAATAGAGATCCAAACCACCAAAAAAGATTACATGGACTTTTTAGAATTTTAATTATCCTAATAAACATTTTAAATAACCAAGGCAAAACTATCAAAACTCTCCCCAAATCTATGCACTGTTTAACCCCAATGGTGCACCAGAGAGCTAAATCTTGGTCTCTTGGCTAGTTTGAGCTGTTATCAAGTAAATAATCTCATCTCATCACATCTTCTTCCACTTATTCTAGGGTCGGGCTGTGGGGGAAGCATCCTAACCAATGAGGTTCAGACATCCCTCTTCCCAGACACTTCCTCCAGCTCTTCCATGGGGGACACCGAGGCATTCCCAGACAAGCAGATAGATATAGTCGATCCTGGGGTCTCTTCCCAGTTGGACATGCCTGAAACACCACACCAGGGAAGCATTCGGGAGGCATCCTAACCAGATGCCTGAGCCACCTCAACTGGCCCCTCTCAATGCGGAGGATCAGAGGCTCTTCTCCGAGCTCTCCTTGGATGGCTGAGCTTCTCATCTTATCTCTAAAAAAGAGCCTTGCCACCCAGCAAAGAAAGGTCTTTTCAGCATGTATCGGCGATCTTGTTCTTTTGGTCACTCCACAAACCTCGTGACCATAGCTGAGGGTTGGAATGTAGATATAAATTGATAACTTTTTGCAGCTCAGCTCCCTCTTCACCACAATGGAACAGTACAGGCTCCGCTTTACAACAGAGGCTGCAGCAATCTATCTGTCTATCTCCTGCTCCATCCTTCCCTCATTTGTGAACAAGACCCCAAGAAACTTGAACTCCTCCACTTGGAGCAGGACCTCATTTCTGACCCAGAGGGTGCATTCTACCCTTGTTCGACTGAGAACCATGGCCTCAGACTTGGAGGTGCTGATTTTCATCCCGGCCGCTTCACACTTGACCGCAAATCGCTCTAATGAGGGCTGGAGGTCCTGGTTTGATGAAGCCAATATCATCCGCAAAAAGCAGAAACGAGATCCGATGGTCACCAAACCAGAACCCATCAGCAACTCAGTCTGTAAAAATTATGAACAGAATTGGTGACAAAAGATAGCTTTGGTGACCTCCAACCCTCACCGAAAATGAATTCGACCTTTTGTTCCCAATTCGAACCAAACTCTGGCTCTGGTGGTACAGCGACTGAATATCCCATAGCAGTGGGGCCGGAATGCCATACTCCCAGAGCACACCCCACAGGATAGCCTGAGGGACACAGCCAAAAGCCTTCTCCAAATCCACAAACCACACATGTGCAGGTTGGGCAAACTCACGTCACCCCCTCCAAGATCATGTGGAGTGTATAGAGTTGGTCAAGAGTGCCATGGACAGGATGATATGTACCCCTGCATAGACTTTCCTGGGTAGGCTGAGGATTGTTATTCCATGATAATTGGAAGTACCACCCTGGTTTGGCAATCCAGAGATATGGCCCCTGATGACCATGCGATGTTGCAGAGATGTGTCAACCAAAACAGTCCTACAGAAACCAGAGCCCTGAGATATTCAGGGTGGATCTCATCCACCCCGGAGCCCGACCACCGAGGAGCTAATTTGATTACCTCAGCGATCTCAGTTCCAGTGATGGGCAGACAGACCCCCACCCAGACCCTCAGGGTCTTCCTCCCCACATAGGGTAGGAATGTTGTGGGATTGAGGAGGTCCTCAAAGCATTCCTTACACCTCCCAACAGTCAAGGTGAGCAGCTCCCCACTTTCACTGTAAACAGTATTTGTGGAGAACTACACCTCCCTCTTGAGGCAGCAGATGGTGGTGTAGAACGTTTTTGAGGCCAACCGATAATCGCTCTCGAGGCCCTCACCAAACTCCTCCCATGCCTGAAATTTTGCATCGGCGACAGCTTTGGCCTGCTTGTACCTGTCTGTTGCCTCTGGAGTCCCACATGCCAATAAAACCTGATAGGCCTCCTTTTTTCAGCTGGATGGCCCCCATTCATCACAAGTGTCCACCACCGGGTCCGGGGGTTACCACCATGACAAGCACCGATGACCCTCCGGCCACAGCTATGGGCTGCCGCTTCAGCAATCAAGGCACAAAACATGGCCCATTCGTATTCCATGTCACTTACCTACTTCGGGACGTGGTTATAGCCCTGCTAGAGGTGGTAGTAAAAGGCCTCTCTGACCGGAGACTCTACTAAATGTTCCCAGGAGACCTTAACTACACTATTCTTAACTAGTGACACAACTACAAAGTCGATCATCGAACTGCGACCAAGAGTGTCCTGGAGCTAAGTACACTTCTGGACACCATTGTTTTCGAACATGGTGTTTGTGATTGACAAACTCTGATGAGCACAGCAGTCCTACAATGAATTACCATTCTGGTTCAGATGGAGAGGCCGTATCTACTAATCACACCCTTCCAGGTCACACTATCATTGCCCACATGGGCATTGAAGTCTCCTAGGACAATGAGTCTCTCCACCTCACACACCAGCTCAGGCTCCTTCCCTGTCCCAAAAGTCAGACATGTCTTCGGCTGCCACCCAACTCACATTTCACCTGACCCCTATAGCCCCTCCCACAGGTGGTGGGTCCATTGGAGGGCAGAGCCATGGCTTCTTTTTGAGCCGGGCCCTGCCAAGCTCCATGGGCAGAAGCCCGACCACCAGCCTCTCGCCTTCAAGCACAGCCCCCAGGCCTGTGTCCAGGCAAGGGTAACTGTGTCCATGGTTTCTGATTATTCACCATAGAGGTCTTTCAAGTAAATAATGAGAACTATTTGGTGTTTGTTTCACACAATACTACACATACCTGGAAAATATGGCTCCATAAGGCTCCTTGGGAAATTATGAGTTTTTCACAGTCCAAAATCTTCATGATCTGGAAATGTTCTTCTTGGATACCAAAACAAATAAATGTATTAATGGAACAGGAGAAGAGTGTAGCAGATTTTTTAGAAGTTTGTTGTGTTTTCCTCTTAATCAAAGTGAACCTTGAGTGGGAAGAAATCCCAGAATTTCTTGCCATCATCAAGAAACAGATGAGGACCTCGGCCTTTTAAATGAATCAGTGGGATCAACCAGTTTGAAAATCGACAAGAGACTGAAGACTGGAGTGAAATTATAGGAGGTAGGGAAAGGTGTAAAGGGAGGGAATGTATGAATGATGGGATTGATGGATTGCTTTCGTTCCATGTAGGACTTTAAAAGCAAAAACAGTCCAAACTTAAAATTTATTTATAACAACAGGAAGTCAGTTAATTCAGACCAAGACAGCAGTGATGTCATTCCTCATCCTGGAACTGGTAAGAAGTCTCGCAGCTGCATATTGCACAAGCTCAAGGCAAGAGTGAGGGGTTGCTACAGAGGGAATTACCATCATGTCACTGAGAGGAAATTCACTCATGGAAGTTACCCCAGGGTACATGCTTTTTTTTTTTTTTTTTTGCCGTATTACGATAAAGTGTAATTGTACATCCACTACAACAGGTGGCAGTGGCTTCCTCACTATCAGAGTGTGCCCCGTAAAATAAGAAGTGAAGTTAATAAACCCACCATGGACATTTTTAACAGGGACAGAAAGAGAGGCGGAGCGAGATGGAGACAGTGAGAGAAACGTAAGTCTCCCGGAAGCTAAGTCGAGGAGGTATAATGAAGCAGATGTAGCACTTGGCTTCACTGTGCTGTGATGAGAAACGAGGAACGGCCACTGAGTTTACTGTGTCTGAAAAAATTGGCAGCGGACAGCACGAACCCAAATAAATTCAGGTGTCACTTAAAGACATCACACCCCAATCACGTGATGGGCCGCGTGAGTTTTTTCAGCGAAAACGTGCCGAATATTTCCAACAACCATCCCGCTTTGTGACAATAATAATAATAATAATAATAATAATAAAAATAATAATAATAATAATAAAAATAATAATAATAATGAAAATAAAACACATTGTTTTATTCATTTTTGTTTTGTTAATTAAAGTGTTTTATATATTGTGCTCCTCAGTTAATATTGCTGATCAATTTGAATTTATTATTATCTCTTGATTTTAATTTTATTTTTCAGTATCGAATGGCTCAAATTGTTGGTCAAAGATGTTTACATTTTAAATAAGGATAATTTTTTGATTTCAGACAACTTGATGCACTTTAAATCTTTTTGTTTAAAGACTAAAAAATGTTAATACAGTTATTCTTTGTTGGAAGTTGATCGAAATTTTCTTCCTTTTTTGTATTCCATAATGATAATACGGATTTATTATGTTAATAAGGATTTATTACGTTAATACGGATACAGTATTACGCAGAGGATTACTTATAACAATTTTAAGACAAATAACACGATTTGTATTGGGGGAGGGCAGAAAATAATTGCGAAGTACTGGTTTAATTATTTCCTTTGCAGTAGCAGGTGGGCTAGTTTGGTTCAAGTTTCACAGAAAATTGGTGCTGTCAGACATGTACACATACACATATCTTTAATCTTGCTGTAGACACTACCTTATTTGGCTCCCAATCATGATGACATAATTTTGGAATGTTGAGGTCAAAGTTTAAGCAAGGACACATAGTTTCAAATAGATCGCTAACAAGTCAGACAGGCCGTTACTATGGAGCACTTTTAGGAAACGATATATGGATGTTAAAACTAGACAATTACCTTCAAGCCATACCAACCTTGTAAATCCTTAAAAGTTTAATATGAAGTAAAAAAAAAGTTTTAAAAACATCATCATGCTATAGAACATATTGCAAAACAAGCAGAGTGAATAAAATTAGTATAATTTAGGGCCTATTTGCGATGTAATTTATCCTGCATACCAGCGGTACCATCCATGCTATGAGAGCTGCTCCAGGTTATCATTGTTTATCTTGATCAACTGCATGTTTAAAATAAAGAGGAAACCAACCACCTATGATTAATTGAGCTTAATTTTGACCACAAAAGGCGCCATCGTGAAATATAAAACACTTGTTTTAACTTCAAGAACACATCAAATTAATGATTATTTCAAATTGATGATGGTACAAGTCCTCGTGAAGAATCTGTTACTATCGAAACCATGACGAAGGTTATGAAATGTTACAAGTGTCTCCTTCATATCTCAATTTATCACAACCACTCCCCTCCAAAAAAAAAAAAAAAAAAAAACGACCAAGAAAAAAAAAAAAAAAGTGATGACATTTTACCCAAACACTCATCAGGAGCAAAGGACTAAGGAGACAGGAGCTCCATTCCTCAGCACCGATGCTCAGGTCTTTAAGCTGAAGCCGAGTGGAAAATCAGCAGCAACACAAAGTTTCTCAGGGAACGATTGAGTCTCGAGGCGGAGCAGAAAACCTTCATGACCTCCATTCTGTTCACCATCGTTCTGATATGATGGATGAGTGGATGGATGGATGAGGGCTGAAGATGCCCTGTGCACAGCAGGGAGCGAACAGTAGTCCTCATACATGCTGAAAATTGCTTTCTGGGATAAAAAAAGCAAGAAAAAACCCCCACAAAAACACAAATGAAACCAAACTCTCTCTGTCTCTCTCTCTGTCTCTCTCTCTCTCTCTCTCTCTCTCTCTCTCTCTCTCTCTCGGAATGTAGAGAATACAGAGAAAGAAGTACAGGAGGAAACTGGAGCTACATTTTTGTTATCTATTGATTATCTGCTTCATTACAGCATGAATAGCTAAATTAAATATTATACAAACACACACACACACACACACACACACACACACACACACACACACACACACACACACACACACACACACACACACACACACACACAGCATATAGATATACAGGGATCTCTCACTTTCCACGGTTAATAGAGACTTCGAACCCTCTCCCGGGACCACCGATTTCGGTGAAGTAGGATCAGCCTCCCTGAATGATATATATGTACATGTATATGTGTATATAATATCAATAAATACATAGCCAATGCTATAAATGCTTATAATGAACGATTAAACATTCAAAAATAATTCATAAGATGTAAATAAAATATAAATACACGCACATACAGATGTCGCATACACACTGAGATGCACATCTCACATCAAAATGTAAGTAGTTTTGATGTTTTTTTTTTTTTTTTTTTTTTGGGGGGGTTTATTTGTTTATTTATTTATTTTTTGCATAATTGCCCTGTTTTGCAGCATGTTTCTTAACTTTTCCCCTATTCTTCCTTAATTTACTTATTTTTAAATTCGATTAAAAATTAAAACAAACAAACAAACAAACAAACAAAAAAATGTGATGCGCTGAAGCCATTTGAATTGAATTGAAGCACAAACTAGCGAGGGATCCCTGTATACACAAATATATAAATACACATATGTACATAATAGTGAAAGCTAGACTAAGGGCAGAGGTCAGCATTTGTGAACAACAGTTTGGTTTCATGCCAAGAAAGAGCACCACAGATGCAGTGTTTGATTTGAGGATGTTAATAGAGAAGTACAGAGAAGGTCAGAAGGAGCTGCATTGTGCCTTTGTGGATCTGGAGAAAGCATATGACAGGGTGCCAAGAGAAGAACTGTGGTATTGCATGAAGTCTGGAGTGGCAGAGAAGTATGTTAGTGTGGTCCAGGACATGTATGAGAGATGGAAGGCAGTGGTGAGGTGTGCTGTCGGCATGGCTGAAGAATTCAAGGTGGAGGTGGGACTGCATCAAGGCTCAGCTCTGAGCCCCAATTGTTTGCGATGGTGATGGACAAGCTGACAGACGAGGTTAGACAAGAATCTCCATGGACTATGATGTTTGCAGATGACATTGTGATCTGTAGTGAGAGCAGAGAACAAGTGCAGGAAAATCTAGAGAGGTGGAGGTATGCCCTGGAAAGGAGAGGAATGAAGGTTAGCCTCAGAAAATCAGAATACATGTGTGTGAATGAGAAGGACCCAGGAGGAACGGTGATGTTACAGGGAGCAGAGATAACGAAGGTGGAGGATTTTAAGTACTTTGGCTCAACAATCTGGAGCAATGGAGAGTGTGGAAAAGAGATGAAGAAGCGTGTGCAAGCAGGTTGGAATGGTTGGAAAAGTGTCTGGTGTGATGTGCAATTGTAGAGTATCAGCAAGAATGAAAGGAAAAGTGTACAAGATGGTGTAGAGGCCAGCGATGTTGTATGGTTTAGAAACAGTGGCGCTGAGGAAAAGGCAGGAGGCAGAGCTGGAGGTAGCAGAGAT
>CM045746.1:27789465-27819465 GCA_024760905.1 Plotosus lineatus | reverse complement strand
CCTGTAACTGCTAAGACATGACAAGGTAGGTTGTGCTTTTATACCTGAGTCTATTGATGGTGCATACTGCAGGTTTCTGTAGCAGGAAGCAGTGAAGAGTTCACCTCCTGCTGGATAGGACGCGAGTCCATCACAGGCTACCTTCTTAGTTTTTGTTATTTATTTATTTATTTATTTAAACCATTTTTCTCATAATGTAGCCATATACAATTCCCATCAGGTTTTACCTTCCCGATCACATGACCACCACTGTCCAGGAAGGAGGGGGGGGGGTGACATGTGATGTTACTCACCCACCTCTTTTTGAACAGCTGTGCATGTGTATTTGGGGCGGGTCTAATACACTTGGAGGGAAAGCGCTATTTTCCCCTCATATGAATGAGCTCAGAGATGCCCATAATTGGCTGGCAATTGCTGTGAGTAACAGGGAAGTGCCTCCCGCCCATGATAGCTCAGCCAATTAGCTCTCTTGAACTCCCAGCCACGGACGGCTGTGGTGTTAAACCGGATTCGAACTCTGGATTAATAGTTGCGCACCTTGTCGATGCGTCACACAGGAACCCTGGTACCCATGTATACTGTTGAGTGTACAGAGGCACATACTTATGGCCAGGGGTCGTAGTTGGGATTTGAACCTATGATCTCTCAATCAAGAGCCACTAGCTTCACACGTATAAATGAGATAAAAATGTAATTCAGGCTGGATGAGGGGCGTCTGCCAAGTGCCATGAATGTAAACCAGATTTTTCATCTGATCCTCTCCAGGAATGATGTTCCTAAAATAAGGACATCCCGCCTTTTCTGAATTAACTGAAGCACACTTATCGAATGGTGGCTTTCAGCTGTAGACTGGAGAAAAGTTTTTAGGAACAAGTGGCATTGAGTCTTGTTCCCAGTCTCTGTGATGTCCTTCCAACTCTGGGATGGTTTAACTTCAGCCTGCTGGTGGACGATCTCAGGAACCAAAGGATATTGTGGTTTCAGATCTACGCTGTGATGTTAATCCTTGCTTGATGTGTATTGAGATTAGATCGTATTCTCATCATGCCCAAGTCTGGGAATCACTATTCATGATGTATTTGCCCGGGGAGGGATTCTGACTCCTCCTCCTCGTCCACCCCCATCCTCCTCCTCCTCCGCTCCTCTGATCTCCATTCAGCCTCCAGAAAACAAAGAACTTCAGAGCTTCACAGACCAACTTCTGAGCATCTCTAAAGTTGGCAGTCAGTATGTGATCGAACTCAGTTCCACAGCTGAATGTCCGTCTCGCTGTCCTCTGAGTGACTGCCATTTTCCTTCACATACCTCAGGATGTCATTCCACTCTGGAACATCAGTTGTTAGAAAAGTTACACCGATATCATGTGACATATTATTTGGAGGTTCTCACACTGTTTACAGGAGATTTGACTAAAAGTAAACCTGTATGAAATTCTGTAGCGTGAGACCATGGTAGCTTAATAATTGTCCATTCATTTTCTGAACTGCTTAATCCTAATTAAGGTCACAAGGAGACTGACGCCCATCTCAGACAACTCTGGACAAAGGCTGGGTAGAGCCTTGACAGCTCACCAGGCCATCGCCGAGCCAACACTCACACAGCCATTCACACTCACACCTAGGGGTGATTTGAAACAGCCAATTAACTTACTTTTTTGTACGGTGGGAGGAAACCGGAGAACCTGGAGGAAACCCACGAGGACAAAATGCAAACTTCACACAGAAACACCCAGGCTGGGAAATGAACCCAGGACCCTATTGCTGTGAGGTGGATGTGCAAACCACTACGCCACCATTCCACTGCTTAGTAATTATTAAAATAAAAAACAAAAGTGAGGTGTATATCACTTAAATATATTCACTGATATCCACTGAGTTAAACACCAGAAAAAATATATTTGCATTAAAATGTACATTTTTAATGGCACAATTTAATTGGTCCACCATCTCAGGCCTTAAAAAAATAAACAAAAACAAACAAACAAACAAAAAAATCATGGGTTGATGAACCTTAAATAAAAATGATGGACACACACATACTTCTCCAGCTTGTACCGATCCATTGGGGTGAAGAGGAGCTGAGCTGAAAGACAAAGTTCTCGAAATTTCATTCAGGCTACATCCCATCCCTCAGCTCCGGTCACAAGCTTGGGTATTGACCCAAAGAACAAGAAAGCAGATACAAGCTTGGTATGAACACCTGGGGAAATAAATAATATGAGATAATAAAGATATTGTGAGAAGCTCAGCCATACAGGAGGAGCTGAGAGTATAACCAATGCTCTTCTGTGTTGAGAGGAGAAGGTTGACATGACTTCGGTATGTGGTTAGAACGTCTCCAGAACATCTCTCTGGTGTCGTGTTTGGAGCACGTCAAACCGGGGTCAACAGAGAACACACTGTAGGGACTGTGTCCCTCAGCTGGTCAGGCAACACCTAAATACTCTACTACAGTCATGAGGAGACTCTGGGTAGAGACAAGGTACACCCTGAACATCTCACCAGTCCATTTCAAACACAAAAAAAAATCTACACTCAAACTCAGACCTAGGGGAATTTAGAACAGGTGATTCGCCTAATGTGCTGCTCTTTTGCTTGGTTCGAATAGAAATTAAAATCTTTATAGAAACTAAAATATATACAGTGGTATCTTGACTTACGAGTGTCTTTTATAATAGATTTTCCATGATATGAACTTTGATCCCACTAAAAATCTGTCCTAACCAATGAGCAAAATTTTGATTTAAGAGCTCTGCTGTGGAAATGGCTTTTGGTCTTGTATTCTTTTGTGCGTATTCCTCCGTGCACAGAGAACACCTTGTGCAGTGCTTCTCAATTATTTTCTGTGATGCCTTCTCCAGAAAGAAAGAAAAAAAAAAACATTTTAAACCCCCCCCCTCCCCCCAACACCCTGCGTGTGACTATAAATAATGTTTAATGCACTTGATAACATTTGCTCGGTGCTTTTTCCTTACACCATAGGGCGACAATGAGAGTGCCATTGCCACCTACTGCAGAGGATGTGCAATTACACTTAATTCTAATACAGTATGGCAAAAAAGCATGATCCACAGGTCATACCCCCCTTCCCTCCCCCCGGCATCACACTTGCCCCACTATTTGAGAAGCACTGGCCTTGTGGGAGCTCACCACGAGCCTTTCCTCGCTGGCATTCGTGGTGTGCACATGCACAAAACTCTCTTCCTCCTCTTCCTGCTCCTTCACTGTTACGCATCACTTCATGACTGCCCAAGTGACATCTTTGCGCCCACGTGACATCATTTACACAGTCAATGATTGGAAGGGTTAGTTGACTTATTGTTTATTCTTGTTTTATGAATATACATGGATTATTATTATTATTATTATTATTATTATTATTATTATTATTATTAAATATGTATTGTTTTTCCATATTTATCTTTAATATATTAAGTCAAATATATGTTTTTGTGTCAGGTTATGTAAGTTTTTTGTTTCTTTTCTTGGGGGGGGGGTTTATATATATATAGTGTAATTCATTCCAATTAATTGTTGAAAATATGAAATTAATGTTATTGTTTTCATTTATTAAACATGAGACACGACAGACAGGTTGTCAAAAAAAAAAAGATGTGACTGCTACGAAGAGAAGGGAGGACAAGTTAGATTGGATCATGGTGAGCAATGGTTGGTCTGATAGGATCATGGTGATTATTGATTGGTTGGATGGAATCATCATTATCAGTGATTGATCCCATGAGATCTTAGTGATCAATCATTTGTCAGATGGGATAATGATGATCAGTGATTGGTCACAGCAAGTCATGGGGATCAGTGATTGATCACAAACCCAAGTCATGTGTTAAAATGTAGATTGAGTAGACATGCTTCCTAATCTCATGTCTGTGATGTAACATGAGCACGGTATAAAGTTAAAGTGATTAATGTGGGTTTAATAAGTCTCTCGGTTACATTTTTTAAAGGTTGTTTAAACAGGGTATAAAGCTGCTCAATTCAGTCACGAAGTCCACAAGTTCAGTTATTCTGAGGTCGGGGATCCGGGCCCCTGTACCACAAAGATGGCACTACTGGGGCCCAACCCTGAATTGTTCAGTTGTGTAAACAACGTTAAATGCTCTGGATAAGGGCGTCTGCCAAATTCCATAGATGCAAACAATAAGCTTTATAACATAAAATATAATAAAATAAAATCAGCCTTATATGCCAGCTGTGGATTTCTAGTTTCGGTAGAAATTAGAGCAAAAATTGAACAAATTCTGTTCTCCGAACATAATCGCTTAGGTTATCAGTCAGAAATCCAGAGAATTTGTTCCGGGTCGTTTTCACGCCATATGGTAAGGAACGTGTGATGAGTTTTTGGTCTGCAGACCTAATTATCTATTGATTTTCTAATGAGCAGTTGTTGAGTTTAGGTGAAACGAAAGCGTAAATCTCACTTCAAAACCCGGTGTGCTGCATCAGTACCTCCTCGCCTAAATGTATTTATTCCTCTGAAACCGGAGACATATTTATAACGGCCCTGTGATCCCAGTTTTTTTAACAAATCGAGAATTAGATGCTGAATAATCACCAAGCTCGGAGGCGGTGTGCGTTCACATGGATCATCTCCATGCTGCTGTCGGAATAAATTAATTATGCTGCACTATTCTTATTTATTCCTGAGCAGCTGACGGGTAAACATCCATTAATGCCTCATAGCTGATAATATACTCACAGATTAGACAGAACACATATGCGTTAATGTAAAAGTGAGGCAGCACAGGCAGGTGTTTTCCTGTGGTCCAAATTGAAAACCCTGAAACATAGCAAAAAAAAAAAAAAAATCAAGATTAACACACACACACACTAATGCTTTTTGACTGAGGCCTGGTATAGTTCCCATTCATCGCCATGGAAACTACTGCATTCCAACACTGGTGATATAACCCTCGCAGAAATATCACATCCATATCACACATGATTGACATCTGTTTAAACACATGTGGCTTTATGTCAAAACATTGTGTACAATCACATGGAAAATGTTCACTCATTAGATCGCATCCGCACAAAGAGAACTCACATCTGAAAACATGTGATTCATGGAGAGCATCATAGGAAAATAAATTAATAAGATAAATTAGAAAATGGGACGAGTGGAAGTGAATCATAGGAGAAAATGAAATGAATCAAATGAATCATTTAAAAAGAGTCACATAAATCATACTGAGAAACACATGATTGATTCATTCGTTCGTTCATTTTCTGAGCAGCATAATCCAAGGCAGGAGCCTATCGAAGCCAACTCCGTTTGAAAGTGGAGTACAGCCTGAAAAAATTGACAGTCCCTCACAGGACTAACATACGTACACATTACTATTCATACTCATACCTTGGGTGTTTTGGAATAGTTAGTTACCCTCACGTGAATGCCTGTGGACAGTGAGAGGAAAGCGGTGTACCCAGAGGAAACCCACAAAAGCACAGGAACAAAAACAACTTCTACACAGAAAGGCCCTTGTCGAGCCCTGGACTTGAACACAGTACCTTCTTCTTATGAGGAGAACCTGCACCACTCCACTGTATAAAATGAATTTTTAGTAAATATGCATGTGTGTGTGTGTGTGAGAGAGAGAGAGAGAGAGAGAGAGTGTGCATGTGTGTGTGTGTGTGCGTGTGTGTGTGTGTGTGTGTGTGTGTGTGTGAGAGAGAGAGAGAGAGAGTGTGCATGTGTGTGTGTGCGTGTGTGTGTGAGAGAGAGAGAGAGAGAGAGAGAGAGTGCTTGTGTGTGTGTGCGTGTGTGTGTGAGAGAGAGAGAGAGAGAGTGAGTGTGCATGTGTGTGTGTGTGTGTGTGTGTGTGTGTGTGTGTGTGTGTGTGCGCACGTGTGTGAATAGGTGTGCATGTGTGTGTGTGTGTGTGTGTGTGTGTGTGTGTGTGTGTGTGTGTGCACACAGTGTGAATAGGTGTGTGTGTGTGTGTGTGTGTGTGTGTGAGAATAGGTGTGTGTGTGTGTGTGTGTGTGTGTGTGTGTGTGTGTGTGTGTGTGTGTGTGTGTGAGAATAGGTGTGCGTGTGTGTGTGTGTGTGTGTGTGTGTGTGTGTGTGTGTGTGTGTGTGTGTGTGTGTGTGTGTGTGTGTGTGTGTGTAAACCATATATTTTTTCCTTCTATTAAAATAACTTTCATCATTTAAATTTAAACACTGATTGACTTCTCAGAGACTCAGTACATTCAGAAAGTAATGTTTGGGTTTCCTCCAAGCACTCCGGTTTTCTTCCAACATTACAAAAACATGCACAGTACGCTAATTCCAGGTCTGAGTGTGAATGTACGTTGACCCTGCAATGACCTGGCGAGCTATTCAGCGTGTACCATGTCCTCACCTACAGTCGGTTGAGATGGGCTCCAGCCTCCCATGACACTAATTCAGATTAAACTTAGAATATGAATGAAATCAGCATGGTGGTGTAGTGGTGAGCATGTTTGCCTCACAGAAAGAAGGTGTACCCTGACTTCAGCCACAGTTGGCTGAGTTAGGCTCCAGCCTCTCTGCAACGCTAGTAGGATTAATTGGTTCAGAAAATGAATGAAATCATAAATAATTCTGATTTTCAGATTCATTCATTTTCTGAACCCATTACTTCTATGGTTTGCACCCATCTCAGCCAACGGCAGAGTACACCCTGGATGGCTCGTCAATCCATCACAGGGCAGAAACATGCTGACAACCAAACAGCAATTCTATATAAAAGTCAGCAATGGTTCTTTTACATGAACCTCCCACCACATACAGTGAGAGACACGGCCGGCCACTGTCACCTGCTTGTGGCTGGTGTCCCCCCAGAGCACTAAGGCTTGAACCCCCAACCATGTGATTAGTATTCCAGCACCTTACCACCGACCCACCAGTGCCCCTGAGTTACAGATCATAAAGAAAGTCATGCTTCTCATTAACTCATTTTGTTCTATTCCTGAAGCTTCTCTCTGATATCAGGTTGTACGCCCATACAGTCGAGAACTGATTCATGGTCCCCGACTGGCCACGTCAGTGTAAATAGTTTGGCAGCGCCGTTTTAGCCGAGGGCGACGGTGAGCGTGATCGGGCAACTAAAGGTCAGCTGTGTGCTTCAGGAAAGAGAACTGAGGTGTAAAATGCTCTCATTACCGCGACCCAGAGATCCGGAGTCGGCGTGAACTCTTCACATCTGCTTTCTGTTCACATTTTTTTTACAGAATTAGCAATTCCGAGATTTAATCAACGAGACGAATGACACGAGAGCTGCCAAGTCCGACAGGAATATAAAATTATACGCCCGAATGTGTTGGCATCGTTAGAACCTGATAATCACGACTATGTTGAGATCTCCAGACTGGATTCTGCTCACATTCTGATACTGATAGAAAAGGAAAGTGTCGAAGACATGCACATCAAAAAAAAAAAAAAAAAAAAAAAAAGCTGCAATAAATATCACTTCAGGGAAAAAAAATACTGCATGGAGACAGAACTCACTGCATTCGATGCTGCATCCCATCATGCAACACGGTGATTTCCTGATTAATCAATAAACAAATGTTCAGTTCATTTTCTGTAACCGCTTAATCCTAATTTGGGTCGCGGGGAGGCTGGCGCCCATCCCAGCCAACTTCGGGCGAGGGCAGAGTACACCCTGGACAGCTCGCCAGGCCATCGTAGGGCGGAAACACGCCGACGGCTTTGCAGCTACTCTTGTCAAAAGTCAGCAATGGTTCCTTTACATGCCTCACACCGTAGACAGTGAGAGACAGGGCCGGCCTTTGATAACCCAGTTAGCTGCACTGGGGAGGACAGTGACAACCTTGTGGAGAGTGGGACTCGAACCCCCAACCTTTGGATCAGCGATCCAGTGCCCTAGACCACCACTGCCCCCATAAACAAATGTAAAAAAAAAAAAAAAAAAAAAAAAAAAAAAATCAGGAAATGTTATGAATGGCAGTGGATATAAATGTAAAATAAAGAAAAATATCAGATTTTATAATGTTTCTATTTTTACAGAATATAAAAAAAATAGCAAATCAATCAACCCAGCGTGAATGTTTACTTACTATCTCGCTACACGATAAATTAGCATAATCACAACCCAGCATTCAGTGACAATAGACTGGGTTTCTCACCCAACCGATAAATCACGAATGCTAACTAACTAGCATTATCTCATTGCTAATGTAACCGAATGCCACACGAAACTAGCAGTGACGCCAATGACGTAGAGAAAAAATAGACTGCGCACAGGCCTCTTTCGCGCGGTAATTCGGCTTCAACTTCCGGTTAGGACAAAACATTGCTTTGGGTACTATTTCACTTCAAAGTTGACATTTTTTGGCATCCTTACAATTGTACTTTATTATGACGCATAACAACATCGAATTTAATTTGAATATGTTAGGTTTAGCTTTTTTGGTGTCAATATGGTTCATTAATGGTCCGCGGCTGGCTGTCAAAACCGTGCAGGCGGTCGCAAAAAAGTAACTTTTCACCAGAAACTGTATCTCAGTTTAACCTTCATTAGGCGATAGGCTTGAAGCTTAAGCAACATTACTTAATGTCCTCGTCCGACTCCAGGCGAGGGCAGAGTACACCCTGGACAGTTCGCCAGAACCATCGCAGGGCGGAAACACGCCGACGGCTTTGCAGCTACTCTTGTCGAAAGTCAGCAACGGTTCTTTTACATGAACCTCACACCATAGACAGTGAGAGACATGACCCGCCTTTGATAACCCAGTTAGCTGCACTGCGGGGGACAGTGACAACCTTGTGGAGAGTGGGACTCGAACCCCCAACCTTTGGATCAGCGATCCGACGCCCGATATCACCAGGCCACCACTGCCCCGTGGATGAAAGTTAAGATCTAATAATAATTAATATTTCCTTACCACTAGGGGCAATGTGGAACCGCCAATTAGCCTAACGTTCATGTCTTTGGACTCTGGGAGGAAACCAGCGCACCAGGAGGGAACCACTGAAAGTACATGCAAACTTCAGATAGAAACGCCCTGACTCCGCTAGGAACTCGAACCCACGACCTTCTTGCAGGCACACATTAAACACTCCGGTAGGCGGCAGGCTTGAAGCTTAAGTAGCATCACTTACCCTGAAATTTATGAACGTTTACTTTTTATTATTATCCCCAGTGTAACAAGCATGCGTGTAACTGGTCTGCTGTTGTGTATATCTGTAATCAATACAGAATGCATCATGTTGCTGCTGCTCATTTATATGATGTAATATTACATGTGGAGATGAACTGTCAGTGTTTGTGGTTATAAATGTGTCGTGCCGTGTTGTATATTTTCATCTCTCAAGTTCTGGGGACGGGCGGCAGGTCCTGATTCCCCTCGCGAGCTCTTTGTTCTAACATTAAGCGAATAAAACTAACGTACATGCCTCAGATGATTGATTTCTGAACCTGAGAGCGATAGTTGTGTGGAATATATTGATAACATTTCCGAGATTGTTCATCCTGTACAAAAAGTGTCCGAAAAATTCCTTGTAGTTTGTGGAATATATCAATTGAAATCCCTGATACACTATACAGTGGAACCGCAACTCCCTCTCCATCCCCTTCTCTCGCCCCCTGTCTCTCTCTCTCGTATCTCTCTCTCTCTCTCTCTCTCTCGCTCTCTCTCTCTCTCTCTCTCTGTCTCTCTCTGTCCCCTCTCTCTCTCTCTCTCTCTCTCTCTCTCTCTCTCTCTCTCTCTCTCTCTCTCTCTCTCTCTCTCTCCTTCTCTCTCTCTCGCTCTCTCTCTCTCTCTCTCCCCTCTCTCTCTATCCCACTCTCTCCCTCTCTCGCTCTCTCTCCTCTCTCTCCTTCTCTCTCTCCCTCCACCCTCTTCCTCTCTCTCTCCTTTCCTCTCCCTTGCCTTCTCTTGCTCTCTCTCCCCCTCCCTCTCTGTCTCTCACTCTCCCTCCCCCTCTCTTTCACTCACTCCCTCGTTCTCCCTCTCCCTCTCTCTCCCTCTCTCTCTCCCTCTCTCTCTCTCCCTCCCTCTCCCTCTCCATCTCTCAATCTCCATCTCCCTCTCTCTCCTTCTCTCTCCCTCTCCGTCTCTTGCTCTCCCTCCCCTTTCTCTCACTCACTCCCTCGCGCTCCCTCTCCCTCACTCTCCCCTCTCTCTCTCTCTCTCTCTCGCTCTCTCTCCCTCTCCCGCTCTCTCCCTCTATCTCGCTTTCTCTCCCCCCTCCCTCTCCATGTCTTGCTCTCCCTCACCCCTTTCTCTCACTCACTCCCTCGGTCTCCCTCTCCCTCTCTCGCTCAGTCTCCTCTCTCTCTCCCTCTCTCCCCTCTCTCTCGCTCTAGCTTGCTCACTCTGTCTATGTCTCTGTCTCGCTTTCTCTTTGACGGCAACACTTCAGTGTAAAGACGGCGTTTATTCGGACCAATCCAAGATCAGAGTGCTAAGCTTTCTTCCTCCTCCAACTCTGAGCTCTTAGTGTCAGCGCACAGGCAACATGTCAGCGGATATTTTAAAAAGAGAAGTGAAGGGTAGAGCAGATTAGGTGGATTCGATTATTCGAGGTGGCAGCGACTGCTGACCTGATATCGCTTCACCTGCGGTGTAGGTCCCACTGTGCTGCGCTGTGTATCCTCATCACAAAGCAGAGTTACAGCACGGATACAGCTTGAGTTTGGGCAAAACAAAAACAAGGCTCATTATGAAATTCTCTCAACATATTTAATCAATCAATTGATCAGTCAATCAATCAGTAGATCGATCAATTGTTAACCAATCATTTGAAATATGATTAATGCTACTGCAAGGTTAATTGGATGAAAGTTCAGTTCAGTTCATTTTCTGTAACCGCTTAATCCCAATTAGGGTCACGTGGAGTCTGGCGCCCATCCCAGCTGATTCTGGGCGAGGACAGAGTACACCCTGGACAGCTCAACTGGTCATTGCAGGGCGTAAACACACCGACGTCTTTGCTGTCTACTCTTGTCGAAAGTCAGCAACGGTTCTTTTACATGAACCTCACACCATAGACAGTGAGAGACATGACCGGCCTTTGGTAACCCAGTTAGCTGCACTGCGGGGGACAGTGACAACCTTGTGGAGAGTGGGACTCGAACCCCCAACCTTTGGATCAGCGATCCGACGCCCTATATCACTAGGCCACCACTGCTCATGGATGAAAGCTAAGATCTAATAATAAATAATATTTCCATACCACCAGAGGCAATGTGGAACAGTCAGTTAGCCTGACGTTCATGTCTTTGGAGTCTGGGAGGAAACCAGCGCACCAGGAGGGAACCACGGAAAATACATGCGAACTTCACATAGAAACACCCTGACTAGGATCTCGAACTCACGACCTTCTTGCAGGCACACATTAAACACTACGCCTCTGTTTATAGTGAGTCTAAAAAAAAAATAAATTAATTAAAAAAATAATAATAATTAAATGAATTTTAAGACTTAGAGGAGACTTTAAAAATAAAATTAACTATTTAAATCAATTCGAATTATCATTCATAAATGTATCACAAACAAAGCTGAAAATAACACACGTTATAAATAAGGATGCATTATTAAAAAATTATAAGTATATCACTTTCAGCAGCTCAATGTACAATTGTACATCTGCCCTTTTTTGCCCCTTTCAGAAACATAGGCTCCACAATAGGCCAGTTCAGTACCCAAGCACACAATTGTACATGTGTTGTCCCTGTATGAAACTAGGGAAGACCTGTCTGGTGGTTGATGTTGGAACAAGAGTTGTGGCCCCTTTGCAACATGGCTGCCTACATGTTCGTGCTGGATGAGAGTAGAAGTGTCTTAAACAAAATACAACTGTTCCAAGTTAGTAAATAAACGTTTGCATGTTTTTTTTTGTTTTGTTTTGTTTTTTATTATTGTCTAAGGCAAGTCTCCCTCTTTAACTAATTGAGTCACTGGGGGTACAATTGTACTACTTATTGAGTCCCAATATTTGCATAAAATTAGTCCTTATTTGCATAATTTATGAGCAATCGAGACAAAGTTTATTTTCTGAGGTCGATGCCCTATAAGGATGATCAAGCCAACAACAACAACAACAACAACAACAACAACAACAACAAATGTTCATTCAGATTCACTGCAAGGTTGCCAAAGAGGTTCTTCATAAGACCTTCATAGAGAAGGCTACCATGAATCAGGTCACGTGTGTTATTTACTAATTAAGGAATGCGTTTTACAGTCTGGTAGCCTGCAGATATAACAGCGCTCATTGGTGTTTATAGAAATGTTTATATAGCATTACAAGCACATGCTCAGTAGATATTCACTGCGCAATTATATTGTATGTTTTGTTGGAAGTTTCCTCCACCTGGAGTGACACGTTCTCCAAAAGCAGAGCTGCTAAACCACCGAAGATTTTGAGTCAGAAATAAATAATGTACCTCCTCTTCTTTACATGCTGTAATAATTTTGTGCAAATAGCATTTTAATGGTTTCTAACTTTATCTCTCAGCAGCAGGATAAATAATTCATTCGCTCGCTCCACCGCGTGGACGATACAGAGAGCACAGTGCGGTGAAGACGAGAGGAATGAAGTGAATCGGCACACAAACAAAAACGATATCGCTTCCTGCCAATCCTGTATTTATAATGCATTATAACCGCATGGAAGATATTTAAATCACATTTCAATGGCGTCACGGTGGTAACGGCTTCGGTAAAAGCCGAATATAATCCTTATATATTATTATGTATCTATAACATAGTGTCTTAAAGGCTATAAAGGTATTGTTACAATTATTTCTATCACAGGAACATTAGAGTTAAAACATTTATTTTACTGAGCAGTGTTTATAACATTATTATTATACTTTTGTGTTGAAGTGATATCCATAATATACGATGTTATACACACTAATCAATGAATACAATTCATAGACTATAAAGAACAAAGCTGTACAGTGTTAAACATTCTGAGAAATAAATGTGCCTGGCGAATGCATTATAGTGACTTGAAAAGGCTGATAGTTTCTATGCGACTTGAAAACATCACAATCTGATTGGTGCACTATTTCAGAATCTATAAATGATTATTCCGAGTGAATAACGCTGGAATCTCAATGATTGGCACTAACAGTAAGTTACACGTACTTGTGTAGACTGTTTAAAAAATTACCTGTGTGACCGCATGAAACGTCTCTGCCGGTGATGTATCTTCATCTTGTTACTCAACAAGACCTCATATATGACCCGGGCATATATATTTGGACACCAGTTTTCTAATTTTAATCGGGGGGAAAAAAAAAAAAGTCTTTGTCAATCTATGTGTCCTGCATTTGTTGATAGAATTTTGTAAGGATCGGCCAATCCGTGTGGCGAGTATAATCCAAACTTGTGCGGGTCACTTATGTCCCCAGGAAGATCAATGAGATTTTTTTTAACATTATATCTTCAGATGGTGTTGATGGCTCTTCATTCTGACAGTCACGTTTCAGATAATTCAGCGATATAATTATTATTTCTATTACCATATCGAAATTATCCTATCACATTGTAATACATAATTCATGCAAAGTGACTTCACTTTTTATGATTTGATTTCATTTTTGATGCAAAGAAAAAAAATGCATAGAAATAAAAGGTAACATGCATATCACAAGATGTAAAAGACAAAGGTTTTGTAAATAAATGTAATATTGTTCTATCATTGTGTGTTTTTGCTTTTTTGTAAAAATAAATTCCATACCTTATTACATAAGATGATGGACAAATATATTAGAGAGTGAAATAAATATGAAGAACCCGAAAACAATCATTTATATAGAAATATTCCTATATAAAGTCAATGGGGTCACAATGACCCCACTCGGCCATATTAGGCGCCGAAATAGCTCGGTCGCTTGAGGGTTAAAGGTACGCAGAGACATATAAACACAAGAGGAGAACATAGTGAGTTCACACATGGAGCAGAACATCTGGATAAGACACAATGCACGCATGACAGAAGCCCAAAGTGAGCTCACACCGCTAATGCATGACGAAATCATGTGATCGGAGTCACACAATGCAAACGTCCCTGTTAGGAGCAGTTGACATTCTTGTTGTAATTACTGACACTATTAACACAAAGGTAAATCTCAATACCTGTCTGGAGGCTGCAAAGTTGCACCTGATAACCACATTTTATAACGATTGAATGATTATTAGAGACTGTAGGTCAATCATGATGTACACACAGACAAACAGACAGACACCGAATTCAACATCAACACCTCATTGGCCAAATATAACCAGGTGATATAAATAGGAAATCCCGAATCCGTCTCGTTACTTTGTTTTCAGTTCTCCGTTTATTCTGATTCTCCGTGCAGTCTACACCGACATTTTGGTATAACATGAAAATTCCACACAGAAACAGTCTCGGCGAGGTTGGGACTCGAAACCAGAACCTTCTCTTTATGAGGCGCTGTGCTGAACACTATCCTGCCATGCCACCTGTTATAAGGAACCGTATGTGCAACTATTATTACAGTTCTGTTCATTTTCTGTAACCGCTTAATGCTAATTAGGGTCACGGGGAGGCTGGTGAACATCCCAGCCGACTCTGGGCGAGGGAAGAGTACACCCTGGACAGCTCGCCATGGCCATCGCAGAGCAGAAACCCGCTGACGGCTATGCAGCTACTCTTGTCGAAAGTGAGCAATGGTTCTTTTACAGGAACCTCACACCATAGACAGTGAGAGACATGGCTGTGCTGCACTGTGGGGGTGGGGAGTGGGGGGGGGCAGTGACAACCTTGTGGAGAGTGGGACTCGAACCCCAAACCTTAGGTTCAGCGATCCAGCACCTTTACCACCAGGCCACCAGTGCCCTATGTATCATAAGACATTAACTCACTTTAATTGGACTGTTATACAATATACCATGGGAAGCAAAGAATTGCTATTCTTTTTATTTTTTTTAAATATATTTATTTATTCATTTGTTCATTTATTTATTTATTTACTTTTTGATGTTTGTAGTGTTGGGCTGGTGGTAAGGTGCTGGATTATTGATCCTAAGATTGGTGGTTCAAGCCCACTGCCAACAGCTGTCTCTCACTGTCTGTGGTGGAGGTTCATGTAAAAGAACAATGTATAGAGGACCTGCATACCGTGCTTTTGCCCTGAGATGGCCTGGGGAGCTTTCCAGGGTGTATTCTGCCCTCGCCCAGAGTCGGCTGACATGGCCGGCAGCTTCCCCACAACTCTAATCAGGATTATTTGCTTTAGAAAATGGATGAATGGATGATTTTTATTTTATTTATTATTTATTTATTATTATTATTTATTTATTTTTTTTGGTGTAGTTGGGTTTAAACTTCTCAGCTTCCCCTGACAGAGTTTATTCACTCCAGCTTTCCTATTTTACTAATTTTCTACCATTTTGTGGAGTAATTTTCCGAACCATTAATTTAATGGTGCACTCACAGTCTTTCTGCCTGTAACTCAACAATTACTAAAAACATCTCCAAGGCTTAAGATGTGACCTTTTGCACAGTGTGTAGAGAAGGTATAATTTGGGTGAGATTGCTATAATATTCCATCAGGAACATATTTCTGACTGGCAGATGATTAGAACCTCACTATGGATTCATCAGTGAAAAAAAAAAAAAAAAAAAAAAAAAAAAAAGAGAGAGAGAATGAGAGAAATAAACAAACCAAGTCCAGTCCATGGAGAAAGTGTTGTGCCCATCTAGGAGGTGGTGTGTTGGTAAACACTTGGAAATGGAAGAAATGAACAACTGACCTGACCTTTATAACTCTGGGGTGGAGGCGCATCTCTGAGCTCCTGATTAACCAAGTGTTGAAGGCTTACTTCAGCGTTCTCTCCTGCAGGTGAGGAGATCGATGGTGCCGCCGGGGGGACCCCAATCTTCTCAACATCTTCTTGACACCAAGACATTCTTAAAATATTTACTGGACATAAAATATTTACCTTCATGACATGAACACAGACATAAGAAGCTGGAAAGTTCACCAACAAGCAAGTGAAAACACTTTTTTGAGTTGTGACACAATATCAACGATTTTCATACCAATTTCTCACCTGGTGTGGAATAAGTATGGTTATTAATGCTTCATTACACCTTATATAGCATATGGTGCCGACACAGTACATTATATTGTTTAAAAAAGTTTTTCATTAAAAAAAAACCCTTATATTTCCTTATAAGCACACACACACACACACACACACACACACACACACACACACACACACACACACACCAAACAACAATAATAATAATAATAATAATAATAATAATAATAATAATAATAATAATAATAATAATAATAATAATAATAACATGTATTAACATGTACATTAGCATTAATAATAAATACGAATAAAGCAAGAATAAACAATAAGTCAACTAACCCTGCTGATCATCAACTGCAGTGAAGATGTCACGTGGGCATGAAGATGTCACGTGGGCAGGCATAAAGTGGTGCATAACAGAGAAAGAGGAGAATTTTGTGCATGTGCATGCAAGCGAGGAAAGGCTCATGGTGAGTTCCGCCCAGGCCAGTAGTTCTCTCGTATGTCCCTGGGAAACATGCATTTTTGCCATACTGTAACAGAGTTAAGTGTAATTGCGCATCCTCTGCAGTAGGTGGCAGTGGCACTCTACAGTCTATAGTATGATGCGCAATTACACTAGGTTGGAAAAAAGCACCGAGCAAATGATATGAACTGCAGTAAACACTATTTATAATTGCGCCCGGGGCTGGATGGCTATATATATAAAAAGACATTGAGGAAAAGAAAAAATAAACAAAGTAAATCCATTTTAAAAGAATATGATTCAGTTTGAATTTTTTTTTACTACATCCTGCACTATTTTGGTGATTTTCTTCTTTCTTTTTTTCGAAACAATAGCATTTACATTCTTTAAGCAACATCTCATCCTTCTCATTATCCAAAAGGAAATGAATATTCATTGATGCACACTGGTATTTGCATAAAGGATTTAATTCCATTGTAATTCTATCTTCTTTCACAGACATAATTATTCCAAAGCTTATATGAAATGGTATTTAGTAAAGCGAAATGTCAGAAGTTTTTTGCTTCATTGCAGTACCTTGGAAGCTTTGGATTAATGAAGTTTTAATTCTGGAACGAGGAGGTTTCAACATAATTAATTAATGAGAAGAGGGATTAGGTTATGTAGCTTGGGTATAGCGGAAAAAGCAGGAGCAGTATTTTCCTTTCCTTTTCTGGGATGAAGAGATCATGTATCAGGATTAAATTATTGTACAGTCAGGGACAATCAGGCTCTTCCTGTCTCTGTCTCCGAAATTCAGTTAGAACGTAATTTAATTTTTACAGTACAGAAAATAAAACTAATGAAGAACTTGTCATATTTATTCAAATTGTTTATTTATTTATTTTTTTAAATGTTTTTTAAAGTTTGATTTGATTAAACAGGAAAAAAAATAAAGATTCTACTTCAATAAATAATTATTGTTTCACAAACCACAGTCACATCTGCAGTGATAGCTTTCAACTTGGTTTTACAGTGAACTGGAAGTCAAAGTTAATGAGAGTACATGAAATAACGTTTTTTTTAATTATTATTATTATACACTCCTTTTTCTTCTTTTCCTTTTTCATGGGTCGCCACAGCGAATCATCTGATTCACTCATTGGATTTGGCAGAGGTTTTTACATCGGCTGCCCTTCCTGACACAACCCTTTAGCAAGGGACAGAAACATGTTGACGGCTTTGCAGCTACTCTTTATGAATGTCAGCAATGGTTCTTTTACATGCCTCACACCATAGACAGTGAGAGACATGGCCGGCCTTTGATAACCCAGTTAGCTGCACTATACACTGTTTTATCAAAAACTGCACTATGGTCAAGTATCATAAGCATGTACACATAATCTCGATCAGATACCCGCAGTAGCTCATTTACGACCATAACCAATGCAGTCTCTATGCTGAAATAACAGCATTGTTCTAACCATTAAATTTGAATGAATGAATAAATGAATGAGATCCTTAGTTCATAAGAATATATTAATTAGAATATGTGATTAGCCAAGCATGAAGTGCTGCCCCACTACAGGTAGTGGCTGACCACGTTTGCTTGGAGTTAGATTAGCATGGCGACTTCTGGGTTTTTTTTTTTCCTTCAATTGTGATGTTACTAATGGTATATGGGTTAACATCCTAGTAGATTAGCTAATCAGAACACATGACTCTTTATATCCAATAACACAATAATGCTTAATATAATTAAGCATAGTATATAATTATTATAACTGCCCTGTGATGGCCTAACGAGCTCTACAGGGTGCACTCTGCCCCCACTCAGAGTCGGTTGAGATCGGAGCCAGTCTCTCCACTACCCTCATTAGGAATAAGCGGTTCAGAAAATGAATGAATGAATGACTGAATGAATGAATGAATTAATTACTATAACTACTATACTGTGCGGTAACTACTTCCCTGAAAACCTGATCATCATGATCGTAGAATCATACGTTATATATGTCAGGTCATGACGGATTGTTAGAACTGATAAATCTGTTTAAAAAGGAATCATTATGGGATGCACCGTGTAGTGGGCAGGCAACGTGTATAAGGAACCATGATTGAAAACTGTAAATGTGTTAGAATGATTTAAGAATATGACGAATATGGACATTTGCTTTAAACACAGCATAAGAAACAGGAAGCAGGAAACAGAGGCAGTGAAAAGTGAGTTATTTCTTCAGAGATTTTGGGAATCCAGTACTTGGAATTGTGTAAAATACAATAGAATAAAACACATGATCTCTTGTGCATTTAATCAAAAATATATCACCCAGAAGACTTACACAGTGCGGAGGTTTCTATTCCGCCAAGTGTGCAGGGGCTTGGTTACACCCCAAAAAAAAAAAAAAAAAAAAAGTTAAATCAAATAAAATAATAAAAAAATGCTGAGTTATCATACTGGAACACTTCCTTTTTAAACTATGGGGGGCAGTGTTTTTTTTTTTTTTCAGCATGACATTTATTTCTCCCTCTCTGCCCCCCCCCCCCCTCATGCATTTCTGTTCTCCTCACCTTGGCACAGTTCCTCCTTTGCTCCTTCGTTCCGATCCTTCTGTTTTCTTTACATCACAATAACATCTTCATTAACATAATTTCATCTCTCAAGGTCATCACCGTCTCTTTTTATTTAGCGCTCACAATATGGCAAAACCATCTTTCCAATTTTGGCGTCTCTGTGATATGCTGTCGTATTTTTTTTCACTTTATATCCAGGCTGTCCAGGAACCGAGTAATTAATCTGCATTACAGCTAAACAGGATGTGACAGACTTTGGGAAATATTCTCTCTGACATTTGATGAAGATACTCTGACTCTGATTAAATGCTGTGTTCGCTCTAATGGAGGCGCTGTAAAGTGGTGTGTTAGCATTACGACCAGGCTATTAGAAAAAAAAAAAAGTTTTCTTTATTTATTTACTTTTTGATCTGATCCAGCCCACAGGCAGCTGCACTATAACTACTGGTAATAAATTTCTCTCCTGCTGCACTTCTGAATCTTTTATTAAAACACTTGTGATCTTCCACTGATGCAGAAGGTCAGATTCATCTTCAACTCACAGAACATCGTACTGTTTATTTTCACACGTAAAAGGGCACCTGTAAAGATCTCCGTGTCTATGACTTTTTAAGGACCAAACTGCAACATATACAGAACTGTAGGTCTGACCGGATGTTTTGTTATGCAATGGTACCTACCTACCAAAAGTGCTCCAAGAGAGGTTACAAAGAACCAAACATCACCATTAGCTACTATAGCATAAATTGCTGAAAAACGTGTATTCTGGCTGTAGGAGAAAAGTCCCAGAACACACCAGTCATCACTAGCTGTTGGATAAGACGGTGTGTTGCTGGGTACTGCCTCCATGTCCATCATAGAAATCCCAACAATGGGAACATGAGCTTCAGAACTGAACCATGGACAACATGAAAATGAAAATAGTTTGGTTTGATAACTCACAGTTGGTTTTGGGCAGATGTGATACTAATCTAAACATGGATATTTGAAGGATCTTCATTCCTTGTGCATCCAGATCTTGAAGTACTGTAATCACATACTGACATTCATTCAAGGGTGACATGGTGGCGTAGTGGTTAGCACATCCGCCTCACAGCAAGAAGGCATGGGTTCGATTCCAGGCCTGGGTGTTTCTATGTGAAGTGTGCATGTTCTCCTCGTGCTTGTGTGGGTTTCCTCTGGGTACTCTGGTTTCCTCCCACAGTCCAAAAACATACAAAGTAGGTTAATTAGCTGTTCCGGATTGGCAGTATGAGTCTGTATGTGGCCTGGTGAACCATACAGTACATGCCATGGCAATCCCTGTATGAGCATCATTCAAGCTTCAGGGATGGACGTCCATTCCTCGTGACTGGATGTAGACACACAGAGATAGAGAGCGAGAGAGAGAGAGACATTCATTTGCCTTATTATTGAACTGACTTTTAAACTGAACTTCAAACCTGACCTGTGAATAGATTTCTACCAAACTTGGTGGGGACATTACATCAAGTACCTGAGATCATTTCAATTTGGAATGTCAAGGTCAAAGGACAAGGTCGGGGCAGGTTATTACAGTTTAGAGAAAAAACATGAATACAATGGTACCTCACTTTATGAAATTCATCCATTCCAGAGCCTTTTTCGTAATCTGCATTTTTTGTAAATTGAACCCATTTTACATGTAAAATGCGTGGCTTGTTCCAAGGCTCTCAATACTACCCCCTAAACCCTTTAAAAATGATAAACGTTTACCTTTTAAGACCTCCTTCTGCTTCAATATCGTACCGATGGTAGACGGGTTTGTCCATATTCCTTTGAGATATCACGCGAGCCCGTTTCTTCTTACTCGCACTGAAAATCTCGTGTGTGTGTGTGTGTGTGTGTGTGTGTGTATGTGTGTGTGTGTGTCTCCATAACAGTCAATGTGAGGGAGCTGCGTCATCCCTCCTAGCCAATGGGAGGCCAGCGTGGCGGGGTGTTTGAACGTCGTTGATGGGAGAGCAGGTCTTGCATTGTTTGCATGTTTGAATGGCACGTTTGAATTTTTAAGATGGCACTTTCTTAACGTGAACTTGTCTCGTATACAGAGACAAAAATGTTATTAAAATGCATTTCGTAACCTGCATTTTTCGTTTGGTGAGACTTTCGTAAAGTGAGGTACCACTGTAACTGAAAAACAAGAGCAGATAAACACACCATTATTATGAGACTTTTGACCTTGAGTGACCTCCAAAGATCAAACGCTAGTCGTCTTGTAAATCCTGTAACTAGAGTTTGTCTATATGTAGAGATGTCCACGTAAAATATTTTGTAAGACAGACACATGGAACATTCTCCATATTCCACAGTGGAGCCACCTTACAGTCTACAAGTGATACTCTGGTTACGTTTTGTATGTTTTTGTGCCTTTTTTTCTTTTTTTTTGTGTACACTTTTTTGTGTACACACTCTGTTTTATTTTATTTATTTATTTATTTTTTGTACATTGTATGTGTGAAATCAAACAGCTTCTACTGTTATAATGTGTGTTTTTGTGCACTCAGGCTTTTGCACATCAAGTTTAATAGTGGAGGCTTTGGGTTGTTGACTTTGGACCTGCCATCACCTGCACTTTGTTGAATAGGAAACTTACACCAAGTTCTGAAGATCAAGGTACTCTGTTTAGAAGCATGTGGGGGGCAATTAGACCATGACACTGAGTCATACGACTGGGACTGGCTGAGGCACTCAGGAAAATAATCACAGGAAAGTACTTAGAGAAAAAAAAAAAAAAAGAGTTTCCAGATGAAAAGGATCTTGGAAATTATAGGTCATACGCACAAGGTGAATAGAGGTGGGTTAAAAAACAAAAAAAACAAAAAACAAAAAAAAAACATTATGATGCCCCCTGGGGTGTTGTGTAACCACTTCGAGCTCTTTTTCATTACCCCGTTGTCTGGTATACTGGTCCTGGAGATTTTTTTTTTTTTCACTTTTCCATGAAATCATTTGTCTAGAAGTCCTTTTAGGCCCTTTATCTACTGAATCCTTCAATAATATCTGACCAAACATTCATTATTTATTTCTCACTATGGAAGGCAGATTAATTATTAAAGGTTCAGGGGTCAAAGGTCAGGGTCACATGCTTAGAAAAAGCTGATCCACACCTCTTCTTCTTTTCCTTTTGGCTGTTCCCTTCAGGGGGCGCCAGAACGAATCATCTGCCGCCATCTTCATAGAAGTCATATTAATGATTTGCACGTTTGATCTGGCGGAGGTTTTTACGTTGGATGCCCTTCCTGACACACCCCTCTAGCAAGGGGCAGAAACATGCTGATGGCTATGCAGCTACTCTTGACGGAAGTCAGCAATATTTCTTTTACATGAACCTCCCACCATAGACGGTGAGATTCATGGCCGGCTTTTGATAACCCAGTTAGCTACACTGGAAGGACAGTGACAACCTGGTGGAGAATGGGACTCGAACCCCCGACCTCAGGATCGGTGATCCAGCATCTTTTACCACCAGGCCACCATTGCCTGCCCCCACCAGACCACCACTGGCTGCCACCTAGGCCACCTCTGACCAGAAATCTGATTCACACTCTGCGGGCTGAATTCCAGCATGGATTTAAACCAAACCTACATCACGTACTTCTGACTAAATTCTGATCAAGTGGATGAGAACTTCTGATCAGGAAAGAGCCAGGAATTTCTACGAATTAGTTTTCATGTTGCTCATGGTTTACGGTAAAATATTGACCAGGTACTAATACTAATAATTAAAAAAAGAAAAATACAAAGCGGCATGAAAGCAGGAAAATGGATCACATTTGAAAGATAAAACGACAGAAATAGCGCCGCTACCGCAGTAATCAGCAGCTGCCGAGTTGATAAATGAGCTCAGCTTCATAATTAAACTGATACTTCTGCAGACTGAACGCCGACTGACATACAAGCAAAGCGAGATTGTTCAGTCTCAGTGCTTTATTTCACAAGTAGATGATACGTACTACAGATCCCCCTGCACTGCTGAGTCCCGTGCACTCGGAGGCTCAGGCTCACCTGGTTCGTGGGTCGAACCCGCAGTTCCACCAGCAGTGTTCAGCCCTTGATCAAAGTTATTCTAAAAATTGTTTAAATAAGACAAATCTGCCACAGTGTCAAAAATCTATTATTGGTAAAGGGTCTATTTTTATTTTTATTTATTTATTTTTTGCAAATGGAATAAATCTCTCAGAATCTGGCCAGACTTTTGGTATTTTATGTTTCATGCTCTGATCAAAGGGTGCTGACAATCCTGAGTAATGGAGGCTACAGCAGGGCGGAGCCCACTCGCAGATGAAGCTCTACGGTTACAGAGCAGATTGGCAGTTAAAATCCGGGGTTCTGGTCTCGGTCGTTAAATCGGAAATGAAAACCGATTTGTTTGGTTAAAGCTCTCGTTCACAGCTTGATCCTGAAACGTTCAGTTGTTTTGCTTCACTCGGACCTGGATTGACTTTCGTGACGTGATTGTAGTAGTAAGTGAGTTTTGGTGAATTTCCTGATTGTCCTTCTTCAGTTTTTAAACCATCACAGAAGAAGAAAATACTCTCTCTCTCTCTCTCTCTCTCTCTCTCTCTCTCTCTCTCTCTCTCTCTCTCTCTCTCTCTCTCTTTCTCTGTGTCTTTCTCTCTGTATTTGTGTGTCTCTGTCTCACTCTGTGTGTGTCTCTATCTCTCTTTGAGACTCTCTCTCTCTGTCTTTGTGTGTGTCTCTGTCGCACTCTGTGTGTGTGTGTGTGTGTGTGTATCCCTCTCTGAGACTCTCTCTCTCTCTCTCTCTCTCTCTCTCTCTCTCTCTCTCTCTCTCTCTCTGTCTCTCTCTCACTCTCCGTCTTTGTGTGTGTGTCTCTGTCTCACTCTCTCTCTCTGTGTGTCTCTCTCTATCTCTCTGAGACTCTCTCTCTCTCGCTCTCTCTCTCTCTCTCTCTCTCTCTCTCTCTCTCTCTCTGTCTTTGTGTGTGTGTGTGTGTGTCTCTGTCTCACTGTGTGTGTGTCTCTCTATCTCTCTCTGAGACACTCTCTCTCTCTATCTCTGTCTCTCTCTGTCTCTCTCTATCTTTGTAGGTGTCTCTGTCTCACTGTGTGTGTGTCTCTCTATCTCTCTCTGTCTTTCTCTCGCTCGTTCTGAGTCTCTCTCTCTCTCTCTCTTGCTCTCTCTCTCTCTGTCTCTCTCTCACTCTCCATCTTTGTGTGTGTCTCTGTCTCACTCTCTCTGTGTGTGTCTCTCTATCTCTCTCTGAGACTCTCTCTCTCTTGCTCGCTCTATCTCTCTGTCTCTCTCTCTCTCTCTCTGTCTTTGTGTGTGTGTCTCTTTATCTCTCTCTGTGACACTCTCTCGCTCTATCTCTGTCTCTCTCTGTCTCTCTGTCTCTCTCTCTCTCTCTCTCTGTTAATCTACACTCCTCCTGGGATCACAGTATTCCTGACGCTCCTCTTTCTCTTTGCTGATGTCACTCAATCTCTCAGAAGTTGTAATATTTATAATAAATATAACGCACAAAGCAAACTTTTTGGAATTGCTGCTTGTAATGTCTTATAAGATAAAATAAACTCTTACAATCATTATAATGGTGGTGTAGTGGATCATCTGTCCATGTCACAGCAAGAATATCTTGGTTCTGTGTCCCGGGTTTAATGCCGATATTCTGTGTGGACGTTAGATGTTCTGTCTGTGCTCGTGTGGGGGCTCCAGTTTCCTCCTACAGCCCAAAGACATTCACATTAAGCTAATTGACTTTTCAAAATTGCCCATAGGTATGAGTGTTGGCCCTATTGTGGACAGTCTAGCTGTTCAGGGTGTATCCCCACCATCACCAAGAGTTGGCTGATATAAGTTCAGGCCTCCACATGTTCCTACAGAATAGAACAATTCAGTAAATGAATCAATTGTTCTGACAACAATAAATATGACTTATGTTTCATTTTATTAATTGTTTGTTTGTTTGTTTGTTTATGTATAATAAACGTGGCTACTTGCGATAATTGATTTCCATAAATAGAAATATTATTTATTAATTTAATTTAATGTTTTGTGCTAATAAATGCATTCATTCATTTTCTGAACCGCTTAATCCTAATTAGGGTCATGGGGAGGCTGGCGCCCATCTCACCCAACCCGTGGCGAGAGGGTGTACACCCTGGATACCATTCACACTCACTCTCAGAAGATTTGGAACAACCAACTCATTCATTCATTTTCTGAACTGCTTAATCCTAATCAGGGTCATGGGGAGGCTGGCGCCCATCCCAGCCAACTTCAGGTGAGGGCAGAGTACACCCTGGATAGCTCACCAAGCCATCGCAAGGCGGAAACACTCTGACGACCATGCAGCTCCTCTTGTCGAAAGTCTACTGCGGGGACAGTAACAACCTATGGACAATGGGGCTTGAACCCCCAACCTTAGGATTAGTGATCCAGCACCTATACCACTAGGCCACCACTGTCCCATTGGAACAGCCAACTGTGCATGTTTTTGGACTGCAGGATGAAACCGGAGAACCCGGAGGAAACCCACCCAAGCACGGGGAGACCAGAGCTCATGCGCTGAATATGTAAAAAGTATTTAAAGTGCATCATGGGAGGTTTATTTGGTTCTGAGGAGTGAAATGACCTTGACCTTTATGGACTCGTTTTTCACTCTCTCCAGGTAGACTTCCACTCGGGAGTGTGAACTCCATAACCATTTCTCTCTCTAATCTCCTGTGGCGCTTCGCGTGTCGGTGTGTTATGGCTGTCACACCCGGGGTGTCTGACTGATTGAAGCGCCGACGTGTGCAGACGGACGGTTCATTAAAGCAGATGCCGTGGCTTCTGGCAAGAACTCGTCTGTCGGAATTGTTATTTGCATTTGTGAGACATAACCATATGCAACAGGAGGTCGTGGCCAAATTGATGTCTGGTCCCATTGGGCTGAAAGTTCACACAGTAATACAGTAATAAACCCTTTCATAAAGTATTGGGTGCAAATGTTTGTTCTTCAGGGGGGAAAAAACAGATCAGAACATGACAGATTTATTAAAGGGGCGACGTAACGAGCTGAATGCATCCGTTAGAGATTTAAAGCATCGGCTTTAATAAGCAGAACGCCAGTGATTTGTTGCAGCCGCGATGGCTGTTGAATCACACAGCGGCTTCTTCAATTCCCGTCTTCAATAAGGTTAACGAAATGAACAGAATAAACTCCGTCATGAATCTGGTTAATGCTCTCTGTGCCATGTGTCATTAAGATCAAAAGCAGACCGACGTTCTCGTCCCGCAACTTCATCTAATCTTACTTTGATTATTTTCCGATCTCTTACTGCATGGTGAATGTGAGGGGCATTGAAATAGAGGGAATTATAAACCAGAAACAACACGGTGACCCCTGAGAAGGTCATTCTGTAGATAAGATAAATACCAAGTAACAGGTCAAAAGGGGTTAATTATTTAAAACAGACTCATTTACATATGAAAAAAATATTAATAAAGACTGTAAAAGGTGGAAAAAGTCGAATGGGGGAGGGGTGGGACTTGTGCTGCTAAATGATGGGGTTCTTGGGCTGAAAGTGTGTAAGTACAGTCGGCTATCTACTTACGAAAACCTCTGAATACGAAAAATCCAGATTACGAGAAACATTTTCTAAATTTTCACCCTCTGTATACGAAACAACCTCTTCTTACGAAAAGTGCCAAACGCACCATTCAAAAATTCAAACAATGCCCGAGTTGCTCTCTCATTGGCTGTCTCCCAACATCCCACCCTGCCATTGGCCTTCCATTGGCCAGGAGGGAGCTGAATCGCACAGGTGTAAAGGAGAGCTGTACCGTTGATTCGGGAATTTCGTGAGTTTTGAGCATTTTGAGAGTACTGTACTCATTGCAGCTTATCTGAGGAGGTCCGGATGAGCCGCGCCCCATCTTAAAAAGCTCCGCATTCAGCCACGAAGCATTTTTGTGCCCAGAAGTGGGCGGCGCCACAAGACCTCTGATCTCGTAAGGAACAAGTTAATATTGAATCCGGACTTCAGATCTTTCAAACAGGTAATTTTGCTTTAAATACAACACCCCTTCTCAAGAGCTCCGTCGGACCGTGCACTCAAAGAGAGAGAGAGAGAGAGAGAGAGAGAGAGAGAGAGAGAGAGAGAGAGAGAGAGAGAGCGAGAGAGACAGAGAGATAGATAGACAGAGATAGAGATAGAAACAGTATTGTGTGTGTATGTGTGTTTCTAAAATGTTTAAATGGTTTAATAAATAATTTTCTTTTACTTTTAACACATATTTCACACAAAATTGGTGTACTTTTATTCTTTTTAAATGGTTTATGGGGTAGTCTTGGGAGCCTTGGAACAAATCAGGCGTTTTACATGTAAAATATGCCTCTATTTACGAAAACTCCAGGTTACGAAAAAGGCTCTGGAACGGATTAATTTCATAAGTAGTGGGCCGACTGTATCGTTGACTGAAACTGTCTCAGTAAACATCATCTAACAATGTTGAACCAGTTTAAGCAGTGTGGTGTAAATTACATTCAATTTAATAAAAATTAGAAGCTCTCGAAGAGTGCAACCTCTACCAACCACCCCCTCCAAAAAAACAAACAAAATCAAAACAAAAAAAAACAGAATGTACATAGCACCGTAAAAAAAAAAAAAAAAAAAAAAAAAAAAAAAATCACATCCCACAATGGTGAACATTGTCATCTCTAAACAAAAGTTAAATCAATATGTAAAACAGCACAAACCTCTGCCAAGCTTGGAAAATAACAGAAACTACAGCACCACCTGCCACGACTGTTGCAACGTACAACACACACACACACACACACACACACACACACACACACACACACACACACACACACACACACACACACACACACACACACACACACACACACAAAATCCTATCTCACAAAGTTAAAATGTTCTAACAGTTTAATCTGGATCATTTAAAAAAGACAGGCAGACAGAGAGAGAGAGAGAGAGAGCGAGAGAGAGAGAGAGAGAGAGAGAGAGAAAGAGAGAGAGAGAGAGAGAGAAAGAGAGAGAGAGAGAGAGAGAGAGAGAGAGCGAGAGAGAGAGAGAGAGAGAGAGAGAACAAGCGAGAGAAAGATCACAGCACCACCTGCTGGGCCTGCGACAAAGCTACATTTCCAAAAAATCATCCTACCCAACAGTGTGGATCCTGGATCCAGAGTCTCATCAGGATCATCCCTAAAATTTCACAGAGTCTTCCTTGAGCTGAACCTGATCCTTTGTTCACCCCCCAAATCTGCCAGTCTTTCACTCCTCCAATAAAATCTTGTTATATTTTCTCCTAAAGTTTCTAACACAGAAATAAACCAATGCAAAATATCCGTGACCTCCTCACCAAAGGGGATAAGAAAACAGCTTTGAGACCATAAAACTCCTTTAAGTATTTATATCAAATGATTCGGTTTCTGTGGTAATTTAAAAAATGCGCCACTTACAACAACATTTAAGCAGTTTCCCTTCCTGAAGTGCTATTCAGACTAAACATTCAACCCAAAGTTTATCCTTGAATTAAAATAAAGCAATGAAAAAAAAAAAAAAAACTTAGTGGTGAATAATGCATAAATCCACCGCACTCTGGAGCTCTCTCTTTTCTGTTCTCTTTCTTTTCCGTTAATATGAAATGCTGCTTGAGACAGAGGAGAACGGTGTGAGAGACGTCGCGGTGTGGTCAGGGTTCATGTCGTAGCTGTCTCTCTAATGCTCAGAAGGACACGGCCTCCTGATTTCCCCCGAGTTTAAAAGATATCATTTTACTTCCTCTTGCCCTTCAGGTCGGAGCGGTGGTTTCACTCGGAGAACCTCCAGTCCGACTCCACGCGTCTCTCGGCTGTTTGATGCCGAACACTTTGAGATTAGCCGTCACGTATACTTTCCCTAATGAATTCTGCACCTCATATACCAGAGACATAAAATCAGGATTAAAGACGTCTTCTACTGATCAGCAATCTCAACCATGAAGTTCAACCACAAATTATGTTATTCTCATTTATTATCTGTTGTTTCTATAGTAACAGATATTACCCAGGAAAGTGGAGTGTGTAAGTCAATCAAATAAGGAAAGTTGTTCCAGTTTCCAGTTGTTTTGAATCATGCGCCTTTCCTGGGGGAAATATATAATATGAGATGGTAAAGATAGGGTGAGAAGCTCAGCTATCCCGGAGGAGCTCGGATTAGATCCACGGCTCCTCCATACTGACAGGAAGGAGCCAGTTGAGGCGGCTCGGGCATCTGGTTAGAAAACCTCCCGAACGTTTCCCTGGTGTGGTGCTTTGGGAAAGTTTGACCATAAAGAGACCCCGGGGTTGACCCAGAGCATGCTGAAGGGAATATATATGTCTCTCGGCTGGTCTGGAAAAGCCTCGATGTCCCCCGGAAGAGCTGAAAGAAGTGGCTGGCGAGAGGAGCGTCTTGGACCTCACTGCTTTGCTTGCTTCCTCCCGAGGCCCGACCCTGGATCAAGCGGAAAAAGATGAGATGAGATGATGGTAAAGCCGCCCGTCTAGACTTTATCGAGAACAGATTAAGGTGGCCTCGGGAACACTAGTCTCTCCTGCTCCACCCCTTCGCTCCACCTGTGTTCAGGATATGCTGTTAGAGGAAAATAACTCACTGCATAAATTCGATATTTTTGTGCACTTGCACATGTGTAATGTTCTGCATGACCGGAGTTGCGATCAATGCTCTGAAGACTGATGTTCATTTTATAGAAGAAGACGTCGACTATAAACTGCATAACACCAGCCGCTTACAGTTGGCACTTTTTCTACACGTATCGTGTGCTGTATGTATTTTGTTCTTCGTCTGTCATCAGGATTTATTATTATTTTTAAATGTAAGTAACGCTCACCAAATTCCTGCATAGCAATCAGGCATTTTCTTAAACTTTCATTATTTATTCAATGCATTTTTAATGAGAAGCGTT
>CM045746.1:27769465-27786965 GCA_024760905.1 Plotosus lineatus | reverse complement strand
TCAACTACCATCACAAAGGTAAATAAAACGACTTTATTATACAGTACAGTTTATTTCTTTAATTACAATACAATAGCACATTTATTATACATAAAATAAGGTATATTTTTGTGTAGTTTTAAGGCTTATTTAGTCGAAAATTATGTTTTATGGGGACCTGGGAACGGATTATTCTCATTTTAATGGTTTCTTATGGGAAATAAATGTTCGGAAGACGAACTTTTCGCCTTACACACACTTTCTGGGACCCAATTATGTTCGTGAGCTGAGGTATCACTGTATATATATATATATATATATATATATATATATATATATATATATATATATATATATATATATATATATATATATATATACTTTTTAATTAATTACAAGCAAACAGGCCAAGTCCAGCAAAGCCAGAGCCTCCTTGGTCGAAGTAGCACTTATCACTGAGCACGATGCTGTAGTTGCTTTGAATGAAAATCTGTTTGTACCTGAAGAAAATCTCACTTTAGTTTCTCTTTTACATTTCTGTCAGCTGCTCATCTCGCTGTCAAACCGAACAAAGGTAAAATTACAGTTTTGGAAAATTAAATGTTTCTTTTTTTTTAATACTATCCTTTTTAACACGACAGGTTTTCTCTCAGACTCAAAACAGTGGTAAAAACACTCAGTTGGCCACTTTAGCTAAAACAAACCATGAATAGAAATTATTTTAGTGGTCGAGAATTTAAAAAAGACAAAAGATGTTTTTAGCCATCAGGTTAAATGCAGACTTCATAATGCAATAATCACCAACCACTAATCATCTTCCAACTTTATTTTTTCATTGTAATGTCTCCCTACATGTTTAATATGCGATTCTACAGCTCACAATAAAATAAAAAAAAACTACCCATCATCTTCAGACAGTAAACAGAAACCATTAGAAGGTAGGAACTAAGGTTCTGAGTATGGAACTAAAGATGATTACAGTTGGGTTTGCTTCATCAAAACTCAGTAGTATTGCAATCAGAATATTTTATGTTGACATTAAGTGTGAAACCATGAGCCCATGGCATACTACACTTTCCACAATTCCTTGCAGTTTCCTAGTCACAGGACCATTGACAATCATGTTCCTCTGCACACCGGAATTCCATTTACCTTTAAATATTGTCAAGAACAGTTTTATCTGCAAGTGCATCCTGATGCTAGTAAGCCGCTTTCTTTACCAGACACATTACTTATCATGTGGTGTTCTTGCAAATTTAAACTTTGGGTTGAAACAGCTTGATAGAAAAGTTAGTGGTCTGTGTTTAACAAGCGACTCTGCATGTCTTAACATGTAAATCCTGCCTAACGACACCAGTAGTGATGATAATCAGCACTTCAGTGTATACAGTAATCCCCCGCCACTCCATATTTCCTACTTCACGGCCGTGCAATATCGCGGGATTTCCCATCGGGAAATGAAAGATTATTCAAAATTCACACACACTACATTCAACTACGCTATCCAACATGCTCTGTTCTCCTGCTTGAGTTGAGTGTACTCTGATTGGCTGTGAATCCAGGAAGCTGATTGGACAAGATTATATTTCCCAGCATCCAACACACCTGTCCTCCCTCATGTAACAATAACTTTTATTGAGCTCAGGGGAACCATTGGGTTGCAGGAAAAAATCATGTTCACCGTAGTGGTGAGGGAAAAACAAAAACCAAAACCACTGGGAGAGTATCAACACGGAAACTGGTTGAGCACAGAGCAATTTATAGCGCGCTGATGGCTGAGTGGCTTCAGGTGTGCTCTCTGAATTTTGCCTACGGGTAACAGCCACACCCCTCACCAGCGCATGCAGTGTATTAGGAGCGAGAGAGAGAGAAAGAGAGTTAAACGACACCAACTAGAACAGACCATAACAGTTGTGAAAATGGAAAATACCTTATTGTTGTGAATTATGGACTGCCATAAAAATAATGTGAGTTTGGACACTAACATGATATGTACTAAAGCAAAGGCTCTGGTGGTGCTGATGAGCCCCAACCAATCACCATTGCTGCCAGTGATTCTCCTTCTCGACATGGCCATGGATTTGTTATTTATTAAGGTTTGTTATTTATATAGGGTGACCCAAAAAATGGGAACTTTTTAACAATACTATATTTTATTTATAGTAATTGAAACTTTAAAACATGCCATTTAAGAATAAATGACTAACCTTTCATGGCGAAGTATTTACTTGTTCAAGGTCACTGTCTTGCAGTGTTGCCACTTGCTCATGTCTAGCAATACACAATTCAAAAATTCCCATTTTTTGGGTCACCCTTTATATATATTTATTGTCATTATAAGGTGTATAATTTATTTATATTTAATACACGTTGCTGTATGACATTAACATGCACAGAACACTTTAAAATGAACTTCTATATAAATGTTACATAATATATAGGTGGGTGTCCTTAAGAAGTGCCAGAAGTCATTTTGCGGTTTTTCGCATTTCGCGGGGGGCTGGTCCCCGTTAACCGTGAAATAAGAGGGATTACTGTAATTGCTTTAGTCGAGTCATTTGGTACAACCTGCAAACGTATCTGTGATTTAAGTTCAAAGGGGTTTTTGTTGTTGTTTTTGTTGTTGTTGTTGTTGGTGGTGGTGGTGGTGGTGGTGGTTTGACATTTTAATCATTAATTTCCCCTTTGCTGACATTTTACAGGTAATATCTCATTCCTACTTAACTCTCTGACTGCGAATGGATAAGTTCCGACTACATTTTTAGCAACATGTTGTTTGTAGTAAGCTTGAATAATTTGTACTATATATAAAATAGATAAACTGTCGAGTGATAGACAATGTAATCAAGGACGGGGCCATTTCAGTGTTTATCTCTGTGGGTTGATTATTTTTATTGTGCGAAGTGCGGCAGTCCTGAGACGCCTGTTTTCCATCTAATGTATTTCACTCTGTTTGAAGCTCTTGTCATGATTCAGACTGACTGAATTAATTTCATGCTCATTGTTCGCCATAAAACATCTGATGCCAGGGCTCTTCATGATTCATCCATGGCCAAATTAGTCTGTGAATGGACCCTCAAATGTCAGCCATTGTGTCCCCACTGAAACAAATGCAAAATGATGCACACATTTATATGCACTGAAACAAGTAAACATTATACTTTATGCCCTGTTACTCATCTTGATTTATTTATCTTTTACAGTCACAGTGAGAAATAGAATCTTTGGAAATGATAGAGACCCTGAGCCTTTGAGATCAAATTGTGAATTGACTTCATTACGAGGCTGAAAAATAACGATGGTCAAAGGTGAGATTAGCATTAGAATTAGCATTCGAAACTTTTAGTTTTTGATTTGTTTTTAAAGGAACTACAGCAAATTCTGTGGGATATTCTCTTTGTATTTGTTTTCTGATCTGACTCTTCCTTTTGTAACGTATTTGCTCTGATGAAGTTCACCACAGCACCTTGTCTCCATGTGAACAAAAAGAATTTATTTGCGCCAACGAACACATCTGATGACCAGATGAATGGATGGATGGACAGATCGTTTGCTGGATGGATATAGAGATACACAGATGTACTAGTATGTATAGATGGATGGATGGATTGATGGAATGATAAAATGGATGGATACATCAGTGGATTGATGAACGAATAGACCCATAATGAATGATTGATGGATTATTAAATAGATGACCAGATGAATGGATGGACGGACAGAAGAATGATTAGATGGACATACAGATACATAGATGTATGTATAGATGGATAGATGGATTGATAGAAGGATAAAATGGATGGATGCATTAATGAATTGATGAATGAATAGACAGATGGATGAATGATTGATGGATTATTAAATTGATGACCAGATGAATGGATGGATGGATGGATCAATGGCTGGATGGACATACAGATAGGCAGCTGTCTGAACAGAAGGTTGCATATATAGATAGATGGATGGATGGATTGATAGAAGGTGAGTGGATGGAGAGATGGATAGACAATCTACAGTGAAACGCTTTTCAACATGATGTTAACGTGTAGATTTATAATTAGAATTGAGTTTATATGTGCAGCTCTGATGGTAAATGTTAATGTTACACTCACGATTGGAATCATTTATGATTAGCATCGTATCCGTCACACAGATTCACGCAGTTATGTCAATCATTATAAAACCACATGGCTTCATCCATCACTCAGAAAAATCACACGGACTCAAAACTCATGACCATCATTTATTTACTTGTACGTTTTGTTCCATGTTGCCAGGTTCCCAGTGTTACCTTGTGAAAATAATTCTAAAACCTTGTAATTATGCAAATTAGAATTGATTGATGGACGACTCGGTGCAGACTGCTGTGTCATAAACTTACCACATAGACAGATTTGATCTCGAAGAGCCGTTTTCTTTACTAAAATCATCTGATCCACTAACTGGGTTTTTGACTTTTTTAATCCTGTACCTGCTTATGGAGAGAACTGTTGATAGTTGCCCTGCTCACATTGACTTGGCCGATGTGGTCTCTAAGAACACGACGTGTCTAGTAGTTCTTTAACAAGCTCTTCACTCCCCACCCCCTCCCTTCAAGCACATGCTGCAGCCCGTTCCATTATTTCTGAGCCCACTGAACCATGGAGCTTTTAATTTGTTGCACTTCTTTTGTGTTGTCCGAGACTCTGTGCAGGTCAGTTGTTCCCCCACTAGATGACAAGATGGCAATTAAGCATCGTATTGGCAGTGCTGCAGAGGGAATGATTCGGACTGAGATGGAAGGAGGAAATGGAAAGCATGACGCAGCCTTACCAGGTTATCATATCGGTGAGAGGCTCCAGGGATTCTGTGGCGCATGTGGGCAGAGAGAATTAGGTCCACAGGCAGAGGCACTGGTGGTGGAGGTGGTGGTGGTGTTGGGGGAAGGGTGGGGGAGCGCGGTTATTGGAGGTGTAGTGTTAATCAAACCTAGAACATGATTGAACTTCACTCCTCTGAAGCAAAAGGTTCTGACACGAAGAGGTCAAAATGGCAATTAAAAGGCAGCGAGCAAACAAGGCTGTTAAAGACGTACTTAGTGACGGTCCCTCATCTCAATGATGTCTCACAAATGTTCCCTCGTCCGTCCCTTTTTTCACCTCACATTGACTTTCAAGTCTGTCACGCTCATCGCTATTAATTGGCTCACGTGTCCCGGACTCATTTAACCTTGCTGATAGAAAATTAAATAAAATTAATGCTTGAGGTCATGAAATACACTGACTGAAAAGATCTGGGATGTAACAGCAGCCTGGGATACTGAGGGATTATCTGATAGTCAAAGGTTTCTTTCACGTTCCTGCAAAATCAAAGAACCCGACTGAAGATCTTTGTGGGTCCTTCAAGCTTCTTCAAAGTTATTCTTGGCTTGGTTTTTTTTTTTTTTGCTTCCTAACTTATTAAACCCGAGGATTCATTCATTCATTCATTCATTCATTTTCTTAATGGCTTAATCCTAATTTGGGAGGCTGGCATCTCAACTGTCTCTGGGTGAGGGTAGAGTACATCCTGAACTTTTCACCAGGACATCACACTGATGGTGAGCAGCTCCTTGTTACGAAAGTCAGCAATGGTTCTTTTACATGAGCCTCCACCACAGACAGTGAGAGACACGGTCGGCCTGATAACACAGTTAGTGCACTGGGGGACAGCAGTGACAACCTGTTTGGCTTGAACCCCCAACCTTGGGATCAGTAATCCTGCACCTTTCCACTTGGCCACCACTGCCCCTAAACCCAAGGATGATGTCAACTTTTTGTAAGAACTTTATGCAGTGATGTAAAAAAAAAAAAAAAAATCAAAATGTAAAAAAAAAAAAAAAAGAATTCTTCGCCCGACCCCTGTATTAATATTACTAATATTAACTAAAAGCATTGACGATGTTGCCGTTTTGTAAATTGCACGATTCAAATGTTCCATTTTTCACTATTTTCTTAAACACGTTCCTGAAGTCCACACAGCGAGGCATTTAATTGACTCCATCAGTCCCCATTGCTACACTTGAGCTCTCTCAGCACATTTTGTTTACTTCTGCTGAGAGTAAAGTGCTGTAAGCGTGGGCTGCGGACTTCACTCCTGGGGGTTAAGGCCATTAATCTCAGCCCCCGTCAGCCACCCTGAAACTTTTCTGCTGCAGCAGCTCGAACTTGAGCGAATATCTGTTCACACATCTCAGATGTATTGTTCGTTTGAGAGGCTCTGTCATCATTTATTTGTTTTTAAGTCCCGTTGGATGTTGTTATTGTCCTTGTATGGCTGTGCGGCAACAAAATGTCGCCACACTGTAGCTTTTATATGAAAGGTTGAAATGTCTTGGTGGGCATCATTCACTTGCACTGAACTTGCTCAGATTTACAGGTTACACTTCGTTCCAGGACTATTAATGGAGCCCTGTGGACATGAGCCTCGAGGTTTAATGTCCGGCAGTAGAGATGAAAGGCCTCAGAAATGTATTGGTCAATCATATTGATTTTTAACAAGTACCACCACCACTGTGCACCATAGAAATAAAATCAAAAGCATAACGGTGTCCGTGTACTTACAGGGCGATAAAAGTACTGCAGCAACAATCACATCAGAAATCAGTCTCTCATCATGTATAATGTGCTTATTTGGACGTCTCCTGAACTGATTTAGTAGGTGTTGTCGTGGTCAGGACATTGTGGAATTAGCCCCCCCCCCCCCCCCCATACACCATCCTAAGACCCCCTGGGGATGGTCCTTACCCCAAGTGTGCCTGTTCAGCCAGCAGTATGAAAATACAGGCAGTATTTTACTGTAACTTATGAATTTTCAACTTTATGACGCCACATGTGTACAGTATGCTCCCGTTATTCGTGGGGGTTTGGTTTTGGCCCCTCCCGTGAATCAAGAGAATCCGCAAGTTCTGTACCCGGAAGTAAACCCCATGTATCATATTACATGCGCTAAAATATGCTTCAAACACATTCTCTAGACAGTCTTACTCATTAATACAGTATTAATATAGTAAAATTTAGTAATTAAGTAAAACCTTTTAATTTTGTAATATATATACATGTAGTATACATATATATATATATATATATATATATATATATATATATATATATATATATATATATATATATATATATATATATGTGTGTGTGTGTGTGTGTGTGTGTGTGTGTGTGTGTGTGTGTGTGTGTGTGTGTATATATATATATATATATATATATATATAGATATATATATGTATATATATATATAGATAGATAGATAGATAGATAGATAGATAGATAGATATATAGCGCCGACGTAATAAGCGCCCAGGGTGCTTAGAAAAATTGGAGGGGTGTGGGTGGGGGGGCTTATTAGAATGTTGCCAGCGGAGTGGAAGTGCTTATTACCATCGATGTGGAAAACAACATGATTGCTTGAATTGTGAATTCATGGTTTTCTAGTGTGTTTTTAATGATTATTTAAGTCTTATGATGTCAATAAAATGCCCTGCATCTTCTCTAGCTTCTGATAAGGAGCCTAAGCGCTTCATTTATTCCTCAATATTATCTGTTATTATTAACTGTATTAATGAGTACGACTGTCTATAGAATGTGTTTAAGGAGCATATTTTAGCGCATATAATATCATATAGAGGGTTTTAAAACCGCATCAATAAGTCGTGGATTTTCTTGATCCACGGGAAGGGCCGGACCCGAACCATCACCGAAAACCGGGACCTACTGTATTACAATGTGACTGCAATCATGATAGAACATAAGAATCGTATTAGAGATTCACAGACCTGAACAGGACGCAACAGACCGCGATCACGATCATACGGAATCTTAATGAACCTGGTAACACGATTTTTCAAGTTTCATCTCTCGGATGGACTCCGCCTCATTTTTATTCTCCAATTGTGCTACAAAGCGTGCTCATAAATCCTGGATTCCATGAATGAATGGATGAATAAAATTACAATAAATTAAATCCAGAAAGTATACACATGTAACACCATGCTTCCAAAAAAAAAAAAAAAAAAAAAAAATCCTTTAAAAATATACACAACCATTAAAAATGTGGTGCATGGTATTCACAGCATGTGGTCACGTCCATGTCCTGACACGGACATCGCTGAGATTCATTCTGTTTTCCAGTCGATGATGTAATTTCTAGCCTGATGTCCAGAGCAATACTGAAATCTGGCTTCGACTCGTGTTGTCTGGATAAGTTTTTAAATGTCTCCCGCATCGAGTCTATACACAGTCACATGATTCAGATCCCACAGCTGATTAAACTCGGTTAGCAGCCGACGCCATGACGGAGCAGCGCCGCTGCAGACATCATCGATTATCAGAGATCATTTGCATGTCTGTATAAATGTGTGTTTTGGCTACAGGACTGTAAAACACTCATTTTTCCCTCTTCCCCAACTTGCTTTAGTTTAATCGGCGCTGAAACAGAGAGAAAAAAAAAAAACATGCTTTTGTTAAAAGTCTAACTAGACAGGAATTGATAGACTTGATTTTTTTTCACCTCAAGGCAAAAGTCTTTACAGATCAGCGACTGTCATGGTGGAGCAGCGATCGCACTGGGACTTTCAAAGGAAAAGTCATTTCTTATTTCTCTGGCGCTTTTGCTCCCTGCAGCGTCAGAATGGAAAAGTTATATTTCTATATTCAGCAGTGGAGGAGAGATCAATATTCATGATTTTGCAGCCTGGATCAATGCCCCCACACACACACACACACATGCATTCAAGCAGTGACTTTGTACTATGAAAGAGCTCTGCAAAACTGAGAGAGACATACAGACAGACCCTCAGACATACAGACAGACCCTCAGACATACAGACAGACCCTCAGACATACAGACTTTCAGAAATTCAGAGTCGTATTATACTCTAAAATTGTTGGGCTCAGTATTAATATATATATATATATATATATATATATATATATATATATATTTTTTTTTTTTTTGGCTCTCAGAGAAGTAGATTTATTTATTTATTTATTTGTTTGTTTATTTTTTGCTCTCTTTACGTTACAGAGACTGATCGAATAAAATTGGTAAGTTTGATCTACGATTTTGCTCCCAGTACACATGGGCGGTTATTAGACATAAGAAAAACAAAAACAAACAAAAAAACATGGGGGGGGGGGGGTGGCTTATTGGAGCAGGGCGCTCATTACGTCGAATACAGTATATTATACTATATATAAGTCTGAATCAGGTTGTTTCCAAAACGTAATGGCGTTTTCCTTGTTCATTGCTTTTCGCATCCACTAATAATGTAATGAAACCGTAGGCTACCGTAGGTAACTTATTTTCGTAATTATACTTAAAAGATGCTCAATGGGTGACATCACTGTGACATCAAGTTCATTCATTTTTTTGAACCACTTATTTTTAATTGGGGTTGCAGGTAGGCTGGCGCTCATCTCAGTTGAGTATGCATGAGGGTAAAGTACACCCTGGCCAGCTCCCCTGGCCATTGCTTGACAAAAACCCAACTGACAGCTATGCAGATGCTCTTTAGATAGTGAGAGACATGGCCTGCCTTTGATGACCCAGTTAGTGCACTGGAGGGACAGTGACAACTGAAAGTGGGGCTTGAACCCCCACCCTTGGAATCAGTGATCCAGAACCTTACCACCAGGCCACCATTTACTGTGACATCACGCTTCATTCGCAAATTTTATTCTCTACTACATCATCTTCACTTGTGAATGATTCCAAGGCCCCAATGCAGCAGAGTCTGCAACATTTCTACATTTTTCATGATGAACAGTAAGAATCTGTCATGAAGACCAGGATGGGGTGGGGCGTTTTACCAGAAATAGATTTCACCACAATTCAGCTCAAGTTCTGAAAAAAAAGACTTCCTGTCAGTTCTGGCAGTGAAAAATTTATTGACATAAATTGAATGTTTTTGGGAAAATTAACCCCCAACACACACACACACACACACACACACACACACACACACACACACACACACACACACACACACACACACACACACATTTTACCTGCTGGTTGAATCGAACCCAAAGCCACTTTTTTTATGGCTGCCCTCAAATTTAATGATCATGTAACAAAAGTAGTACTTCAGGAATATATCGCTGTCAGGCCCTACAATGGCCTGACGAGCTCAGAGTCGGCTGAGATGGGCACTAGCCTCACTACGACCCTAATTAGGATTAAGCGGTTCAGAAAATGAATGAATGGATGTTGCTGTCAAACAAGTAAATTACAATCGAAATGAACTCGGGTGCATTTCAGTGCACAGTAATTCGAGTAGTAATGAATAAATCATGCTCCAGATTGTTATCCAGCACATCTGTCTGTGTTAAACAGCTGGTTCAGTGTAGTGGGGTTCACTTCCTTTTATCTCATCAAATTAACCATCTAAGAATAATAATAAAAAGATAAAGAAATTATTAACCTCGGGGAAAAAAACAGTCACTTGTGTTTGGCTGTAAAATCAGATAAGGTTTGATATAGATAGAAAATTACTATTCATTTAATAACCTATAAGAAACAGAGAGAGAGAGGGGGGGGGCAGAGAGAGAGAGGGGAGAGGGAGTGAAGGAGGGGGGGAGAGAGAGAGAGAGAGTATTGTTTATGTCCGGGCCACAGAATTTTTAATTATGGTGGAAATCACTTTGAGCTTCAGACAGACAGCAGGGCCGGCAGTGATAGGAAGGTCGGGGCAGACGGGGCTGTTTAGCTACATCAGGATCTTATTAAATCTGACACATCAACATTCATTAATTTCTATTCCATCAAATCACTGGAGCCAGCACAGAGAATCCACCACAGGCTCAGTTCTCCCATGCACAGTTCAAACCTGCACAGCTGCACCACATGCACACATTCTCCCGTAATCTCAACCTAAACTTGTGCATCGTCAAGGGAGAAACACACGGTGGGGAGAACAAAGCCAAAAATCAAAGAGTAAATATAATCTACACAACGTCTACCTTGAACTTAAACACCCTTTCAGCCGCCGGCCTCTTTTAATATTAATATACAAGCGCAAATAAAGTTTAAAAATATATAAAGAAAAGTATTGGCACCCGATCGCATTTTACATATCAAACAACATCAAAAATATTTGATATCACATGGTGCTGCGAGATCCTTTTACTAAAGTCAGAAACACGGACCATATCTCGCAAAGCACAAAGAAGAGGGCCAGGCATTCTCGAACCTTGTCTGGATAAACTTCAGCCCGCAGACACGTCATACGCCTGGAAAAGTTCGATATCTCGATATTCAGGCCACAATCAATCTGTACAAACTCCTGAGAGAACAGGTGGACTCAGCTCCAGAACCCACCTGTATTCCTAAGGGCCCCCCATCAATGACTCACCATACATCACACGTCGTTATATATACATTCGTCCCTCTACTTACGAAAACCTCTGAATATGAAAAATCCAGGTTACAAAAAACATTGTCCTAAATTTTCATCCTCTTCATACAAAAAGTGCCAAAAGCGCCATTCAAAAATTCAAACAATGCATGAGTTGCTTTCTCATTGGCTGTCTCCCAACATCCCACCCCGCTGGCCTTCCATTGGCCAGGAGGGAGCTCAGCTGTACCCATACTTTCTGTACCCGTACTTCCTATTTGTCACACGTGTGGAGAGTTGAACAGGACTGTTGGCTTGTTTTGAGATTGACCATCGCAGCATTATATTTCGTTATCGCCAAAACCCCTCTACAATCAGGACGATATTGAAGGAGAAGGAGCATGAAAACAGAGTGCTCCGTGGGACAAGATCTCCGATCTCATAAGGAAGCAAGTTAATATTGAATCAGGTTCTCTGATCTTTCAAACAGGTCCTGTAATTCCGCTTTAAATACAACATCCTGTCCATTTAAACATTTAAATAGAATTGCTCCGTCAATTGCGCATTGCGTGTGGGCGGAGCCCACATTCGACAAAACACACCAGAGAGAGTTTTGTGTGTGTGTGTGTGTGTGTCTGTGTGTGTATATGTGTGTGTGTGTGTGAGAGAGAGAGAGAGAGAGAGAGAGAGAGAGAGAGAGAGCGAGAGCGAGAGTCCTGTGTGTGTGTGTGTGTGTGTGTGTGTGTGTGTGTGTGTGTGTGTGTGTGTGTGTGTAAAATTGTGTGTGTAAAATTGTGTGTGTGTGTGTGTGTGTGTGTGTGTGTATGTGCGTTAATAAAAATGTTTAATAATGGTTTAATTAATAAATATGTTAATAAAATTGTTTAATTCATTAATAAATGTTTAAATGGTTTAATAAATAATTTTCTTTTACTTTTAACACATATTTCATACAAAATTTGTGTAGTTTTATAATTTTTAAAGGGTTTATGGGGTAGTCTCGGGCGCCTCGGAACGAATCACGCGTTTTACATGTAACATGCGCCTCTACTTACGAAAACCCCAAGTTACGAAAAAAAAGCTCTGGAACGGAATAATTTCGTAAGTAGAGGGCCGACTGTACTGGACGTGCACCAGACACCTCGATTGGTCGGCTATATTTATTTATTTTATTGCGGTTTATGTAAACATTGTGTGAAGATGTGTAGACATTCTTTTGAGCCGTTAGAAATTCGGTTAGTGTTCTTCTTCTTTTTTTTGAAATGATCAGCTGTGGGTCATTTTATACCTGAATGTTTGAAATGTGTTTTGTTTTTTATTCCTTTCTTTACTTACCGCTTGTGTGAAAGTGATGTAAAGAATACAAGCCGACATTTCTGTCCTCACACGCAGGCTGTATGTTTATAACCTGGACAGGTTTACGGCGCAGTAAATCGCGGTGAGGTCAGCAGCGTGTCGAACGTTGGGATACGGATGAGTTTGAGGTTATGTCTGGACTGGAAAGAAAAGAGAGTAAAGCTGCTTAATGCATCCCTCTCTCTTTTAAAAATGATTACTATAATTGTTTTATTTACAGTATGTTTATTTATTCTTCTAAAATCATTTCCAGAATGAATATGATGCTCAAGATAAAATCGAAATAAATGAAAAATGTACCGTTATAAAGGAAAAACCCTCAGCCTTTGAATTCTGTGTAAATTCGGTTCTACCTGTTCTTACATCATTTAATTTATTATGAACAATTATCCAATCAAATGTCATATCTCAGGTTCGGGTACTGATGATACGGAGACTGGACGGTTCACGCTGTTTATTCACGCGTTTTCAATCACGACACACGTGACACAAGCTGGCTGATTTCGTCGCGTCAATCAAAAACGCACAGAATGCTAACCGGTGGCTCTAAAATTGCCCCTTAGTTGAATCTGAGTGTGAATAGTTGGTGTTGGCCCTGTGATGTACCCCACCCTCACCCAGAGTCAGCTGAGTTGGACACCAGACCCCCTGCGACTATACTTATGATTAAATGACTGAGGAAATAAATGAATGAATTAATTAATTTTAATAATTAAGAAAACTGTGATTAAAAAAAGGATTGTTTTACTAGTTTGTTTGTTTTGATTTTTAGGTTTGTGCAGCATGGGTAGTGTAATGCTCTGCATGTCCACCTCAGAGCAAGAGGGTTCTGGGTTTGATTCCCAGCCCGACCGTTTCTGTGTGGAGTTTGCATGTTCTCCCTGTACTCCGGTTTCATCCCACAGGTCAAAAACATGCACTGTAGAATATTTGACTGTCCCATATCACCCCTAAGTGTGAGTGCGAATGGTTGTGTGAATGTTGGCTCTGTGATGGCCTGGTGAGCTGTTTATGGTGTAACCCGCCCTCACCCTGAGTCAGTTGAGTTGGGTTCCAGCCCCACAGCAACCATAATTAAGATTAAGTGGTTCAGAAAATGAAATAGTTTGTGCAGCAGTGAAAAAAAAAAGTATGTCCAATTTAAAAATACATTTAATTATATACAGCAGTACCTCGACTTACAAATATAATCCGTTCCGAGGGCGAGATTGTAAGTGGACACATTCGTTAGATAAAATAAAAATTTCAGAAACAATAGAAAAACAATTAATATGTTCCAATCCCCTCCCAGGCTCATATAACCTGACACAAACACGTATATTTGACCTAATATATTAAAGATAAACATGTAACAATAAACATTTGACAATAATAACACATGTATAGTCACATTAATAGTACTGGAATTAAGAATAAATAATAATAAAACAAGAATAAACATTAAGTCAATAAACAATACAGTAAGTGAGTCTGAACTTAATAATAGCACTTAACATTAACTTACACTACGGATTTTTCTGTTTTTCTTTTTTTTTTTTTTTACTTTTTATTTATTTATCTAATTTTTTAGATTTTTTAACTGTTTTAATGAGGCTATTTGGCGCGTATGACCCTGGAGAACATGCTTTTTTTAACATACTGGACCAACCTTAAGTGTAATTGCGCATTCTCTAGACCAGGTGGCCATGGTGCTCTCACTGTGTTCCCTATGGTGTAGGGAAAAAGCACCGAGCACTATGCAGTTCAGTAAACACTATTTAGAGCCATGCATGAGGCCCTGGGGGTGGGGGGGGTACGTAGTGGAATACATGTGGAAGAATACAAGGCTAATCGGCCCGGGAAAGCCATTTCCCCAGCAGAGTTCGTAAGTTGAAAATTTGCTCATTGGTTGGGGCAGATTTTTTTGTGGGATCGAAGTTTGTATCATGGAAAATTCGTTCCAAAAGACACTCGTAACTCAAGGAACCAGTATTGATAAATGAAGTTTAATTTTGCCCTTAAATGACATTCAAGTGGTGTTGTTACCGTTGTTGTTGTTGATGAGCTACTGGGGAAGATGTTGATGTGCATTCATCATTGTATCTCATCCCCATCGGTAGTGTAGCCATTCATCTCTTCTGGAGAAGATTATCCGGGACGCAGGAACGCTTGCTACTTGTCCCATAGAAAGACTCTGACGGCTTTGCAGCTACTCTTTACGAAAGTCAGCAATGGTTCTTTTACATGCCTCTCACCATAGACAGTGAGAGACATGGCCTGCCTTTGATAACCCAGTTAGCTGCACTGGGGGGGCAGTGACAACAGTGTGGGGACTCGAGCCCCCAACCTTAGGATCAGAGATCCTGCGCCCTAACCACTAGACCACCACTGCCCTTGTTGTTGCTGTTGTTTCTCTATAATTAATGGAAGCAGTGATAGTACATATTAAATTTTGTTGCATATGCAAATGGTACAGTGACAATAAACATCCATCTGCTAATCAATCTAAATATTCAGATTAATTCAGTGTGAATATTCTTTTCGGTTTAAATGATCAGACAGTGGTGCAGAACTGATGCTCCTCACTGATGCTCCTCACTAAGAAAAAAAGAAAAGAAAAGAAACTTCAGGGTCAAAACATTTCAAATGTAAATAAATAACACTTGTGTTTTTCTTCAAACTCAGAAAAATCTCCCATAATCACCCAGAAACACTTCAGTCCATCGCAATACACAAGCTTTCAATATTAATATATGCAAATTCTCACATGCACTCAAGTCAACTCTGAACACGACCCCGAGAACATAAAACATCCCAGAACGTTGGAGTCAGTTTCTTTATCCGTAACATCATCAGCTACTCCGGCCTCAGATTCCCACCATTAAGCAATTCTGCCCGATCAGCACGCGAAAACAAAACCAGCACCAGCTTGGAGTATAAGTAACATTATTAATGTGAAATGATACTAAGTCCACGGTCCACATCCGGCATGTTCATGTTCATTACAATCTAATAAACGCCTCATGTAGGATCAGATTGTTGCAGTCTGGCGAGAAAGGCAGTTGCAGATCACAGATTTTTAATTAATTATTATTTTTTATATTTTTTTGTATTATAGTCATTATTTAGCGTGAGCGCTACCCTCGTGTCAGTCTTTTCCTCACCCCGAAAGCCGTCCGTCCCCATGTGCTACGACACGGCACATTTATCATTCACTCGGGGCACCTCTGTATTTTCCTGACAATGTCATCCATCCCCAAAGCCTTCCAATCTCGCACGTCCTTCAAAAGGACAGTAATGTGCACCCCCCATCCACCGAAACCCCGGCATCGAGAAATCTCCAAAGACTCCTGTGAATATGACAGAACCATAAGTCTGCTTCAGGAGGACGTTCTCACCCGTCTGCAGCCTTCGGTGCATCATCAGCACGACTCCAATTCATTACAGGAAGGCCTTGGGAGCCATTTGCCTGCGAAAAGAAATGTTGATAATTGCCTTAGGTTTGACTGATGCATTCTGAAGTTTTTTTTTTTTTTTTTTTTCCATGACATTGGGCAATTATCAGGTTCTTCACACATTCATTACATTGATGATTTTACATAAAACTGCATAACACAAATACGAGTCCATTAGTAAAATGTAATTTCCTCCAAATCCTACCCTGATGACACATCTAGCTAAAACCGCTAGGAAATTAAAGGGTCCGTTTAGATGAAAATATCTCATTCTTTAATGACACCGAGTAATATTTATTACTACACTCATCCCAAAGCACTATTTGGGTCAAACAATTTATTACTTTTTTAATCAACGTTAAAGTTATTCTATCTGTTATAATAATATTCGTTATTCAGTTATTCAGGATGGTGCTGTGCTCAGCATGTCCAGCTCATAGCAACAGGGTTCTGGGTTTAATTCCTGGACTCGGATGGTTTCTGTGTGGAGTTTGCATGCTCTCCATGTTATTTGTCTGGGTTTCCTCTGGGGTTCCTCTGGGTTCTCTGGTTTCCTCCCACAGTCCAAAATCACGCTTATTGACAGAAAGCTTAGTGTCTGTTCCATGTCACCCTTCGGTGTGAGAGCAAATAGTTGTGTGTGTTTCCCTCTTTTGGCCTCTCTGTGACCCTAATGAGGATAAAGGTAAGGTTGGGCTTTTTCCACCCGAGCCTAGTGGCTCATCGGGCTGGTGTAAATCCCCGGTTTCCGTAGCATGTGTTTACCTCTTCCTGGATGGGACGCTAGTCCATCGCAGGTTACCTTCCCAGTATATTTTTTAATGGTACCCATTTATACTGCTGGGTGAACAGAAGCACACTTGTGGTTGAGACCTTGCCCAGGGGTCTTAGCACAGTGGAGGTCTAACTGGGATTCAAACACATACTCTCCCGATCATGAGTGCAGCACCCTAACCAGTACACCACTGGCTCCACTAATGAGGATAAAGCTACTTAGAAAATAAATTAATGAATGATTAGATATTTTTACAGTACTTTGTGGCGGATAGTTTGCGCTCGACATGTTCACTTCAGAGCAAGAAGGTCCTGGATTCAAATCCCAAGGCTCGACAAGAGCATTCCTCTCTGGAGTTTGCATGTTCTCCCAGTCCTCACATGGGCTTTCCTCCATGTAACATGTGCACATTAGACTAATGGGCTGTTCCAAATTGCCCCTAAGTGTGAGTGTAAGTGTAAATGGTTGTGTAGTGAACACACAGTCAGATAAGACCCTAATTAGGATTAAGTGGCTCCAAATAAAATCAATGAATGAAAGTATTTTCACTATAAAATGAATGTGGCTGGTTAATTTTAAGCTCAGTTCGGT
>CM045746.1:27756965-27764465 GCA_024760905.1 Plotosus lineatus | reverse complement strand
AAGCTGAAGCACAAAGTAGCGAGGGAATCACTGTACTATAAAAAGCGTGGTGGCGGCACAGTGGCGTAGTGGTGATCACATCCGCCTCACAGCAAGAAGGTCCTGGGTTTGATTCCCAGCTCGGGCATTTCTGTTTGGCGCTTGTATGTTCTCCCTGTGCTTCCATGGGTTTCCTCCAGGGACTCTAGTTTCCTCCAATAGTCCAAAACCATGCGCAGTAGGTTAATTGGCTGTTCCACATCTCACCCAGACGTGAGTGTGAATGGTTTTATGAGTGTCAGCCCTGCGATGGCCTGGCGAGCTGTCCGGGGTGTACCCCACCCTCACCCGGAGTCGGCTGAGATGGGCACCGGCCTGACCGTGACCCTAATTAGGAGTAAGCGGTTCAGCAAATGAATGAAAACTGTGGGTGTAGTGGTTAGTATATCTGCCTGACAGCAAGAAGGTCCTGGGGTTGAGTCCCAGGCTCAGTGAGGGCATGTCTCTATTGGAGTTTGCATGTTCCCTGCATGTTTGTATGGGTTTCCTCTGGGTGCTCTGCTTTCCTCCCACAGTCCATAAACATACATATTAGGTGAAGCGGCTGTTCCAAATTGCCCCAAGGCGTGAGTGTAATTGTGAAGTCCCTGCGATAGACTGGTTGCCCTGGGTTTACACTGGGCTATGATGTCCACGATGTCCTCGATTTGAAAGGAAACGTCAGACGCTGTGATGGAGAACATTCAGAAATATTTAATACCCGGAGGCTCGATTGGGAAGAGGAATGATTTCTTTTTTCCTGAAGCACCTCATGATGCTCAATAACTGGAAAGAAAGTTGGAGCGTTTATTTAGATGTTCTTCTCAGATGGAAAGCAAAAACAAACTGCGGCTACGTCGGAGTGAAATTTCCTGCAGCTGTTCGGAAAAGCGTAACGAAGACCTCCACGCTCGGCAGGAATGAACCACCAGGACGAGCTGTCTGCTCCACGCTCGGTGTCATCTTTAAACAGCGGAGAGCAGCGTCGTGTTACGTTAATGAAAGCCCTCCACCAGGCCACCAATTTATCTTCATGACAGCTCCGTCCCAGTTGAGCACTTACACATCACGGGGTCCGTGTCATTTTTAGAAGTTTATTCAGGCTACATGAAGCCCCACGGCTTGGTTTCGGCTCGGATGATGTCGTCTCGTCTGTCCTCGCTCCCTGCGAGAATTTTTTTTTTTTTTTTTTTAATGGAAGAAAACGTCCCGGATGAGGACATGGCAGACATATGCAGGTCTTGAAGGAAATTAATTCATGTTTTAAATCGAGGCCGTCACTGATGCCCATGTACAGTATATAGTTTCCTGTCGTCAGTTGATTTAGAAACAAAAATAAACGCTTTCCATAATTTCTGCGCTTTGTGCAGCTCAGCATTGGACGGGACTGTGCTGTGCTACACGCGGTCAGTGACGCAGTACAGCCAATCCAATGAGTTTGTGTTGCTATGAGGCTATAACAGCCAATCATAAAGTTGACATATCCCAACATACCTAGAGTCGTAACACTTTGAAAATGGGTGTGGCCTCATGCTGCTGGAATCGCATCATTTTATACTTGATCATTTTAAAATCGCAAAGTAACACCAATTCACTGCTGGTGCACTTTCAAAAAGCTTCCATGTCAATTTGAAAATGTTGTGGATAAAATTATATCTGGATATACAGTAACCCTCCATTATTCGCTGGGGCTGCGTTCCGCCCCTTCCCGCAAATCCTGAAAATCCGCGAGTTATTGATGCGGCTTTAAAACTGTGATAATATTTATGAATAAATAAAGTGCTTAGGCTCCTTACCAGAAGCCAGAGAAGCTGGAGGGCGTTTGAGTGACATCATAGGGCTTCAATAATCATTAAAAACACACTAAAAAACGTGAATTCACAATCGAAGCAATCACGTTGATTACATGTGCACTAAAGAAGAAAAAAGAGGTGTACACGTCATCTACAAGCAATCAGCAGTAGGGAGAAACAAAAGCTCTCAGTCATTGGCTAAATTTGAATCACGTGCCGGTAACTTCCAGGTTTGCCGCTAATTCACAAGTATGCGGGGGCGCAAGCGCTGAACCGCAAATGAGCAAGGGCCTACTTTATCATCAGCTGCATCTCATGCTGGTGTAGTGAGTTGCATGTCTTCTTAACAGGGAGAAGATCCTGGGGTCGAGTTCGGATCTCAACAAAGGTGTTTCTGCAGGAAGTCCGCATGTTCTCCATGTGCTTGCAGGGGTTTCCTCTGAGTTCTTTAATTTTTCTCCTCCAGCTTGAAGACATACATAAGGCTAATTGGTTGTTTCAATTTGCCCCAAGGTGTGTGTGAGTCCACCAATGCACATGATACCAATGCAGGTTACCAATGCACATGATACCAATGCACATGTCACCAATGCACGTCACCAATGCACACGATACCAATGCACATGTCACCAATGCACATGTCACCAATGCACATGTCACCAATGCACATGATACAAATGCACCCGTCACCAATGCACATGTTACCAATGCACATGTTACCAATGCATATGATGCCAATGCACGTTACCAATGCACATAATACCAATGCACATGTCACCAATGCACACAATATCAATGTACACGTTACCAATTCATGTTACCAATGCACATGTTACCAATGCACATGTTACCAATGCACATGATGCCAATGCAGGTTACCAATGCACGTTACCAATGCACATAATACCAATGCACATGTCACCAATGCACACAATATCAATGTACACGTTACCAATTCATGTTATCAATGCACATGTTACCAATGCACATGATATCAATGCAGGTTACCAATTCACATGTTACCAATGCACATGTCACCAATGCACATGATACCAATGCACATGTCACCAATGCACATGTTACCAATGCACATGATACCAATGCACATGTCACCAATGCACATGTTACCAATGCACATGATACCAATGCACATGTCACCAATGCACATGTCACCAATGCACATGATACAAATGCACCCGTCACCAATGCACATGTTACCAATTCATGTTACCAATGCACATAATACCAATGCACATGTCACCAATGCACACGATATCAATGCACACGTTACCAATTCACATGATACCAATGCACATGTTGAACAGTAATTCCTGGAGCTAGAATTTGACCCAGACCACATTCTTCCCTGTTTAAATCCCGCCTCTGGTAGAAATTTTATGAAAATCAACATGAACACACCGGAAAAAAACACCTCATCCATCTTAGAATTACTCATCTCCACTAGGCATCTGCACTTCCTGAAAACTTTATTATTTTTTTCTACAAAAAAAAAAAAAGCTCCTCCTCTCTGGGCCTCATCTCATTGCCTGCGGCTTTTCTTGAATCAACATAAAACCCGGTGGCATTTTCTCTTGATCAGGAGGCATCCTATATTCACAGGAGACTAAAAGAAACATCAGCAAATCCAAATACTCACACGAAGTATCTACAGAAATCAATAACGCCACTGCGGTGAGAGGAAAAGTTTCCAAATCTCTGAGTCTCAAAGCCAAGCGTCTCTTATTCAGACATAATAAATCAATCATGACTGTTGCTCAGGTTTTCTCCTCGTCAGAGTCTGATGGCTTGCGTTAATTCATCAGGTTTAGTGAAGCACTGGGAGATTTCTTGGTTGAGATTTCAGACAAAGCAGATGTTTCTTTTCATTCCTGTAAAAGGCGGAGCATCTGAAGGAACGGCAGGACATCAGAGGGCTAAAAACAAGATGAAAAGTAAATGGAGTGTTCCCTCTGTCTGTGTGTTTACCTGAAGGTTTAAATCTCCCGTATACGTCTATACAGAGGAAACAGGTATTGAAACCACTGACAGGTGAAGTGAATGGATTCTTACAGTGATGTCCATCAAGGGGTCGGTTGGATTATGCTCGGCTGGCTCATGCTGGTTTTACATGGATAAGGGAAAGAAGTGGAAGGTTCTTTTATCATGTTTCCATGGTCACCAACAGAAAGCTTGAGTGACAAAACATAGCTAAACCAATGGAAAATGAATGCCTATCTGCCATGAAGGCCCAGAAAACAATATAAAGAGTCACATGATTGGTTCTAGTTGCAGCATAGTGGCTCATCAGGGCGGGGCTTATTAACGGTTTCCATAGCATGAAGCGACCAGGAGTTCAACTCCTCCGGGATGGGACGCTAGTCCATCACAGGTTACCTTCCCAGTATATTTTACTGGTACCCATTTATACTGCTGGGTGAACAGAGGCACACTTGTGGGTATGACCTTGCCCTGGGGTCTTAGCACCGTGGGGGTCTAACTGGGAATTGAACATACAACCTCCTGATCATGAGCCCAGCACCTTAACCACTACACCACCGGCCCTGTCCAGCACAGGTAGTGTATATTTAACACCTTAAAACAATACACTTATTTTAATATAATTGACCATTAAAAGCATTAAACTGGTTATTTAATCCTGTAGATTACTAGCAGCGTGCTAAACTACAGGCGCTAACATCTTAGCAGTGTTTTGTTTGTTTGTTTTTCATTTGTTTATTTGTTTTCATTTGTTGTTTGCAATGGGGCAGGATCGACGTCATTGCGGAGACAGTGAGGCGTCACATTCTAGTGCCTCTGGTGACAAAACACTGCAGAGATGAGTGTGACGGTGAATCCAAAATGATTTACGTGGCTAACGTTTTACCAGCTCGGCTTTCCCGATCTCGGTTTAGGAGCAAAAATAAATGTTCTCCATGATTTCTGTACTTGTTCTTTGTGAAGCTCAGCACTCAACCATAATGCGGTATGATGCAGAGGGTCAGTGATGTAGCCAATCATACGAGTTCACGTCCCTCCCAGGTTGGAACAGCCAATCAGAAACACAACATGTTTATGAACACACCCAAAGCCATAACACTCGCACGCACTTTAAAATCAGACATGGCCTGATGTTGCCAGAAGGAGCCGCTGATGTCATACGCGGTCATTTTAGAGCGCTAATAACACTAATGCAACACAGGTCCACTTTAATTAACCCAAACGGAGGCGACTGTGCACATATAAAACCCTCATACTCAACGCCGATTGTGTTCCGACAGCCTGTTACCCCGGAACATGATGTTCTGGAACAACTTGGATCTCCGCAAAGACTGGATCGACATTTCCCCCCCTGGAACACATTACTTTTACATGTGTGTTCTTTCCGGTGCTCTAATTATTCAGCTTTGTTTCAGCCAGCGATGCTTTATAATCACGTTTCCCGCTCACGTCTCTCTTTTTTTTTTTTTCGTGTTTGTGTTAAAAGCATTAACGTTGCCACACAGAGATAAATGAAATGGCGGCGCTAATTCATTTCTAATTATTTGGAGGAAAATTGATGCGTTAAGCTAATGTTTATCATTTGCACAAAAGCATTTGGCGGGTTCTGAAAGGAGCGGAGTGGGACCGAGAGCAGGATGAGATGGATGATTCGTTCGGGTCGATTGGAGTCGGAGAAACCGTTAGCATTAGGGCTCGAATGACAAACTTTACACAGTGGATGTCGGAATGGTTGAGTGCTCACTCGATTGTGTGTGTGTGTGTGTGTGTGTGTGTGTGTGTGTGTGTGTGTGTGTGCGTGTGTTATAGTTATTACTGGTGACTTTTTAACACACTGAGAGAGCGGTGACACTGTTTCTGTGCCACGTGCCTTCATTAATCGCACACGTGTTTTCTTTCTTTGTCTTTTCTTTTCACGAATTTTGTTAATCAGTCGTCACTACTGATCTGTGAAGGGGGGGTGGTGGAAGGGGAGGGCAAAAAAAATTACACAAATGGTCCTATTTAGGCAGAGAAACAGCCAAGCCAATGTGTTGTGGGACAATGTGTCCATTGTCCCTTCTTTAATTGAGTAAATCAATTCATCACGACACTTTGCCAATAGCATGATTCTTCGGTTTCTGCTTGCTTTGCCTTGAATGCTGAAATAGGGGAAGTGTGTGTGTGTGTGTGTGTGTGTGTGTGTGTGTGTGTGTGTGTGTGTGTGTGTGTGTGTGTGTGTGTGTGTGTGTGTGTGTGTGTGTGAGGGAGAGAGAACAAGGTTGAACGCTTCGTAATCTTCTGTTTTTTCAGTGCCGCCTGTTCAATCATTCAAGGTTCATCGAAGGTTGTTTTATTTCCACGGCTGCATTACTGTGTTGGCAAAAGCCTAATGAGAACAACATTAACAAAAGGAAGCTATATTACCTTTTCTTAAAAAAAAAAAAAATATATATAATAAATAAAATAAAAACAAGAGACGCACAAGTCATTTAGTGGATGGTCTATTTGCAAAGTAAAAAAGTTTTATTTATAATTAACATTGTTAATTTTTCTGCAGGTCTTATTTTCTATTAGCGCTGAGAATGTTTATTCACCTTCAGGAAGCAGGTCGTTCTCTGTAGGGTTGCGGTGAAACTGTGGTCCGTCCCAGGCGGGAATACAAACTGGAGGGACCAATCACGTCAATCCATTTCAACAGAACCCTGAATGTGTTCCGGTCTCCCTCAGCCATTTCTAGACATTTCTGATATTCTAAAGCAGGGGTTCCCGACCTTTTTATCACCGCGGACCGGACTATGCTTGACAGTTTTACCGCGGGATGGGGGTGGGGGCGGAGGTTGGGGGGTGTCTCATCATAGATTGTTTATATTGTAAATAAAATTTATTTATATAAATTATTATTATTATTATTATTATTATTATTATTATTATTATTATTATTATTATTATTAATAATAATAATAATAATAATAATAATAAAAACACTCCATGAATGTTATTTTTCAACAACTGAAATAAAGTTGGTTGGGAAGTAGAGCTTGAATTTTTCTAAAATAAAATAAATAAATAATGGTGCACCAGCAGATAGAATGAAAGCTCAGCCTCAGTCTCACCCAAAATCCCCGCTATTGTTTGAAACATGTCCAACTTGCCTCTGTTCATGTGCCGTCCCCTTGTGGATTACATTTTAGCACTCAAATGACCGACATGCAACCCAGAGAATCCGATCATTTTTTCAAAATAAAAGGTTGTTCAGAAATGAACATAGTTCAGACTCTGACAATAAATAAAACAGAAAGAATGAATTATTTCTTCTGCAGGCCGGTACCAATTGAGCCGCAAATTGGTACCGGTCCACGGATCGGTGGTTGGGGACCCCTGTTTTAAAGTATCCTTGGGTGCCTTGGTGTCGTTTCGGAATAAACTTCCTGAGATTCTTCAGAAATGCTTGCAGGAAGCGAATCTTCTTGGTGCATTCAGTGCGATCAAGTGCCTTTGACTTCCTGTGCACCCGCGTAGATATCTGTTGCTATAGACAACATCTCAAGATAAGAAATACACGCCAGAAATAGCAAAGAGAGTTGCAGAAAATGAAGTAGCAGGAATCGTTGGAAAAATCTGGGAAAATGTTCTGGAAAACCAGAACACAGGAAATTCAGAGACTAGCTGAGGTGTTTGCGTAAATGATCAGAAATTGCCAAGGAATTAG
>CM045746.1:27721965-27751965 GCA_024760905.1 Plotosus lineatus | reverse complement strand
AAAAAATGTAAAAATATATACTACTGAGACTACTTTTCCTTGCCACTGTTGCCATAGGCGACGCTCATTAGGGATGTGTAGACTTTAGAGGAAATGTTTAAATTCTTTTATAATTTCGTAAGCCCCGTCTTCCACTGTTTTATTGTGTAAAGCTGCTTTGCGACAATGTCAACTGCAAAAGGTGCAAATACAAATAGAACTGAACTGAACTGAATTGAATATAAAAGTCGCCTGGCGGTACGGTGCTGCAGTGCTTAGCATGATCGCTAATTGCATGATTGATAATTTTCGGAGGAAAATTACACGAGTATGAGAGTGAATGTATTGTACATGTGTTTTGACTCTGCAATGTCTTGGTGAGATTTTCAGGGTGTCCCTTACCTTCACCCATAGTCGGTGGAGATGGGAGCCAGGCTCTCCGTGACTCTTATTAAGATTAAGAACCTTAGAAAACGAGTGAATGAATGAAAAGAGGTTGAGTATAACTCTGAACATAGAAAAAGTATCTATGGAATGCCTCATGCGCTGGTCAACCACTTAGTGGTGTGGTCTGTGGATGGACTCTGTGTCCGTTTGTTTCTTCATGACTTTGTGCACTACCTGTACATTGGATATCCACAAGCACTCAAAACAGAGAGGCTCATATCACAGGTCATTAGACAGGCTTGAAAAAAAAATAAATAAATAAAAGATTTGGTTGCTATGGTAACATTATTATTATTATTATTATTATTATTATTATTATTATTATTATTATTATTTCCTAAAGAAAATCTCCATGACTTGACGGAAATTTGCTGTTTGGTTCAGATGAAAATGTTTCTCGACAGGTTTACAAGCAGAATGGATCTTGTTGCTAAGGTAAACAGCGGTTGCTAAGGAAACATTCTCTCTTTTAAATATATCATCAACAGACGATGTTGGGCCCATATGTAAAAGAAACAAACAATATCTCTCTCCCTCTCTCTCTCTCTCTCTCTCTCTCACACACACACACACACACACACACACACACACACACACACACACACACTTTATCTCTCTCTCTCTCTCTCTCTCTCACTCACACACACACAAACACTCTCTGCCTCCTCTCTCTCCGCTCCCTCTCTCTCTCTCTCTCTCTCTTTCTCTCTCTCTCTCTCTCTCTTTCTCTCTTCTGTTTCACCCCCTCTCTTTCTCTCACTCATTTGCTCTCTCCCTTAACCTTTTCTTCTCTCTCTCTTCCTCTCTCTCTCTCTCTCTCTCTCTCTCTCTCTCTCTCTCTCTCCCTCACTCCCCCTGGCTCTTTCTGTCCCTCCCACTCCCTCTCTTCCTCTCTCTCCCCTCTGTAAATGTCTTCTCACCTCTTGATGCGACAGAGATGAAAAAGAATCCATTCATTAAGATGTGCATAAATTGCTGAATGAAAACAGAATTAAAATTAATTCATGATAAAGCACCATTACTAATTTACACTTCTCAAACATCTGCTTGATGAGAATCCAGAGAGAACCAGCCACATGTTTACCATGACGCTCATCCTGCCGGGGTCCCAATGAAAAATGAATGATTTTGACCTATTTAAATCTGCATGCGGCGAAGGTTAAAACAAACAGAGAGCCTCCGCCCCCGACTGGCGTCTCCGGGATCTCCAGGTCCAAGAACGGCATGAGGACCCAAAAACAGCTGCAGAGCGCCTGAGAAATTTTACAGGCTTTGAATTTTTGGAGTTAGTTGAACATTTTTCAGTGAAATTTAATACAAATATACACTCAAAGTAAACAACAAAACAACAACAACAACAAAATCACATCTTGGTGTCAAAATCTTTCATTCATTCACTTATCGAGCCAGTTTATCCCACAGTGGTCAGGAGACACCTGGGGAGCTTCTCAGTCCTGATGGAGCCTGGAACTCGAACGCAGGGCTGTCTCCTCGTGAGGCACATGCCTATAACCCTGTTTTGTTTTTATTCGATTTTTCTTTTTTGCAATTGATTTTCTGGAACCTTCTCAAATCTTCCGCATTCTCACGAGAGTTGAGCTTCTGTTACTTCTGACTTTTATGTCGGATTAACCTCGCGTAAACCCGAATGAGCTCGTCTTCATTAGCATTTCTGCCAATTACGGCTCGCTTTTGCAGAAGAAGGGAAAAAAATGGTTTGGAGTCTTCAGAGTGTTAAAAGCAGTTTTGTTCTCAGACCACGTGAAGAGCGGCGCTGCGACACGCCGGAAAAAAACAAACACTGAAGTTTCATTCTCACGATAACACACATTAACGCCTCGCCGTTACTTTCCGATTGTTTACCTCATGATAAAGAGCCAATTAAAGCTGTCAATATATAATCCGCCCATATTCATATCATTATTCAATTCAAATTTCATATTCATTTATAAAGAAGCACTGCAAGAACAATGCTCTGAGATAGATAGATAGATAGATAGATAGATAGATAGATAGATAGATAGATAGATAGATAGATAGACAGATAGATAGATAGATAGATAGATAGCATTAGATTCAGAAATCTTCTGTCCGGATAGATGGGCGAATGGACGGATGGACAGATAGATAGATAGATAGATAGATAGATAGATAGATAGATAGATAGATAGATAGATAGATAGATAGATAGATAGCATTAGATTCAGAAAACTTCTGTCCGGATGGACGGGCGAACGGACGGATAGATAGATAGATAGATAGATAGATAGATAGATAGATAGATAGATAGATAGATAGATAGATAGATAGCCAGCGAGCATTACATTCAGAAAACTTCTGTCCGGACGGATGGACGGATGGATGGATGGATGGACAGAGAGATATATACATTAGATAGAGGAATGTTGAACGAATGGGTAGCTTGTCAATCATTAAACAAATAAACTGAAAAGGACGGAATGGATCAATGGGTGGATGGGTGGATGAATGGATGGATGGACAGAGGAACAAGCAGGCGTAAAGATGGCTGGGCATCCAGTGGTATACTTAGAAAATATATCTCATGGTTTGTTGAATGGCTGGATGAACGGATGGATGGATGGGTAGATTAATTAGATAGGGAAATGGGAAATGATATTTCTGATATGGGTGGAGAGAGGAAAGGATGGATGGAATAATAGTGGACAGATGACTGGGAGGGCAGGAGACCTCTCTCTTAGCTGGATGGATTGATGAATGAACAGATGGATATAGAGGTGTGGATTGGGTGGAGGAATGATGAATGAGTAAATATATAATTGGGGTGGGGGAGGGATGTTCTGTCACCTCACAGTTTGAAGGTTCAGGGTTCAAATCTTGTACGCAGATCTTTCTGTGTGAAGTTTGGATCTTCTCCTCATGCTTGGTTGGGTTCCCTCAGGGTTCTTCGGTTCCCTCCATCAATCCAAAGACATCGATATAAGGGTCAACCATCTACTCCAGTGGTCTCCAATCTTATCCACAAAGGGCCGGTGTGGGTGCAGGTTTTCACTTCAACCAAACAGTAGCCACACCTTCCACTTGTTTCCACCAATCACTGATCATCAAAAGTAAACAAAAACTTGATTGGACAGTACTGTGTCAATTCTGAAGTGGGGTCATCTTGGTGAGATCACCTTGCTTTAAGACTTAAAACCAAGATGGCCCCACTTCAGAATTGAAACAGTACTGTCCAATCAAGTTTTTGTTTACTTTTGATGATCAGTGATTGGTGGAAACAGGTGGAAGGTGTAGCTACTGTTTGATTGAAGTGAAAACCTGCACCCATACCGGCCCTTTGTGGATAATATTGAAGACCCTTGATCTACTCTTTATCCTCCAGAGGTGTGAATGTGACCGTGAACGGGTTGGTGTGTCTCATTCAGTCCTGAGAGGCGGAGCTATTCCTGTTCAGGGTGTAACTCTGCCTCGCGCCTGAAGTCTGCTGGGATTGGCTTTGGCTTCTCGGCGGATGTGGTGGTATAACTGGCCGGGATAACGGACGGATGTTTGATTAACAGTGCTCCGGTGGTGTGAGTCTAACTTCATAAAAATACAGCACGTGTTTCAGGCGAGCCGCAGCGCCAGAGTGCATTCATATAATCCGCGATAAAATATTCATGTTTAGCTTTTTGTGAAGTTTATGAAACATCTTGGGACTTTCTGTCTCCACAGTCGTACTCCGCTACATTAACAACGCCGTCGGCCCACAAACCAAAGTACAAGTATGAGCATTAAAGACATAAGTGATGCACTGAACACATTAGTAACCTTTAGATACGTCTCTCTGAGTCTCATACAGCATTATTCTCCTCACACTCTCCTATCCACGCCGCACTGGAACATTCGCCATCCTGCTATCATCATCGGCGTTTAATAGCCTCTCTCGGATATTATTCCCAACGCAGTCATTAGCGCGGGATACTGTCTCACATGAGTATGTGTGGGAGTTTGTGTTGTTTTTTCTGGCAGGATGCGGTATTGTTCTCTTGAAAGCTGCTTGTTGCGGCGCTAAAATAGCTGTAACGTCATTAAGAAATACACAGTCAAAAGTTTAACATGCTTCAATAGCCTGCGTCTCCGTGACACAGCTCGTAAATTAATTTAATCTTAATTATAAGAGACGTAATTAAAACATTAATAAAAACGTTTGGCTGAAAAACACTTGTGAGATGTTTATTTTTGGGATTATATATACACCAGGATATTATTAGCCAGGGCGGCACGGCAGTGTCGCGGTTAGTTCATCTCTCTCACAGCCAATTTGAGTCCTCGGATTGGTCACGGGGTTTCTGGGCGGAGTTTGCATGTTGCCCCCATGCTTGTGTGCGTTTGCTCCCAGAATGCAAAGATATGCAAGTTTTTTTTTTTTTTTTTCCAAGTGGGTATTCCAAATTGCCCATAGGTGTCAATGTGAATGATTGTGTGTGCTGGCCCTGCAATGGACTGGTGAGCTGTTCAGGGTGTTTACCCCACCATTGCCTAGCGTCAGCTCAGATAAGTATCAACCTTCACACGACTCTCATAGGATTAAGTGGGTCGGCAGACGACACGCAGCCATCTCATGTATGTGAAGCCCATGTTGGTAGTAATTGGTCTGGAAAATGTGTCGCCTATACAGTAGGAGTGTATGGTTTGGATATGTACATGGTTTGGACATGTACAGAGGAGAGATAATGAATATAGAGGTAGGAAGATGTTGAGGCTGGAACTACCAGGCAGAAAGCCTAAAGGAAGGCCAAAGAGAAGATTATGGACGTGGTGAAGGAGGACATGAAGGTAGTTGGTGTAATAGAAGAAGATGCAGAGGATAGCGTGAGATGGAGGCAGATGATTTGCTGTGGTGACCCCTGAAGGGAACAGCAAAAGGAAAAGAAGAAGATACAGTGGGAATGTCTATCAGTTCCACACCGGCCTCATATCGACCGCCCACATGTGTATGTGAGACCCACCTGGGTTATGCCTTGGCCACATGGGCACCAAGTGGGCATTTTAACTGGATTTCCTTGGATTTGTACCTAGCCAGCTCTGTCATGTGGGACCAGCATGGGTACAAATCCATGGTAGTTGCATCGGGAGAATATTTTGAGATGATTTCTAGATTAAATTCCAATTATCTATAAATTATTTGAAATAAATCATGCCACTGAAAAAAAAAAAAAAAAAAAAAACTTCATGTAATCTCAAATGTCTGCTAACGTGTCCAAGACTGACTAAGAAAGTTAAGCAATGGAACTGACAATGAGAAATATCCAGGAACACCAGAGTTTAAACCAACAACTGTTGATGTGAAAGTGTTTAAGTTTAGAATCAGAATGAGTCTGGACGAATGGGACCTGCACGGCTGGTCTAGTCGTGGTCTGAAACCAACTCCACAGAGCAACGCTACTGTTTAGCACCATCCATAAAGCATGACCAGTGTCATGAATGTAATATCCTCTGCCATGGCCTGGTGAGCTGCCCAGCATGTACCTCGCCCCTTCCCAAAATCGGCTGAGATAGGTGCCAGCCTCCTCGTGACCCTGATTAGGATTCAGTGGGTCAGAAAATGTATAGATGAGTGTAAAATCCTCTGCCTAGGCCTGGTGAGCTGTCCAGGGTGTACCCCACCCTTTCCCAGAATTGGATGAGATAGGTGCCAGCCCCCCCGTGACCCTGGTTAGGATTAAACAGGACAGAAAATGTATGAATGAGTGTAATGTTCTCTGCTATGGCCTGGCGAGCTATCCAGGGTGTACCCGCCCTTTAGCAGAATTGTCTGAGATAGGCACCAGCCTCCCCGCGACCCTGATTAGGATTAAGCGGGTCAGAAAATGTATGAATGAATGTAATGTCCTCTGCCATGGCCTGGCGAGCTGCCCAGTGTTTACACCCACCCACTTCCCAAAATTGGCTGAGATAGGTGCCAGCTTCTCTGTGACACTGATTAGGTTTAAGCAGGTCAGAAAATGTACAGATGAATGTAATATCCTCTGCCATGGCCTGGCAAGCTGTCCAGTGTGTACACCCCTTCCCAAAATCGGCTGAGATAGGAACCAGCCTCCCCGTGATCCTGATTAGGATTAAGTGTGTCAGAAAATGTATGAATGAATGTAATATCCTCTGCCGTGGCCTGACAAGCTGTCCATGGTGTACCCCGCCCTTTCCCAGAAATGGCTGAGATAGGCACCAGCCTTCCCATGACCCTGATTAGGTTTCTGCTGGTCAGAAAATGTTTGAACGAGTGTAATATCCTTCCCATTGCATCCCAGACAGAAGTTTTATGTGTAGCTTCAGTGCTGTAGGCTGCAGAGTAGACGTTCTGATTTATAATAAACAGGCTGCTGCATATGTTCTTTTGCATCTGTGTGATTTATTTCTTTCCAAACAGAAGGTGCTTCAGACTCGTAAACCCGTTTCTAACGTCCGTGATTTCACTGTACTGCTTCTGATGTCACAAATTGACAAAAACCATTTGAACATTCATTTCAGTCTTAATGCACCAATCCAATGGCGTACAGATGGCGTATCTGTTGTTTTTGTGCATATGGAATGCTTGTCCTTGATGCTTCAGGCTTTTGAAGTAAATGTTCTGTGGACGGACAAATAAAAGCTGGAGTTGTTTGGGCATAGTTAGAGTGGGACTTGTGAAGGGGAGACAAGTCTCTTTTCATTTTGAAACATGGTGCGGAAGTGTTTGAGATTGTTTTGCTGCCTCGGGGACTGGACAATTCAGCTGTGCATTCTGCATCATTTTTTTTATAATCAGAAGGCATCTGACTGAACATGAAGTTCAAGATAAATCAGAGGAGAACATTTCTACAGGGAAGAAGCAGAGGTCAGCAGTAACCTTGCTGAAGCCCAGATCTCAACTCGAATTAAAATTTTTTTGGTGGTTTTAAAAAGGGCAAGTTTTTTTCTTTTTCTTTTTTTTTTTTAAAGTGGGATTGTATTTTGCAGTAATTTGCTCAGTGTGAGTCATTAGCTGAGCTTCTATACCCGAGTCTGGCTTTAATTACGCCATGCCACGCCTCGCGAGAATAGTGAAGAGCCTTGGCGCTGGTCGGTTCACTTTAATGACATTAGAAGATGTCACGTTTTTTTTTCCACATCAGTGCTGCTGTACAACTTCCTCCCCTCTTTTCTGAATATCAATAAGTATATTAATTTCCATAAAGAACTCGAACCTGGTGTCTAAATGGAATTAACCTTGAAGAAATTACTTTGCCGTCTGCTGTTTGAGTTTCTGCAACAAACTTAATTCTCTTCAATTTCTTTGCATGCTTTCAATATTAAAGACTTCAGAAACCGGCTTTGCTCAGTGTTGATACAGGCATCGCTTCTTTATTTAACAATTTTGTGAACAAATTACAACTCAGAGGCATTAGAAGTATTTAGACAGAAGTATTTCTTTTCACAGCCAAAGCACGGGGGGAGGGAGGGGGGTGCATGAAGCTGCCAAACAGAGCGAACATCGGAAACAGCATTGAAACATCACAAACAGCCGGAGCTGATGTGGTGCTCAGCAATCACCGGGTTTTATGTGGATTTTTCCCTTTTTTTTTTTTTTTTCTTTTTTCTTTTTTTTTTTTTGCCATATCAAGGCCAGTTAAATAAATCAGAGGGGTGGCAGCCTATTTTAAAGAATAAACTTTGCAAGAAACAGCTGGGAGCATCAAGAAACAAGGAAAGAAGGAGGATGGATGCACAGAGAATGTTCCATCTGGGTTCCTCTGAGTGGGTAATAATCCATGTATAGGATAGACAGACAGACAGACAGACAGACAGATAGATAGATAGATAGATAGATAGATAGATAGATAGATAGATAGATAGATAGATAGATAGATAGATAGATAGATAGATAGATGGATGGATGGATGGATGTGGGATGGGTGCACGGACAGACAGATGCATAGATAGACAGAGAGATGAACAGACAGTCAGACAGACAGTGAGACAGACAGTCAGACAGACAGACAGGCAGGCAGACAGACAGACATATAGATAGATAGATAGATAGATAGATAGATAGATAGATAGATAGATAGATAGATAGATAGAAGGATGGATGGATGGATGGATGGATGGATGGATGTGGGATGGATGCACGGACAGACAGATACATAGATAGACAGACAGATGAACAGACAGTCAGACAGACAGTGAGACAGACTGTCAGACAGACAGACAGGCAGACAGACAGGCAGGCAGACAGACAGACATATAGATAGATAGATAGATAGATAGATAGATAGATAGATAGATAGATAGATAGATAGATAGATGGATGGATGGATGGATGGATGTGGGATGGATGCACGGACAGACAGATGCATAGATAGACAGAGAGATGAACAGACAGTCAGACAGACAGTGAGACAGACAGTCAGACAGACAGACAGGCAGACAGACAGGCAGGCAGACAGACAGACATATAGATAGATAGATAGATAGATAGATAGATAGATAGATAGATAGATAGATAGATAGATAGATAGATAGATAGATAGCACCTCTACAGGATATTTGGGTTTAGAAACTGGTGAATGGTGAACAACAGATCCATAAAGCATTGGTCCTAGATGAAGGCCAGAAAGATGGATGGATTCGTGGGTAGATTGATAACAGATATTAATAGATAGACCAACTAGAAGAAGGGTCACTAGATTCAAATCGATGGGTGAACAGAGTGAGATTTCTTATTGGATCTCAATGGATAGAGAGCTGGTTTACATAAATGGGAGGTAGATGGGCAGACAAGAAGAAAGACAGGAAGATGGATAGATAGAACTTTGGTGAACACTTCAATATGAATAAATGAATTCAGGAGGGAAAGAAAGAAAAATGTTGGACAGAAAAAGTAAATGATAATGATAGAAGGTCTGATGGATGCGACGATAGACATGTAGACAAAGGTAAAGATATGTAGACTGTGGTCTGGAAGACTACAATGAGGACAGCTACATTAGATGGTACATAGATGGTGGATAGGCAAAAAGAAAGATACATAGGATGAATGGTAAATGGTTGGAGGGATCAAGGTGAACAGAAGATACGGAAAAAGAACACTTACATGAATGAATAAATAAAGAAAGGAAGGAATGTTGAATAGACAGGAGGACAGAATGCTAAAAATGGAAGACTGGATGGTTGTAAAATTTGTCATCCCATCATATGTCTCAGTGGACTGAAAGACTGGCAGGATGGATAGATGAATGGATGGATTGGCAGTTAACAGACAGCTAGAATGAAAGGGAAAAGAGAGATGGAGATGAATACCTTGACGGGGGTCTATTATTTATACAGGATGGTGGGCAGACAGTCTGTGAGAAATAAGTGACATTACAGAAAAGTGTGGAATAAAATAACCAGAGAGACACACAGTCATCAATACAGCCATTTAACATTCATCATCACCATCATCATCTTCTTCTTCTTCATATTTATCTTCCGCTTCATCTGGCGTAGCACTGAGATGGAGACGTCTGTCTCCTCAGCTTCCTCTAGGTCTTTTGAAGGGACATCAAGGTGTTCCCAGATCAGCCGAGGGACAGTCCCTCCAGCATGTTCTGGGTCGGCTCCAGGTTTCTTCAAGGTTAGACAGGCCAGAAACATTACACCAGGGAAGCATTCTGGAGGCATTCTTGTTAAATGTCTGAGCCACCTCAACTGGCTCCTTTAAATGCGGATGAGCAGGTTGTCTACTCCAAGCTCCTCCCGGATGGCCGAGCTTGTCACTCTATTTCAGAACGAGAGCCCCACTACCCTGTGAAGAAAACTTATTCCGTGATCTGCCTCTTGTTTGCGTGATCTTGTTCTTTCAGTCGCGACTCAAAGCTCGTGACTGTAGGTGAGCGTAGGAACGTGGGTCAGCTGGCAAACTGAGAGCTTTGTCATTCGACTCAGCTCCTCTTGTTCAAGATTAGGTGCCATCGATTAGAACCTCCTGCAAGTGGAACTTGGATTCACATCAGGCATCTGGGCCCTTGTGTTTTTACCTTTGCAGTTGGAATGTATGATGCCATCATGCCAAGATCTAAAGACCTTTCCCAGCTGAACAGCTTTCAGCTCTTCCCTTTCAGGAGTCGCCACAGCGAATCATCTGCCTCCATCTTCATGGAAGTCATATTAATGATTTGCATATTTGATTTGGCATAGGTTTGATGCCCTTCCTGACACAACCCTTAGCAAGGTCAGAAACAACCTGACGGCTATGCAGCTACTCTTGACAAAAGTCAGCAATGTTTTGTTTTTACATAAACCTCTCACCATAGGCAGTGAGAGACATGGCCGGCCTTTGATAACCCAGTTAGCTGCACTGTGGGGGACAGTGACAACCTTGTGGAGCGTGGGACTCAAACCACCAACCCTAGGATCAGCGATCCAGCAACTTTTACCAGCAGGCCACCACTGCCTCATCTAAAGAGCCAAATGAGGCCTAAATAAAATAATTGTTAAGGCTTATGTCTCTGGGACGGATCAATCAAATTACCAGTAAATCTCACTATAGATGATTCTGTTGTCGAGAAAATGATCTACGTGTGATTTCATATGACTGTCATTGTGTCCAGGACAAACGGACACATCAATATCAACCGGAGAACTGGCCATTTACTGCAAAAAGGAATCTCCAAGAACTCCAGAGTTCAGAGGTAACTCTTGCAACTGTTGGCGTCAAAGTGCAGATGTTTCAAATTAGAACAAGACTAAACAAATTTGACTTGCATGGAAGGTCCAGACATGAGCTTTAGAAATAGTCTTTACTTGTCTGAAAATAATAAGTGTCAGATAAAACAATAAGACAAACACACAGCTAATAATTATATTACTCTAGCTGATCATGCAAAACTAATCCCAGCCAAATAGGGCTAAGGCCACAGTCTGTAGCTAAGCCGTAGAGAATTGCGCTTTGAACAGATTTGCTCACTTTCCAGCTCCGGTCATACAACCTTATACTTTTTTAGCTGTAAAATAAAAAGAGCATCGTTTCCCACTAACAGTCAACTAATTAACAGCAGCCTCATTAAACCAACAGAGTAACAGGTTCACCTCTCACGCTGCTCGTTAAGCCTGATGACCTTTTATCCCGGTGTTGGTTTTACACTGTCACTGACCTTGTAAAATGATTCAGAGAGAGATCCGAGGGATCTGTAACCCTTAACGAAACAACGTGGAGTCTCTCTGAGTGACTTTGTACAAAAAAATAAATAAAAAACTTGAATGGAATTCGCATTCCAGCCAGAGGTGATTTGAAATTCATAGGATTTGGAAAAAATGCTGCCAACCTTTACGGATGGCTGTCACGATCGGTGAATATTTTATTAAGGCTTTCTCTCGCTCGCGTTCTCCACCGGTTCCTCTGCTCTCCGACTGCATTCAAGTGAAAAGCAACATGCGGAAATGAACATCGTGCGCTGGGAATTGGGCAGCTATTGGGTTCAATTCTCATAGAGTTCTTGAACTAGTGATGCCTGCAGATTTGCTTGTATAGCTTGTAACGCAAAATGTAACACGGATGTTAGATTCTGATTAATTTATTCAGTGTTGGTTGGCAGCTTTTTTTTTTTTTCTTCTTATAAACAGCATCAAAATACTTCTTTCATTTTATGCAGTATCTTTTAAACTAAAAGATCAGGAAATACAAGTCCATGGATGCATTTTGCGGAACGTGGCAAGTGCCTGCCGTGAAGGTGCCGGTTTTAATGGGAATGAAAAGTCTTTGAGGCCGTGTGTGCTGCACAAAAGGAACTGGTGAGGTATGTATAATGGGCTGGAATCTGCACTAACCGCTGCTGGTGAACATCATTAAGTTGCTAATGTGGCTCTGGGAGTTAAAGCAGAGCGAGTCCCTTGGGGAATAACCTGAGCATCATGCGCAGTGCACCACCATTTGTTCTGATGAGAGGAAATAATTCATCGAGGGTGGTTTTAACTTTCTGATCTGCTATAAAATGGTACATGAGGGCCAGTGGCGCTGGCATTAGCAAGTTGTGGCTTATTTAGCAGTAAAAAGGCAATCTTTTGATGCCATATTGATATGCAGGTAGTCCTTTTGTGCTATTTATCTCTGTTTGGCGTCTCTGCCCATGGGGTTGAAATGCGCGAGTGAGAGGTTTCGCTAACCACTTGTTCTGTTTGCCTTGGGAGACATAAATTTTAAAATAGTGCCGTGAGGTGTATTAACAATTATGCAAATTGGTGGGAATGCAGGATTTGCTTATTTGGAATGTTCTGCTAGGTGAGTGGAGGCACTTTAGGAGTAAAAATAAAGCAAATGACTAAGTAACATAGTGGAGAACATCAAGGGAAGACATATGGAAAAATTCAGTCTTTTTTGCTTTAAAAATGAAAAAAAAAAAAACCTAAACAGAACGAAAGTGTGTGTGAGCATATGGGCCAATTTAATAGCACCGTATTATAGACATTAAGCTGTTCGCTTAGACTGTGATAATAGGGCCTCTGAAGCTTAATGGGCTTCAATTGTGAAACTGGACTATAAAGAAAGACAATGTGAAATCTGTCGACTATTTTGTGGTTTCTTTAAAATTTGCTGTACGAGTTCCTTGAATGAAAGAGCCTGAAATGACGTGTTAATCTTCGCTACTCGTCCAATTCCACGGAGATATCAAGAAATGTCGACAGAGAGGCCAAGACTTCATCATGAACACAGTGAACCTGGTCTAGAAAAGTAACTGTGTTTGAGTCAATTGGAAAAAAAAAAACAAAAAATCAATGAAGCTGGTGGGGCTGAACAATTCATGGCAATCCGTCTCAGCATCCGGGTGAGAGATTTGAAACCAGGAGGATCCAAGTGCTGCAACACTGATGGAAGGAGACTGTAGACCGCAGGGTAGACTATAATGAAAAAGATCCCCATTTGGTCAATTGCATCATGGTCAGAGTTTGAACCTTTAGATCAGCCTCGTAGATAGAGAGCGAGGAGAAGCTCTGCTACACAGCACAGATAAATAAAGTAAATACAGCGATCCATCACTTTACGCAGTTAATGGGGACCGAGACCCCCCTCCCCCTTGTGACTGCTGAATTCTGCAAAGTAGGATTGACCCCCTGACTGATGTATACGTACATATATATGTGTACATAATATAAATAAATACATATTAAATGCTATAAATACTTATAAGAACAATTAAACATTCAAAAATAATGCATAAGATGTAAACAAAATATAAATACACACACATACAGACGCGCACGCATAATCAGATGCACACCTCACATAAAAATGTAAGCAGTTTTGTTGGGGGGTTTTGGGTTGTTTTTTGGTTTTGTTTGTTTAGAGTTTTTTTTTTTTTTTGCATAATTGGCCTTGTTTTGCGGCATTTTGCAAAACGTTTCCCTATTTTTCCTTAATTTCCTTATTTTTTTAATTTTCTAATTAATTTTTGAAAAATGTGCGATGCTCTGAAGCCGCAGAAACTGAAGCTCCAAGTAACGATGGATCACTGTATTCATGCTATGGATACTTTATGTATGGTACATGGCCCAAACTAACAAAAAAAGTCTGTCTGTCTTCCTTTCGGCTTTTTCCCTTTTCTCGGGAGTCGCCACAGCGAATCATCTGATTCGCACGTTTGATTTGGCAGAGGTTTTTAGGTCGGATGCCCTTCCTGTCATAACCCTTTTTAGCAAGGGACAGAAACACGCTGACGACTTTGCAGCTACTCTTTACGAAAGTCAGCAATGGTTCTTTTACATGCCTCACACCATAGACAGTGAGAGACATGGCCCACCTTTGATATCCCAGTTAGCTGCACTGGGGGGACAGTGACAACCTTGTGGAGAGTGGGACTCGAACCCCCAACCTTTGGATCAGCGATCCAGCGCCCTATACCACTAGACCACCACTGCCCCACAAACTAACAAAAAAAAACAAAAAAAATAAAAATTAAAAAAATTAAAAAAATTCCCTGTATGAAGGATTTCTGAGGTAGTTACAGTTTGAACTTTCAGGGTCAATGGGACGTGTTTAATTCGTATATTTTTTCTGTTATTTTTCCATCGTAACAACAGGTCTATCAGGTCCTGAGTATAAGTGCACTCATTCATTCATTTTCTGAATTGCTTGATCCCTATTAAGTAACAGGGAGGCCGTCACCCATCTCAGCTGCTTATGGACGAGGACAGAGTACACCCTGGATGGCTCGCCAGGCCGTCATAGGGCAGAAACATACTGATGGCTATGCAGCTTCTCATTATGAAAGTCAGCAATGGTTCGTTTGCAATCAGATTCTATATGGATGTAAACAAATTAGCAGGAAATCTCCCTCATTGTTTGAAGCATTAATGAAGTAGGTGGGGTTTGACCTTGTAAGGTCTCTCAAGGTCAAAGGTAATGTTCTGCATTTGAAAGTCCATCTATGGTTCCTGTCATGTTAGATAGCAACAGCACATCTACTCGTGTGGAAATTATGAGAGCTCTATTTCCAGAACTTTGCAAACTTGCTCTGAGATTGATCTTAACTTCCAAAGCTAAATTATCTCTGGGACTTGGGTAGGGCAGTGTCCCAACCAACAGCTCGCCAGATCATTGCAGAGCAGAAACAAGCTCAGGGCTACGCAGATCATCTTTACAAGAGTAAGCAATGGTTCTTTTGCACTTATGTACTGTTGGAAAAGCAGTAAGAACCCAATGACAGTGGGGCTTGAACCCCCGACCTTGGAATCGGTAATCTGACACCATGCCGCCGGGCCCCCACTGCCCCCTGTGTAGAAGTAATACAGCTTTATCACCAAACCTTTGTGCCTTTGCTCTGACCTTGAGATTGTAGGGCCGGTGGCGTAGTGGTTAGGGTGCTGCACTCATGATCGGGAGATTGTGAGTTCGAATCCCACTGAGACCCTCACTGTGCTAAGACCCCTGGGCAAGGTCTAAACCACAAGTGTGCCTCTGTTCACCCAGCAGTATAAATGGGTCGCAGTAAAAATATACTGGGAAGGTAACCTGTGATGGACTACCGTCCCATCCAGGGGGAGTTGAACTCCTGGTCGTTTCATGCTATGCAAACCGGGGATAAGCACCGGCCTGCGAGCCACGAGGCTCGGGTGTAAAAACCCAACAGACTTACCTACCTACCTTGAGATACGAAGATTGCATTATATTTGGAACTCAAGTGGGGTTGTGTGTGCCCCAAGTTTGGTGAAAATATATGCTTGTGTGTGGCCAGGATTTCGTTTACGACCAAATGCCAACACAAACTTAAATATAAAGAATGTTAAAGAACCATTAACAAATTCCTGGGTACACAATGGGATCCGGATAATCATTAAAACCTCTGATAAAATATTTTCATTAAAATAGTTGCATAACTTTTTTACATAATTCTATTAACACACACACACACACACGCGCACACACACACACACACACACACACACACACACACACACACACACACACACACACACACACGCCACGGGTAAAACATAACTTTCCTGGTAGAGGGTGAAAAGGCTGTTGTTATTTTGTGGGAAGTTCCTGAACACATTATGTTGTTTATGTTATTGGTGCATGAAGCACTAGTGTGACACACACACACACACACACACACACACACACAGATGTATTTTATAAGTATGTAGTCCCTGGATTTTTTGTTTCCTGCATGCACAAGCATCTGGAAGTCATTATAAAAGACAGCAACGTGAAGGCCGTAGGAATGAGTTCGGTGGTGGTGATGTGTCACTCGCTTGTTGTTCTGAATATTGAGAGCTGATTTCTTTATGAAATTCCTTTTTTTTCTGAAACACGTATCTGCACCAATGGTTTTTCTATTTGATTTTTTTTAACCCTCATGCTGTTTTCACATGAGGGTTCCTCCAGGTGCTCAGGTTTCCTCCAACAGTTCAACAGTACATACGCATCAGGCTGACGGAATGTACCAAATTTCTTCTAGGTGTGAACATGATCGTGAATAGATGAGTGTGTTGGCCCTGTGATTGCCTGGCCAGCTCAAGGTGAATCCCACCTTCACCCTTTGCCGGCTGATAGGCCCCATCCTATAATAGGATTAAGCGTTTTTGTTTGTTTGTTTTTTTGTTTTGTTTTTTCAATGAGTGGAAGAGTGAGAGTTTCACGGGATACGAAGAGACTCCAGGATGATTTTGCAGTTGCCACGTGCATCACTCCTCAGTCTGGACAGTCACTTCAGACACAAACACCATAATCAGCACAGGAAGGAAGATTCATCAGCATCAGCAACTTCCTCCATTACATCACCGCAATCCGAATAACTTTCTGAGCTACGATGCTAGAGACAAGTTTATGGGATTCAGAAAATATGCCAGAGGAATGATGTGATCTGATTGGTTATCTGTTTTCTGATAATAGATTATAATGCATACAATAAAACTAAATAAAAAGAATGATTTATTTACACAGTGGTACCTTGACTTACGAGTGTCTTTTATAACGAATTTCCCATGATATGAGCTTCGATTCCACCAAAATTCTGCCCCATCCAACCAGCAAAAATTTGATTTACAAACTCTGCTGGCGAAATGGCTTTTCTGGGCTGATTAGCATCGTATTCTTCCTTGTGTATTCCTCCACTCTCCAAGAACACCTTGTGCAGTGCTTCTCAATTATTTTCTGTGATGCCCCCTATCTTCACTTCACTTCACCCTTAACATCCGGGGATTTCGTTGGGGCACCTTCATGGCGAGACTTGGGTTGATTTTGGCCTGGCAGAGCACATCCCTCTCCATGTCTTTAACTACCTACGGGCAATTTAGAACGGCCAATTAACCTACTGTGCATGTCTTTGGATTGTGGGAAGAAACCAAAGCACCCGGAGGAAACCCACGCAAGCACTGGGAGAACATGCAAACTCCACACAGAAACGTCCAGCCCGGGAATCAAAACCAGGCCTTCTAGCTGTGAGGCAGACGTGCTAACCACTATGCCACCGTGCCACTCGTATGCCCCCTATAGGAAGAAAAAAATATATTTCACGCCCCTCCTGACAATTATTCCCATCGGAAATACAGTGGTACCTCACCTTATGAGATGAATCGGTTCCAGCACCTTTTTCGTAACCTGCATTTTTCGTAAATTGAACCGCATTTTACATGTAAAACACATGATTCGTTCCAAGGCTCCCAATGCTACCCCATAAATCCTTTAAAAATTATAAAAGTACACCAATTTTGTATGAAATAGGTGTTAAAAGTAAAAGAAAATTATTTGCCTTTTTTTTTTAATCTCTCGAACCACTCATGCGACGCTTTAAAGTCCGGGGGTTTCTAGTCCGAAGAACCCTCACCCTCCTTCACAAGGTCCTTTAATATGGTGAATATAATAATCGCCTCCGTCACTGTATCTCCGCTTTTAATGCCTCAATTTTTCTGCTTCAATATCGTCCCGATTGTAGAGGGGTTTCGGCCGTACTCCTCTGCGATTTCACTCAACCGAATCCCACTTTCATATTTTTTTATCATCTCCTGTTTTACTTTTATTGATAACGGAGCCCGCTTCTTCTTTTCAGTCTCACCGGGAATCACTTTCTTTTGGCCCATGATTAATAATAAAAAATTACGCTGCAATAAGCACACTCAAAAAAACTCACGAAACTCACGAACCAATAGTACAACTATCCTTCACGCATGTGTCAAACAATGTGTCGAAGGCACACAAAAAGCATTATGGGTACAGTAATGTATTATGGAGATTCAGCTCCCTCCTAGCCAATGGGAGGCCAGTGGGGCGGGGTGTTGGGAGAGAAGCAATGGGAAAGAAACTTGCGCATGTTTGAATGGCACGTTTGAATTCTTAAGATGGCGCTTTCGTGAGGTGAACTTCTTTCGTATCCAGAGTCAAAAATTTTAGGAAAATGCTTTTAGTAACCGGAATTTTTTTGTTTGGTGAAACTTTTGTAAAATGAGGTACCACTGTAATAGAAAACCAGTTTATTTCCAAGCCCCTCCCAAACTCATATAACCTGCGACAAACACGTATATTTGATCTGATATGTTAAAGATAAACATGTAACAACAATAAATATTTTATAATAATAATAATAATTATAATAATAATAATAATTATAATAATAATAATAATTATAATAATAATAATAATAATACATGTACATTAACATAAATAATAAATAACAATTAAACAAGAATAAACAATAAGTCAACTAACTGTTCTGATCATTGACTGCGTGAAGTTGTCACGTGGGCAGACAGGAGATTTATGATGATATCTTTGGAATTACAGTATATGTTTAAAGTCACTACATTTACATTCCATATAAAACTCTATAAATATCATAACGATGATATAAATTAAAATATTTTACTGTTATATAAGAATCTTCGATGGAGCAAAATAAAAATGTGATACCTGACCTCTTAATTTTGCATCACCATCAGGAAGGGCATGTGCCAATTACTACCAAAATACCAGTCATTTCAACAGCTCTGTGGGTTTTTCTTTCCTTTTTGCTAACTGTTGCTATGGTAACAAAAAGGATGAAGCTGAAGGAGGCAGGATTGTGAAACATACTCTGAACTTGTGATTTTTGAAACATCTGTAAACTCTGACTGCTTTAAGCCTTTTAAAGCAATTTTCTTCAGGTTCAATAAAGGACTCAGATTCTGCTTTCCCCTCCTGTTGATTCGTTCTCGGTGTTGAAGATGTTTTTTTTTTTTTTTTTTTTTTTTTTTTTTTAAGAGTAAAGAAGAGAAAGAAAAATTCACCTGGCTTGGTTGAAAAACTATCAATTCAAAGTAAAGCATGCAACATTTTCACATCGTTTAGATACAATTATATTGATAAATTTATTGATTTGCTGAACTGTTTCATATTGCAAGCTTTGAGGAGAAGCCGAAGCCTATCTCAGCCAACTCTGGGCAAAGGTGGTGTGCACTTTAAACAGCATACCAGTCCAACACTGAGCCAACATTCACACACACAAGCATTCACAACCACATTCACACCTAAGAGTAACTTGAATCAGCCAACTCGCCTCCGGTTCTTGTCTTTTTGGACTGACGAAGGAAACCGGAGTACCCAGATGAAGCCCAGGACCTTCATGCTGTGAGGTGAATGTGTGAAACACTGCACCACTGTCTCGCCCACTGCTAGATTTATTTATTTTTCTTAATCTGAAACATGGCTATGAGATACAGAAACATTTACCGCAAACAGCACATTATATGTTTGGAGTCTGTAAACACTGAGAGGCAGTTATGAGAATAAAATCCCATTAGAAATCAGAACCCGGAGCTTTGAGTCTCAAACAGCGCCGCCAAAATGATTACAGCTGTTATTGTGTGACAGCGAAAGATTAACGACCGTGTTGTAAGCACCGAATGTTTCAGCTTATGAGATCAACAGTGTGTGAGCAATAAACACGAGATCTGATTTTACATGTAAGAATATGGTGAGGTTTATTTATTTGTTTATTTATTTATTTATTTAGTATAAAGTTTAAAGTTGTATTACAAGAATGAAAATAATCTAAAGAAAATGATGCTGATAAAATTAAGATTACGTTTTTAGATTGACTTTTGTACATTTAATTACAGGATAATAAAGTGTTGTCTTTTTTGTTGTTGTCGTTATTCATTTATATTTTTATCTTCCTTTTTTAATTGTACAAATTAATAATTTACAATCTACAATTCAGTTTTTGTTTGTTCAATTTATTTATTTATTTACAATTTTATGTACAAATTTATTCATGCCACTTTGAAAAATAATGAAATGAATTACTCGAGGAGCAAATATTAATGGCACGTGAATTTTTACTTTCGAAATAAATAATGAATCAACACCGAAGGTGGGAGGAGATATGAATATTCAACAAGACGGGAGAACGATAGCAAAACACAGCCTGAGGCGAATAGTTGCTTTAGTATCGATTCCGCATAGAAAAGTATAATTAAATTTTATTTATAGTTAATTTTAAAACTCTCATTCCAATCTTTATTCATTTTTACCAGATTAAGTGTAAAATACATGGGAACATCAATAAATAAAAAAAAAAAAAACAAACAAACAAAAAAAACCAATCTAAGATAAAAATTTTAAATTTTATTTTTTACATATAGATCTGGACCTGCGTTTTTACAGGTCAGGTGACCTCTCCATGCTATCAGCTGAGAAAATCGACATGTAGGTGACAGTACTGTATCTGTTTATCCCTGTCGTTTATTATATACTGCATATAAACCCAAGCAAACCACACCCCCAGAGAGTGCTTTAGTATATATTACATGTAAACCCAAGCAAACCACACCCCCTTCGGAGTGCTTTAGTATAAACTACATGTAAACCCAAGCAAACCACACCCCCTTCGGAGTGCTTTAGTACAAACTACATGTAAACCTAAGCAAACCACACCCCCTTCAGAGTGCTTTAGTACAAACTACATGTAAACCCAAGTAAACCACACCCCGCAGGGTGTTTTAGTATATACTACATGTATACCAAAGTAAACCACACCCCCACAGAGTGCTTTAGTATACACTACATGTAAACCCAAGCAAACCACACCCCCTTCTGAGTGCTTTAGTACAAACTACATGTAAACCCAAGTAAACCACACCCCCTTCGGAGTGCTTTAGTATACACTACATGTAAACCCAAGTAAACCACACCCCCTTCGGAGTGCTTTAGTATATACTACATGTATACCAAAGTAAACCACACCCCCACAGAGGGCTTTAGTATACACTACATGTAAACCCAAGCAAACCACACCCCCTTCGGAGTGCTTTAGTACAGACTACATGTAAACCCAAGCAAACCACACCCCCTTCGGAGTGCTTTAGTACAAACTACATGTAAACCCAAGTAAACCACACCCCGCAGGGTGTTTTAGTATATACTACATGTATACCAAAGTAAACCACACCCCCACAGAGTGCTTTAGTATACACTACATGTAAACCCAAGCAAACCACACCCCCTTCTGAGTGCTTTAGTACAAACTACATGTAAACCCAAGTAAACCACACCCCCTTCGGAGTGCTTTAGTATACACTACATGTAAACCCAAGTAAACCACACCCCCTTCGGAGTGCTTTAGTATATACTACATGTATACCAAAGTAAACTACACCCCCACAGAGGGCTTTAGTATACACTACATGTAAACCCAAGCAAACCACACCCCCTTCGGAGTGCTTTAGTACAAACTACATGTAAACCTAAGCAAACCACACCCCCTTCGGAGTGCTTTAGTACAAACTACATGTAAACCCAAGTAAACCACACCCCCTTCGGAGTGCTTTAGTATACACTACATGTAAACCCAAGTAAACCACACCCCCTTCGGAGTGCTTTAGTATATACTACATGTATACCAAAGTAAACCACACCCCCACAGAGGGCTTTAGTATACACTACATGTAAACCCAAGCAAACCACACCCCCTTCGGAGTGCTTTAGTACAGACTACATGTAAACCCAAGCAAACCACACCCCCTTCGGAGTGCTTTAGTACAAACTACATGTAAACCCAAGTAAACCACACCCCGCAGGGTGTTTTAGTATATACTACATGTATACCAAAGTAAACCACACCCCCACAGAGTGCTTTAGTATACACTACATGTAAACCCAAGCAAACCACACCCCCTTCTGAGTGCTTTAGTACAAACTACATGTAAACCCAAGTAAACCACACCCCCTTCGGAGTGCTTTAGTATACACTACATGTAAACCCAAGCAAACCACACCCCAACAGAGTGCTTTAGTATATACTACATGTATACCAAAGTAAACCACACCCCCACAGAGGGCTTTAGTATACACTACATGTAAACCCAAGCAAACCACACCCCCTTCGGAGTGCTTTAGTACAGACTACATGTAAACCCAAGCAAACCACACCCCCTTCGGAGTGCTTTAGTACAGACTACATGTAAACCCAAGCAAACCACACCCCCTTCGGAGTGCTTTAGTACAAACTACATGTAAACCCAAGTAAACCACACCCCGCAGGGTGTTTTAGTATACACTACATGTAAACCCAAGTAAACCACACCCCCACTGAAATTTTTAGTACACACTACATATAAACACAAGTAATTTTAAGATGTGATGATGCTTCAAGTGACCATGAAAAAATTTGTTTTGAAGATTATCCACTCAGAATAATCTTTTTTAATGTCAAGATTGCTGCATTGATTCATTTCATTATACGTCCAGTCAAGCTTCAGCAGAGTGTCCTGGTCCTTTGTTTCCTTTTATTTATATATATATATATATATATATATATATATATATATATATATATATATATATATATATATATATATATATTTATTTATTTATTTATTTATTTATTCATTTATATTAAATCCTTCTCTGTCTCCCTAAAGAGCAGGGAAATAAAACAAGCTCCGAGTCAGCGGATCTCTTCTCTAGGACTGAAGTTTGGTGTAAGATGAGGAGCTGCTGAATAATTCACCTGCATTTCAACTTCTCTCCCTGCTGGAGCTCTATACAGACTGTAGATGCTCAGCAACACTCCGACTGGGGGATTGATTTCTTTTTCTATTTATTTATTTATTCATTCATTCAGAGGTGAAGATGAATAGCTCGATTCTTCTCCAACCTGGACTTCTCTCCAAATACGCATTGCTTTTAGCTTTTAGCTTGATGGAGCGCAGACTTCTTTTAGCATGGCGCTGATGAATGCAGAGGGCTGCCATGCTGGAGCTCTGATTTCTGAAGCGTTCTGGATAAAATGAGATGCTACTTTGTGGAGGGGTTTGTTTCCATTTAGGCTTTCTTTCACACTCATTTATCTATGAAAGGTGAAATGGTTTTCATGTAAAGCAGGGATGAAGGATAGCAAAGGACAGATGGATGTCAAAACTTCTCAGGCTGGGTCCACCGTGTGCTGCGTTGACAAAGAATACAGCCTACCCTGGCTGGTGGTGGTCGTTATATATGTTAGGGAGGCAATACTTGAAGAGTTAGGGGAGGAAAAAGACGAGACAGACAAAAAAAAAAGTTAATCGGTAAACCTCAAAAAAATATATGTAGATTATCATTTGCATTCAATTAGCATATTTATTTATTCCTAGTTACATTTAGCTTCATAGGTAGCATTCTGTTCTCACCGCTAATAGCAGGTATCTTCCTCCCCCCCCCCCCCCCCCCCAAAAAAAAAAAAAAAAAAAAAAAAAAGAGCCCAGATGATCATGTTGTTCATCAATTCATCAATCCTACTTCACGGAAATTCGGCGTTCGTGGAGGGTCTCGGTCTCCATTAACTGCAAAAGGTGAAGGTTCACTGTACCTATCGTAAATAAATAAATAAATAAATAAAGTAAGTAAGCAGCACTGTTTATTTTCATCATCATCGCTCATTTTCTGTAACCGCTTAATCCTAATTAGGGTCATGGGGAGGCTGGCGCCCATCCCTGCCGACTCCGGTTGAGGGCAAAGTACACCCTGGACAGCTCGTCAGGTCATCACAGGGCTGAAACACGCTGACGGCTTTGCAGCTCCTCTTGTCGAAAGTCAGCAACGGTTCTTTTACATGAATCTCACACCATAGACAGTGAGAGACGTGGCTGGCCTTTGATAACCCAGTGAGCAGCACTGGGGGGGACGGTGACAACCCGTGGAGAGTGGGACTCGAACCCCCAATCTTTGGATCAGTGATCCAGCACCTTTACCACCAGCCCACCACTTCCCCTATTTCTTTTTGTTTGTTTGTTTTCAGTCTGTATTGGACCTTCGATTTTGATGCCCGTTCTGATACGTGCTCTTCAAGTATAACTGTTTTCAATTAATTATGGCCTGCCGTTCTATCCTGTTAAATTTAATAACATATCGGTAGCAGAGCAGCGAACATCCTGTACCGTCTTCATCTCTGTCGGTTCCTTTTGTTATGAATTGAAAAGCAGGAGAATACAGTAACTTGTTTTCTGCTCATGTTTGAATTACAACGCACTGTTGGTTTCATCCCGTGGGTTTGCTTCATTTTTTAACCTCAATAAAATGAACATGTGCAGTTCATAAGATGATCCGCCTACACACACACACACACACACACACCACAGGAAAACTAATAGAGCATGTGCGTGTTTCTCTACAGTGAGGGATTACAGAGCATGCTGAGGTTCTGCAGGGCTACCTCCCAGCGAGCCGGTTTAATCAGGATCTCCTGGATTATCGTACCATACACAACAGTACAGCTAAGTTTTTTGTTCTACCATCAAAGCTCAATCACGTGGCTGCGGATGAAACTTGCGGGCCAATAAATTCCTGTGGGCTTTGTGTCTATCACTCAGGTGCGCTAGGAGACTGTTCGCACGGCTGGTGTTCAGTGTAGTGTATACAGAAGGCCAGTCGTGTCACTTCCTGCTCGCTGCTATCAATAACACACTGCAACCTGTGGCTGATGTTAAGCGATGATGAAGAGGCACGGCAGGCGAAATGCCACTGGTGCAATCCTGAGCCCAGTTTCACCCACCTGGACTTCTCTCTAAATCCTCATTACTTTTAGCTTCTAGCATGATGGCACAGGTGGGCCGAGTTCTAGCACAACAGATCAGGAGTTCCTCTTACATAACAGAAGAGGAGGGTGGAGCTCATTGAACACAATGGAACAGAAGCTCAGAGATCCTCGAACAATTTATTCATTCATTCATTTGCCACACTGTTTACTTGTAACATGGACATGAGGAGGTTGGAGCCCATCTTGGCCGAGCTTGGGCTGAGGGCAGGGCACACAATAGACAGCTTGCCAGTGCATGGCTGTACCAACACTCACAACCATTTACACCCAGACTTACTTTAAGGGGCATTTTGGAACTGCCAATCTGTCCAATGAACATGCCTTTGAATTGTGGGAGGAAACTGGAGTACCTGGAGGAAACCCATCACACACAGGGAGAGCATGGATCTCCACATAGAAATTGCTCCGCTGAGCCCAGTAATTGAACTCAGGACCTTCTTGCTGTGGAGTAGACCTGGTACCCATTGCACCACCAAGCCACCCTTTACTATTTGTTTTTAACATTTGACATTTGAATAATGTTGGATGATGTCATCATGGTGTAGACTTTTTACCAAATTGGAATGGAAACACTGTTGGGTGCTCAACTCTCCATCGTAAAAAAACAAACAAAAAAAAAAACAGATTGATTTGTCAAAAACTGTGTGCAGGAAGTTGTCAACAGACAGACAGACAGACAGACAGACAGATAATGAAAACAGAACCTGTGAGCCAGAGGTAAATAAAGATGTCTGATCTACCCGATATCAAATGAGTACTTCAGAGGGACAGCACATGTTTGACACAATGTCAGAGAGGCTAGATTGAGATGGTTTGGACATGTACAGAGGAGGGATAGTGAATATATTGGTAATAGGATGCTGAGGTTGGAACTCCCGGGCAGAAGGCCTAGAGAAAGACCAAAGAAGAGATTTATGGATGTGGTGAAGCAGGACATGAAGGTGCTTGGAGTAAGAGCAGAAGATGCAGAGGATAGGGCGAGATGGAGGCAGATCATTTGCTGTGGTGACCCCTGAAGGAAACAGCCGAAAGGAAAAGAAGAAGACGAGGAAGAAGAAGAAGAAGATCTATCCGATATCATTCTCTTGGGCACATTTATGGTAGGAAGTGTCTGCGATCGAAGTCTGGTCTGGTATCTTCCGAGTCGTAGGACGACTCTTGGCAACCTGCCATGATGGATAACGCCTTGATTATCCTCTTCATGGAGGTTTTCTTGGCAAAGATAGTGCAGTGGTTTGCCATTGCCTTCTGTACGATGCGAACCGATGGGGAATTTAGAACAGCTAATTAGCCTACTGTGAATGTTTTTGGACCATGGGAGGAAACTGAAGTACCCTGAGGAAACCCACGCAAACTCCGCACAGGAACACCCAGGCCGGAAATCGAACCCAGGCCTTCTTGCTGTCAGGCGAACGTGCTAACCACTACGCCATGCGATCGAAGTAGATTTGTAAAATGAACGCCATCATATGAACATTCAGCATCAGACTCTATACACCACACCCTCCTTAAAGTGGCTGGACTGAACGAGGTTATCGCCGAGAAGGCCTGAAGTTATTTTTCATATGATTTGGTTCTGAAAGGAAAATGGAGTAGATCGGTAGTCATGGTAACTGGAGTAGTTTCATATTGAGATTTATCTTCCTTTTAAATTGACATTGTGCTTGGGACAAGACTGTGTTGCTGGACATACACCTGGTATATTTTTTAGCCTGATGTTTGGCCAGATGTTATTCAGATCCAGATGGATGGGAAACCATGTACCAGATGGATGGAGAACTAAACCACAGGCTCCTGGGAATCATATTCCTGGTGCTGGAGAGCCACTTTAACTGATCCTCAGTGATCCTGACAGTCCTCTTCCATGTTGTACATCGGGTATCGACTATATCCTGACACTTATGAATGTAATAACTAAATTTCTTGGAAATTCTCCTTAAATGGAAGGTTATCGCCAAAGCATTTCTGAGAAGGTCCAAAAGAAGACAACCAGTCAATCAACAAGGGTCTCATTGCTGTCCAAGGCTCATTGATGGACATATGGAGAGAAGAAGTTTCATTCATGCTTAGAAAATGAATGAATGAAAGTTCTTCACGCCACATGTCAATCAATGAGCCTTGAACACCAATGAGACACGTGGTGATTGACTGTTCATCTTCTATTGGGTTAATTAGGGTCATGGGGAGGCTGGCACTCATAGAAAGTGGGGCAAACAATGAATCGTGTACCAGACCATTTCATGGTCAACACATTCAACCATTCATATTCACACTCATCACCAACGGGCAATTTGGAACCACCAACCAATGCACCAAAACTGCCCATGTTTTTGTACTGTGGGTAGAAAGCAGAGTACCCAGAGGAAACCCGCGCAAGCCCAAGGAGAACCTGAAAACTTCATTCAGAAGTTGAGTTTAGGAAATAAACTGCTGTCAGGTGAACATGCAAACCACTGCACCACCATGCATCATACAGTCACCAGCAACCAGGGAGGGGCGTAGACAAGTGTATGCCCACTCCATGACATGTAATGTTACCCTGTCCGCATCTCTCTGAATTGGTGTACGCATAAAGGTGGTCTGACACACTTGGAGGGAGCTCGCTATCCATCCCTTTGTATTTATGAGCTCACTGACGCCCATGATTGGCTGGCGGTCACTGTACACGACAGAGGTAAACGTTCACTGTCCCTTTCTTCTACAAGCACTCGGTCAAATATTCCCAGTGGAGTCCCATCTGCCGATAGCAAGCGGCAGCACGAGTCCATCTCCAGGTTGCTGGTCGAGCACTTTGTCGATGCGTCATTCTGAAGCCTCATAGTTCTGAAAACTTTTAACTTTTTAAAAATAATTTTGAGGACATCAACTTGAAAGAAAGAAACCAACCAAACAAAGAAAACAAACCAACAAACCAACAAACCAACAAACACCCACCACCATAATAATGCTCATCGTCCAAAACATCAGTTTCAACCTGACTGAAGTAAAAATAGAAAGATCAAACGAACTGTTCTCGCGCTGTTCAGCTTCGCTTTGTTATCGTATGTATTTTATCTCGTCCTAATCCCGCGGCATTATTCCGAATGCTGGAGATTTCTGAAATACCTCCGGAGCCTCGGCTTCTGCCGTTTCCTTTTTTTCATGGGGGTGTAGATCTCTTCCTGATCTCTACAGGAAACTACAGTCGTACAGGATTTACGGGAAAAAAAGACTTGGGATTTTCTGAGGGACTGCTATTTTGTTCCAGCCACTAAATTTTCAAGACAAAAACATGCCATAAATAAACAACATCAACAACAAATTATTATTATTATTATTATTATTATTATCATTATAACAACAGCAATGAAGAATATAATAAATTTGCATGAAGTAAAGGACGCGGTACAGCAGCTTTCACTGTGATATCGTCTGCTGATGAATAAACATGCTGAAGTCCTCACGGACGATTTAATAATCATTTATAACGTCATTATTCACTGGGCTTTGAAGCTGCACTGTTGTGTAAACCTGGATTTGCATAATATTTATTACTTTAGGAATTCTTTTTATTCACTGTTATTATTTGCACTGGCAAAAAAAAAAAAAAAAAATATATATATATATATATATATATATATATATATATATATAGTTAATGTTCATCAGTTCATTTACTAGATGCTGATTGGCTGAAATATCAGAGACCAAACTCTTCTGTCTCTCTGTTTGTTGACTGTGGGGGTGTGGTTTGTCATTATAATCAATTTGCGATACAGCAATGAACAAACAAATAAACAAACAAACAGAAAAGCAAACAAACAGCCAGACAGATAAATTGACATGGAGACAGAAAGACAAATATAATGAAGATAGAAAGATTAAATAAACTGTCCCTTGCTAAAAGGGTTGTGACAAGAAGGGCATCCGACGTAAAAACCTCTGACAAATCAAACGTGCGAATCAAGATGATTCACTGGGCGACTCCCGAGTAAAAGGGAAAAAGCCGAAAGGAAGACAGAGACAGACAGACAGAAAGATTAAATAAATAAATAAATAAATAAATAAATCATGATTTTTCTGCACCGTGCTTCCTCGATGCAGAAAAGTAATAATTAAAAAATATAATGACATTAATAAAAATTAATAAAATCTGTTGTTTTTACAATAAAATACTGGCAGCTGTAGTTGGCAGAACCGTTAAAATTACCGTAAAACATTTTTTACAGTCGCGGTAAATGAGTCCTGGTGCTGCTCATTCTGCAGTTAACGGGATGTGAGTTTGAATTTTACTGTAAAATAAATGTTTTAACCGGAGTAAAATACTTCATTTGGTCTTAAAACTAACATCACAATACCACATAAAATAAACTGCAGCCTGAGCATGTTACTGTAAAATTCCCCCAGCAGGGCCGCACATTCATCACTCGGAGACTCGAGTACATTTACAGCATGTAGCCGACACTCTAATCCAGAGGGACGTACCACTTAGATTCAACTGAACAGTGGAAAGTTAAGGGCCCTGTTTAAGGGCCCAACAGTGCAGACTGAACTGCTGAGCCACCACTGCCCCCCCCCAATGCTTTAGTAAAGTCAAGTCATCTTTAGAAGAAAGTAAAACAGGAGGCGCAGCAGCGGTCACTCAGAACCTCAAGGTAACTTTACATTTTCGCCACAAACACCCGAATATTTCAGAGTGAGAAACTGAATTCTCTGATGAATTAAAAACACTAAAATTACACTGCTGGCTGCTCAGCAACTTCCAGAATAGGTCATAAAAGTTCAAACCTTCATCAGTTACAAACTGTAATCTTTAACGAGAAGTAAATGTGAAAATTATGGGATGTTGTGCCAGAAAAGTTTTTGTATACAGTGGTACCTTGACTTACGAATTTAATCCGTTCTGAGGGCGAGCTCGTAAGTCAAAATGTTCAGAAGATTAAAAAAAAATTCCCATCGGCGGAAAAAAAAATAGAAAACCAATTCATCCGTTCCAACCCCCTCCCAAACTCATATAACCCGACACAAACACATATATTTCACCTAATATATTAAAGATAAACACGTAAAAACAATAAATATTTCATAA
>CM045746.1:27699465-27709465 GCA_024760905.1 Plotosus lineatus | reverse complement strand
ACATTTAATAAACATTTTGTGGAATTTATTTCCTAATAATAAGGGTTTCCGGGTATTATTTGTTTTAACATAACTATTGACTTGCTATTATTGTGAGTATGAGCATGTTCCAGAAGTTTTTTTTTTTAATTATTATTTTTTTTTTATTTAATTAAATTACTAAGCGTGACAAAAAAGCCTATTGTTGATTAAAAACAGATTCACTATGAATAAATAAATTCATTTTTACATGTATTAATTTTCTGAACCGGTTAATCCTAATTAGGTTCGCACAGAGACAGACGCCCATCTCGGGAAAGTGTCGGTGGGGTGTGGGTTGTGAGGAGAGTGTGGAGGTGGTTGTTGTGAGGGTTGTGGTTATTGGTGGGGGAGGGTTGTGAGGAGAGTGTGGAGGTGGTTGTTGTGAGGGTTGTGGTTATTGGTGGGGGAGGGTTGTGAGGAGAGTGTGGAGGTGGTTGTTGTGAGGGTTGTGGTTATTGGTGGGGAGGGTTGTGAGGAGGGTGTGGAGATGGTTGTTGTGAGGGTTGTGGTTATTGGTGGGGAGGGTTGTGAGGAGAGTGTGGAGGTGGTTGTTGTGAGGCTTGTGGTTATTGGTGGGGAGGGTTGTGAGGAGGGTGTGGAGATGGTTGTTGTGAGGGCTGTGGTTATTGGTGGGGAGGGTTGTGAGGAGAGTGTGGAGGTGGATATTGTGAGGGTAGTGGTTATTGGTGGGGAGGGTTGTGAGGAGAGTGTGGAGGTGGTTGTTGTGAGGGTTGTGGTTATTGGTGGGGAGGGTTGTGAGGAGAGTGTGGAGGTGGTTGTTGTGAGGGTTGTGGTTATTGGTGGGGAGGGTTGTGAGGAGAGTGTGGAGGTGGTTGTTGTGAGGGTTGTGGTTATTGGTGGGGAGGGTTGTGAGGAGAGTGTGGAGGTGGTTGTTGTGAGGGTTGTGGTTATTGGTTGGGGAGGGTTGTGAGGAGAGTGTGGAGGTGGTTGTTGTTGAGGGCTGTGTTTGTTGGTTTGTTGTATGTTATGAGGAGGAGGGTTGTTGGTGGGGGTGGGTTGTGAACAGTGTGGAGGTGGGTTTTTGTGAGACGGTGTTGTGAGGAGGGTGTGGAGGTGGTTCTTAATGGGAGTGGGTTGTGAAGAGTGTGTGGAGATTGTTGTTAATGGGGGTGGGTTGTAAAGAGAATGTGGAAGTGGATGTTAATGTGGGCGAGTTGTGAGGAAGGTGTGGAGGTGGTTGTCAATGTGGGCGAGTTGTGAGGAGGGTGTGGAGGTGGTTGTTAATGTGGGCGAGTTGTGAGGAGGGTGTGGAGGTGGTTGTTAATGTGGGCGAGTTGTGAGTAGGGTGTGGAGGTGGTTGTTAAGGTGGGCGGGTTGTGAGGAGGGTGTGGAGGCAACTGTTAATGTGGGCGGGTTGTGAGGAGGGTGTGGAGGTGGTTGTTAGTGTGGGCGGGTTGCGAGGAGGGTGTGAAGGTGGTTGTTAATGTGGGCGGGTTGTGAGGAGGGTGTGGAGGTAGTTGTTAATGTGGGCGAGTTGTGAGGAGGGTGTGGAGGTGGTTGTTAATGTGGGCGAGTTGTGAGGAGGGTGTGGAGGTGGTTGTTAATGTGGGCGTGTTGTGAGGAGGGTGTGAAGGTGGTTGTTAGTGTGGGCGGGTTGCGAGGAGGGTGTGGAGGTGGTTGTTAATGTGGGCGGGTTGTGAGGAGGGTGTGAAGGTGGTTGTTAATGTGGGCGGGTTGTGAGGAGGGTGGGGTTTCGGATAATTAATGAGGGGTGTTGTGGAGATTTTAAAATCTGTGTAATTTTAAAGGCATCACTGAGTCTGTTCTTCAACAAAGTTTGTTTTTGTTGTTGTTGTTTTTAAACATGATGGCTTTTTTTGTTTGTTTGTTTTTTTCAGGATTTTTTTATATTTATATTTGTTCTGTTCACCAGGGCCAAGGGTACAAGGAAACTTTGCAAAATAAGGTTAAGATTGTTCCTTCGACTCGGGAAAACTTTACCCTACAATTCGTCTTGTTCAAGAGCCTGATATCATCAGAAACTGCAGCCAAGCAAATAAAAGTGTGGCTGCTTTTGAATTTTATTAAATTCCATACAAATAAAATCTTTTTAAAGTCTCCTGACCCCAACTATTATTCCAACCCCGTTTCATTGAAAAACTCTCATCATAATTTTATTTCAATAATTTATGATGTGTTAACACCAAGCGTTTAATATCCACCGACCTGCCATCATGCTGAGCAATAAGCATCCGTCTAACTGTTGGTTTATTTCGTAATTAAAGGAAATTAACACTTCATCCAGTTCCTTTTAAACATGAACACCGCCTTTAATGTATTTTTTTTTTTTTTTACAGAAATCCAAACGATGGCACGAATTCAACTCAGTCAGTTAAAAAGAAGCAAACTTCACGTATTAAATGTTTATTTACAAAACGATCTTCTCTTAACTTCGGTGATTCCGAAGAACTGAAAACGTACAAGAAACCTCTCAGCGTTAAATTTAAGGTGGTTCATCCCTGCGGGTGAAAAGCAGTTCATACAGAATGTCAGTGTCATCTTAGCGTAAGCATTGTACACCTCTTTGAATTCTGATTGGCCAAAACATTCATCCATTCATCCATTAATTGGGAACAACGTTCCCAAACCAGAAAATCAAACCAGCATTTCCAAGGTGTGCCCTGGAGTCTCCTCTCAGTCGTAAAAGCCCAGAGCACCTCCCCATGGATGAGTTAAAACCAGACACCCGAATCACCTCATGTTAGCCTACCTGCCATTTTCTTCTTAAACCTCCACCAAGCCAAAAAAAACCAAAACAACAACAACAACAAAAAAAACATAGTAATGATAACAAAGCCCACAGCACCTCCAGCTGGGCTTTTTGTGATACAACACTTCCAAAAAAAAAAAAAAAAAAAAAAAAAGTAGTTCTATTTCATTCATTTTTTGTGAACCACTTAATCGTAATTTGGGTTGGAAGGATGGCGCCCATCTCAGCCGACTCTGGGTGAGGGCAGAGTATAACCTGGACAGCTCACCAGGCCATCGCAGGGCAGAAAAATGCTGACAGCTCTTTGATAGATAAAAATTTGTTGATAAAAATCAGCATTTTTTTTTACATGCCTCACACCATAGATAGTGAGAGCCACTGCAAGCCTTTGATAACCCAGTTAGTGCACCAAGGGGACAGTAGTGACAACCTGTTGACAGTGGAGCTTGAACCTCTAACCTTGGCATCACAGATCCGGCACCTTACCACCAGGCCACCTCTGCCTATTCCACAATGTATTCTACCTATTCCACAATGTAAAAATAGTACTAAAAAAATAAATAAATAAATAAATGTATTGAACCAACAGCAACAAATATATGACATCACCGGCAGAGGTAATAAGACTAAATTACCAATCAAAATACTGAAAATGATGGGCGGGTTTCAGGTGCCAATACTTTTTGATTCCTTTTTTTTTTTTTTTTTTTTTTTTTTACTTGTTATCAGCAATACCACTCAACAATGGTGATATTTACCAGCATTTGTTTGTTTGTCTGTTAGCTGGATTATGCAAAACCTACAAAGCCATACTGAGGGATTGTGTGTGTTCTTGACAAGAACCTGTTAAATCCTGCTCGGTGTCCAAGAATTAATTAAACGCTTTGTGAACAAGTACGTAATCAAATCGCTTTATTATTTCAGAATCAGGAAGAAACTACTGTACTGATTTTTATTAAATTATGTGGAGGGGTGGAGCCTGGGCCTGGAAAGAACCTCTGAAATTTTGGACGGTGACCTATTCATGTGGTCACGCCGGAATTTTTTTAAAAGTCCTAAAATCCTGGAAAAACCCAAATCCCTAACATTGATTGAATGCATATCCGACACCGACGAGACGGGGGTGGGGTGGGGTGGGGCGGGGTGGGGTGGTGGCATTTCATTATAGCCTTGGCAAGTTGCTTTGATCCATTTGTACCTGGAACAGGTACCGTCCACCCACTCGGTGCCCCTTTCAGTTCGAAATGTAAATATCCTGATTATAGGTGGTGATAGCAGAGAGCAGCTGTCACAATAAATCTTATATGCTGGCAATTAATTTCCCCTCCCCTATTTCCCTCGCAAACTCGAATACAGATTTCAGACTTTTTTGACAGGCTGCTTAATAAACTTTCAAATCAGAAATGCTAATTTTCTGTCAAACTATGCAGTTGAATTTTAATCATATAAAGCTATCTGGAAGGAAAAAGACCAGCAGAATGTGTACGACTGAAATCAACAGATGGCTGGACAAACAAATATACCATATGCTACACTGTGTTATATAATCATGTTGAGAAGGGGCAAGGGCAGAGTACACCCTGGACAGCTCCAGGCCATCACAGGGCAGAAACACATTGACGGCTATATAGCTACTCATATAGAAAGTCAGCAATGTTTCTTTCACATGAACCTCCCACCACAGACAGTGAGAAACACGGCCGGCCTTTGATAACCCAGTTAGCTGTACTGGGGGGTACAGTGACCACCTGTGGAGAGTTGGGCTTGAACCCTCAACCATGGGATCAGTGATCCAGGACTTTTACCACCAGACCACCTGTGTATATATTTCATATTTTAACCATGACAAAGACAGGTCAGGTGAGCACCATACACTTTGAGCCTAGTTAGCGCTGTGTAGCTAATGCAAGTGACCATAACAAATGGTGAGGCTACATCATTCTGATTTAAGCATTATCCACTGAGAATAATACATTTAATCCCCAAGTAGCAGACCAATCAGATCTCATTGTTTCCATGTAGCATATACAGTGATTCCTTTTACACACAGTGCTTTCTCAATGTTTACAAGAGTTTATACTTTATTTAGATATCTGTACTTGTCTGTTATCTCGTGACAGAACAGAAAGAAAAGTTTCTCATTCGCTGGAAAGTTATGATCGTGAGCGGTATTATGGGCCGTGGTGTAATCATTGCTCTGTGAAAGATGCCGGCGAAGAAAAGCTTCAGTGTGAGTCCGATTTGAAAAAGGGCTCGACTCGGCTGGAGATGGGTCAGCATCAGAGCACAATGTCTCGAGCTTTTAACTTTCCTGAATGCTGAGCTGTAGGATTTTCAGCACTTTGAGCCAATAGCGCTAAAGAAAAAGACGCCGAAGAGAATGAGATCTCATCAAAGACCGTGAGGTCTTTTGTCAAAAAAATCAGGTGCTGTATTTTTGTACAAAGGAAACGATTTTGGAATGGAGGTCCAGGACCAAGCGTTTTGAGCTCATATGAAAGGAGAGGACTCGAAATTGACTCGGCTGTAAATATCTTTATCTCAGTGCGTTGTGTCAAAACAGGATGGCCTGGGTTTGAGTCCTGGACTTGGTGAAAGCACTTCTGTGTGGGGTTTGAAGGTTCTTCCCGTGCTTGCGTGGATTTCCTCCAAGTAGTCCAGTGTCCTCTCACAGTCCAATAAACATACAGGAAGCTGATTGGCTGTTCAAATCATCCCTAGGTGTGAGATGGTTCTATACTTGTTGACCTGGCAAGTTGATTAGGGTGTACTCCACTCTCATGCATAGTTGGCTGAGATGGGCGCCATCCCCCATGACCCTAAATAAAATGAAGTGATTCAGCCAATGAATGAATGATTATTAGATGCTGGAGTTGCTCAGGCTGCTTCATTTTGTAAACCACTTAATCCTAATTAGGATCACGGGGTGGCTGGTGCCCATCTCAGCCGACACCAGACAAGGACGGGGAGCACCTTGGACAGCTCACCATGCCATTGCAGGACCTAAACTCACATAACTATCACACTCACACCTAGGGATGATTCAGACCAGCCAATTAATCTACTGTGTATGTTTTTGGACTGTGGGAGGAAACCCATGCAAGCATTAGGAGAACATGCAAACTCCACACAAGCTGGGACTCGAACTCATGACCTTCCTACTGTGAGGTGGATGTGCTCAGCACTACGCCACTGTGTCGCTCTCACGTCCATTTCAAGCAGTGCTTTTCAATTATTTTCTGTGACGCCCCCTCTAGGAAGAAAAAAAAAACATTTCAGGCCCTCCAGTGCCCCGTGCGTGACTATAAATAGTATTATTTGTCTATAAAATTTTATGAATACACCTCTGCATAACAGTGTATCTTTATTAACAATAAAAATAAAAAAGCATTAAATAATAATTAAAAAAACACTTAATTCTAGTACAGTATGGCAACAAAAAAGTATGTTCCCCAGGGCCATACCCGCTCCCCTGGCATCACACCACACCTCCACAGGGGGGCGTTCCCCCACTATTTCAGAAGCAGTGAATTCAAGTTAACAAAAAAGGTTAAAGTTTGATTCAAAAGCCACTTGACTTTAGAAAGAAAGAAAAGAAGACCTCATCCTTTGAAGGTAATGATGCTGAACCTGTCTTGTCAAATTCTGAATAAACAGCCGTTAACATTCAAATGCATTTTGTGGAAGAAGGAAGATCTACTGTCTAAACTTTAAAAACGTCCCTGAGACAGGAGATGGTGGGAGGGGTTATTGTGTTCAGTTCAAGCGTTTCAGGGGAGGGGTTTAATTCTTCTGAGTTGGAAGGAGGCCAAAATCTGTTCTGTATTCTTACCATTGCAGGAAATTATTCTACATATTTACGTTCCTGAGGGAACCGAAAGGTCTCATCCAGAGGTCCAAAAGTTCCTAAAACTGCTGAGTATTAAAAACTGACACTTAATAGAAATTAGAAAAGATCGATAAAAGAAAACGATGAAAGTGAAAAATCGATTGTTTTTGATTCTCTGTGGTGTGGCAGACATGTTTCATCTGAGTCATGATTTGATCCACACACGAGTTCTCCTTCCTCCATGGGACTTGAAACACTGCAGCACATGGCCCATGAATCACTGAACTTTTGTGTTCTGTTCATTTGGCTTTGCGGCAGGGTGAAAGGAAGAAGTTCCTCAGGGGTTCTGTAGATGTTTGAAAGTTCAGAGATTGTAAATGACAGATGGAGACTTTCTAAAGAGGAACTAAATGCTGTGTGAAGCTCTGTGGGCGGACGTCCCTCGGTGAACGTGTCCTTGTCTGTGACATCACAGAGCGTGTCGGTGAGTGATCAGAAACGAAATGTCGCACGAGGACACAGGACGTCCTTTTGCGCTGATGACCACTAAAACAGACAATAACTTTCTTGTGATGATGGCGGTAGTTGTTCTGCTGGTCTAAACCACTGAAGATTCGCCCGTCCGCCACGAGAGAGTGAAGAGACCATATAACCTGGACTCTCGTGTATGTGCGAAACCTTCCTACTTTACACTGACGGTGTTTGGACAAGATTTACTAAAACAGTGGCTGGATGTAGCTCAGTGGCTGGATGTAGCTCAGTGGCTGGATGTAGCTCAGTGACTGGCTGTCCGGTGAGAATTGCAGCCGTCAGCATTTGGTTGTGTTACTCAAAACCTACTCTCTACTTCGAAAACTCCCAGATTATTTCAGGAGTGACTCCCAGGGGACCACGCAAGAGGCGGAGTTGATGCTACAGCCTGAATTCCGGGTGAACTCAAAGTGCTTTTTTTAAAAAGATTAACACCCCTGTCTCTCTCTCTCTCTCTCTCTCTCTCTCTCTCTCTCTCTCTCTCTCTCTCTCTCTCTCTCTTCCCCTCTCCCCCCCTCTCTCTCTGTCTCCCTCTGTGTGTGTCTCTGCCTATCTTTCTCTCTGTCTCTCCCTCTCTCTCTCTTTCTCTCTCTGTGTGTGTCTGCCTAGCTTTCTCTCCGTTCCCCCTCTCTCTCTCTATCTCTCTCACACTGCCTCTCTCACTGTCTCTCTCTATGTCTTTCTATCTCTGTCTCTCGCTTTCCGCCTTTCTCTCTCTCTCTTTTCTCTCTCTCTCTCTCCCCCCACTCTCTCTCTCTCTCTCTCTCTCTCTCTCTCTCTCTCTCTCTCTCTCTCTCGCTCTCTCTCTATGTCTCTCTCTCTCTCTCTCTCTCTCTCTCTCTGTCTTTCTGTCTCTCTCACACTGCCTCTCTCGCTGTCTCTCTATGCCTTTCTCCCCCTCTCTCTCTCAACACACTTCTGCCTTCATAAATAAGACCCCATCTGGTATTAAGCCGATAGACCTGCGTGATAATCTTGCCTTTGCTTGTTTACTCTGACCTCGGTGATCTGGTGCATCGTCCCACTTTTTGGACAATTACGAACTCCTCTGACGGTCCACCTCAAATCACATCAGTGTCAGGTCTGATCTCCAAACATATCAAAGTATATGGTGTTTACTAAACCCCTGCATGCTGTGTGTTTAATATCCTCATTGAGCAAAAACTGAGGAAAGATCTTAAAGGGAACTGACGGGAGTATAAAGTGTAACTAATCTCAGTTAATTAAATAAGCAACATTAACTAACTTTTCATTAACGAATCCTGACAAAGGTGTTTGAACTGACGAGGCCCTCTAGTGGGAACTGATTAATCAGGGCGAGTAATGATTTTACCTGAACGTTTCCTCATGTACAGTACAATATAAGATCCCTTGTATAGGTTCCTTTATATGGCTCCGTTAGAGGCTCTTGGCTTCCTGAAGACCTCCAACAGGGTCCATCTGCCGTACGATGCTGTTTCTGTGGTACCGATGGGATTCTGTCAGTCCCAGCTGGAAGACAGGATAGAAACCCACAATAAGGAAAAGTAGAGGATGTAAACATTAAAAGGGATTCTATCATATCGCAGAGATATTAAATAAAGATAAAATTCACACCAGCTATTGATCAGGGTGTCTTTCTGAAACCATTTATTTACTCCTGTACGTCAGTGTCCGGGACGACCTGCACAGGGGAAATATAGTGTGCACACCATCTGATGGCGAGAGCACAGAATCATCAGCAATCAGGATGGCAACCAACAACATAGACACGGGTGATGTGTGTTTTAAATAAGTTCAAACATGCTGGATTTAATCTGTGTGTGTGTGGTGTGTGTGTGTGTTTGTTTTGTGTGTGTGTGTGTGTGTGTGTGTGTGTGTGTGTGTGTGTGTCTGTTTGTGCGTGTGTGTGTGTGTGTATGTGTGTGTGTGTGTGTGTGTCTGTTTGTGCGTGTGTGTGTGTGTGTATGTGTGTGTGTGTGTGTGTGTGTGTTTGTTTTTGTGTGTGTTTCTGTGTGTGTATGTGTGTGTGTGTGTTTGTTTTTGTGTGTGTGTGTGTGTGTGTGTATGTTTGTCTGTTTGTGTGTGTTTGTGAATGTGTGTTTGTGTGTGTCTGTCATGTGTGTGTGTTTGTGTGTGTGTGTGTGTGTGTCTGTTTGTTTGTTTGCGTGTTTGTGTGTGTGTGTTTGTGTGTTTCTCTGTGTGAATGTGTGTGTTTGTGTGTGTTTGTATGCTTGTGTGTGTGTGTGTGTGTGTGTGTGTGTGTGTGTGTGTGTGTGTTCGTGTGTTTGTGTGTCTCTGTTTGTGTGTGTGTTTGTGTGTGTTTGTCTGTTTGTTTGTTTGTGTGTGTTTGTTTGTTTGCGTGTTTGTGTGTTTGTGTGTGTGTGTTTGTGTGTTTCTCTGTGTAAGTGTATGTGTGTGTTTGCAGGTTTGTGAGTGTGTGTGTGTGTGTGTGTGTATGTTTGTTTGTGTGTTTATGTGTTTCTCTCTGTGTGTGTGTGTGTGTGTGTGTGTGTGTTGGCCCTCTGATGGACCAGTAAGTTGTTCATAGTTTGCCTCAGCTTCACCCATAGTTTTCTAAGATATGTTCCAACCTCCCCAATCAGATGAAGTTGATCAAAAACTGAATGGCGGGATGGATGTTACGCATTTTAATTAGTAATGATGAAGATAATTATTATTTATGGTAATTATGATTGAAAGAATTTCACTCTCAAGGTTATCTCGGTATTCATGTCGCTCTTTATCGAATCAGGTATGCAACCAGCTTTCCGTCTCCATGTAGGATTTTATATATTTCACGTTGAGGAGCTACCGCTGCCTGGGAAGGTGAGACGTGGTGCTGGCCACCTGCATCTTCACAAACCATAATATTAACACACTCGAAGGGAAAGCGCGATCCGCCCCCT
>CM045746.1:27641965-27694465 GCA_024760905.1 Plotosus lineatus | reverse complement strand
GCTCGAGCCCCATTCTCCACAAGGTTGTCACTGTCCTCGCAGTGCACTAACTGGGTTATGAAAGGCCGGCCATTTCTGTCACTGTCTATGGTGGGAGGTTCATGTAGAAGAACCTTTGCTGACTTTCGACAACTGTAGCTGCATAGCTGTTAGCCTGCTTCCGCCCTGCAATGGACTGGCAAGTTGTCCAGGGTGTACTGTGCTCTCGCCAGGGGTTGGCTGAGATGGGCACCCCATAATTAGGATTAAGCGGTTACAGAACATGATAAACACTTCTTAAACATTTCTTTTTAATTTGGTTTTAATTAAAATCTGATGTTCGCCCTTATCAGGAAGTGGTAGCCTAGGGGTAGGGTAGTGGTTTACTGATCCCAAGGTCAGGGGTTCAAGCCCCACTATCACTGGGTTGTCACTGCTGTCTCACCAGTGCACTAACTGGGTTATCAAAGGCCGGCCGTGTCTCTCACTGCCTGTGGTGGAGGTTCATTCGTGATTTGCATAAAGAGTAGCTGCGTGTTTCTACCCCGTGATGTCCCGGTGAGCTATTCAGGGTGTACTTGGCCCTCGCCCAGAGTCGGCTGAGACGGGCGTCAGCCTCCCCACTATATTAATTAGGATTAAACGGTTCAGGAAATCAATGAATGAATGTTCTCTTTTGTTTAATTTAGTGAAAGGTATTTGAGGAAAGTCTATAAACGCTCTGCGGGGATTTAATCGCGGCCCCTTGGGGAAGATTGATTGAGGCGTTTTATAACCGTCCTGTTCTTGTTATTCTGCTCATATCTATTTGTGCCCTTTGGGTTGTTTTATTATCCAGGTCCAGTTTGGAAGCCTCACAGAGGCACACTGGGGTCAGTAATAAGAATGAGATATTTATGTCCGGCGGTCAGAATTCGTGGTGGGAACAGTGTATATAAACCACCCATCATTTCCTCACACGTTATCATCTTCCCGTTTCACGTTCTTCTGCAACACTCACTGCTTTGCCATCCGTAGTTTACAGGTTAAGAAGCCGTTAATGAGATTTAAAAAGTAAGGGGACGGATAAGAATCTAAACTTCATGCATTCTGTAAGCCGATTAATCCCAATCATGGTTATGGGGAGGCTGGCGCCACTCTCAGTCGAATCCAGGCGAGGACGATACATCGTGTTCAGCCCATCGCAGGTAATTTAAACCTGTTGTGATGTGATTGGGTCGGGATAATTAACAGTGATGAGCTGTATGAAATGGAGGTGGATGTCCCTAAACATTCCCGGAAACAGAGGGTAGAGGGAAATATTCAATTCAGCGACCTTCACGGAGCCTGATGAACAGACATGTTTCAGTAAAGTGAGCCTGTGGTGCTCATGCAGGTGTATAAAATCCCTTCAGGAATTTCAGTACAGAAGACATGGAAGTGTAAAGAAAAGCAAATCAATATTTTTATGGTTTAATTTTACATGTTATAACCATGACAGAGGCGGGTCAGACGAGCTAATTAGGGTCATAAGGAGGCTGGTGCCCGTCTCAGCCGTGTCTGGACAAGGGCAGGGTATACCTCAGCTGGCTCGCCAGGCCATCACATGGCCTGTACTACTCATTTAGACTTTACTATACAGACACTCACTGACTTACGTTCATTCGTTTTACATTTTTTCGATTTTACGTTTTTTTTTGTTGTTTTTTTTTTTTTTAAAGAAGTCAAATTTTGAGTTTAGCGTGCCCTCTGTAGTACGAGACATACCTACATAGTACGCTGATGTAATGACACAATGACGCAATGATGCTGCATCCATTGTTTACAAACGACAGACTGAACATGCCCCTAATTCTTCCCAGTTCTCTGCGTGTTACCCTTATGTTAACACATTGTCTCTGTGATCTTTGTGTTTACACTGTTTTGCGGACTTTTGTAACCCTAAGCAAATATGGTTGGTCAGAAGCGTAAGCTTACTAGCATGGGGTGCAAGCTTTCCGGCATATGCCGGGATTTCTGGTTTTCCCAAGACTGAATTAACTATCTGCTCAGATCTACCATGCATACTCAGTTAAGCAAAGAGAGTTGTGAAATGAATGAAAATCCGAATCCAGAAAAGAAAGAGAACTCTTCGCTCTGCTGGTGATTCACATCAGTGCAGGCTGAGTACTAAACAAGTATTCAACAGCGCCCTTGCTCACCTCAAAGACCGGAAGTCCGGATAACCCGTACTTTGTCTCAAGCACAAGCAAGTGAACTACGTTCGGTGGAGCGCCTCACATATTGTAAGCGTTGATTGACTGTTTTAAGCTTCATATAAAGTGACTCGGCTTAGCTTCATGTAAAGTGACCATCCGTTGACCATCGGAACCATTTACAAGCAGAAAGATCACATCATAGAGAATGTTAAAGGTTATATTTGATACTGTATTTGATATTTGATGAGTGAATTTGATTAAAATGTATATATTTGAAATTATTTTGCTTGAATTAAATTTATTTGAAATTAATATTGATATTATTTGATATATTTGATATTATTTTACAATGTTATGTTTATAATAATTGATTTAAGGGTGTTTTATGAGATACGGTAATGGTATTTATGGACATATAGTACAGTATGAATGTCATACGTCACTGGAACATACAGTAACAACTTACGTTTTTTTTTTTTTTTGTTGTTTTTTTTCACTTTACCTTCGGCCGTCCGGAATCAAATTAAAACGTAAGTTGGGGAACGTCTGTATACAGGACATGGAAGCACCAACAAAATCAATCTAAAACTTAATTTAAATAGAAAATTTATTTTCTATTTTAAAACATGATGATAATGATGCTGCCTGCTCCAAGTAACTCGGCTAAACCTTGAAGGCTCTTCATGTTGATTCAGCCATAACTCTGACCACCTTAACTGTGAATTTCCCTCTGGGATTCATAAAGTATCTACCCATACATCCATCCATCCATCCAGCCATCCATACATACATACATCTATCCATCCATCCATCCATCCATCCATGCATACATACATACATACATACATACACACCTACATCTATCCAGCTATCCATCCATAAATACATATATACATACATACATACATACATACATACATGCATGCATACATACATACATATAAAGTTTAAGACATTGCTTAAGATTGAAGGTCCTAACTCCACCAAATAAACAGTTTCAATGTGAATTTGTTTTGATGACGTCATCAATGACATAATGCCATGTAATCATCCCGGGGCCTGCCCCCCCCCCACACACACACACACAAACACACACAAACACACAAACACAAAGTTTTGATATTGCACTGAAAGTGTTACTGACTCTTTGAGTGTTGGCCCTGCGATGGCCTGGTGAGCTGTCCAGGGTGTACCCTGCCCTCGCCCAGAGTCGGATGAGATGGGCACCAGACTCCCCACGACCCTAATTGGGATTAAATGGTTCAGAAAATGAATGAACATATAAACATATAACATATAAAACTGAACATATAAATTCACGAATAATTGTTTTACATCAACATATTAAAATAAAAACTTGAGCTAAACCAGATGTGCAGTGTTTATTTCTTATTGTTTCTTCTGCGAGACCAGAACTCAGCCAGTTGTTTTGATGAGCACATGTGTACCAAATCTTGTTGATGACAGGTATGTTGTTATGTCCGTGCTTTTCGTTTTTTTGTTAGGTTCTGGCATTTCTCATTTCATTTCTCATTTTTCATCACGTTTGGTCTCGACTCATCTGTCTCTGAGGACTCTCAGACTTGCCGGTGAAAGCAGCACACTGATGTTACACTTTTGGCACAAACACAATGAAGCTGTATCTCAGAGGCAGAACAGAAAAGGTTCCTCATACGGAGATGGTCGATTCATTCCAGTCCACCACAATAGGCTCATTTCAGACACAGTGAGGTCCAGAAATCTCTCTATCTATCTTCACTTCATTCCAAAAAGTAGTTTTCAAGATTGTGACAGGTGTTGTGTATAAATAAATAAATAAATATATAGATATGGGCAGTGGTGGTCTAGTGGTATAAGGCACCAGCTCGCTGATCCAAAGGTTGGGGGTTCGAGTCCCACTCTCCACAAGGTTGTCACTGTCCCTCCCTGTGCAGCTAACTGGGTTATCAAAGGCTAACCATGTCTCTCACTGTCTATGGTGTGAGGCATGTAAAAGAACCATTGCTGACTTTCGACAAGAGTAGGCTGCAAAGCCGTCAGCGTGTTTCCGCCCTGCGATGGCCTGGCGAGCTGTCCAGGGTGTACTCTGCCCTCGCCCTGAGTTGGCTGGGATGGGCACCAGCCTCCCCACGACCCTAATTAGGATGAAACGGTTACAGAAAATGAAATGAACTGAACTGAAATATATATATATATATATATATATATAGAGAGAGAGAGAGAGAGAGATAGCGCAGTGGTGGCCTGGTGGCAAACTGCGCTGGATCACTGATCCTAAGGTTGGGGGTTTGAGTCCCACTCTCCACAAGGTTGTCACTGTATATATATATATATATATATATACAGTAGGCCCTTGACCATTTGCAGTTTTGCGCTCGTGGCCCCGCATACTCGCTTTTCGGACAAACCCGGTAGTAACGCACGTTATTCAAATTTAGCCAATGGTTGAGAGCTTTTGTTTCTCCCTCCTGCTGATTGGTTGAGATGATGTATGTACCCTTTTTATCATTCACGCACAAGTTGTCAATGTGCATTTTTGTGTGTGTGTGTGTTTTTAATGCCCAGTTAAGCTCTATGATGCCACCCAAACGCCGTGCATCTTCTCTGGTTTCTGGTAAGGAGCCTAAGCGCCAGAAAAAAGTAACGACGCTGCATGAAAAAGAACAGCTTGATATGATATAGGAAGGAAAACGTTATGCTGCAGTAGGCGCCATTATGCAGTGAATGAATCTTCTTCTTTTCCTTTCGGCTGTTCCGGGGGGGGTATGGTTGCAAAGCTGAAACTTAAAGGAATTGACGGAAGGGCACCACCAGGAGTGGAGCCTGCGGCTTAATTTGACTCAACACGGGAAACCTCACCCGGCCCGGACACGGAAAGGATTGACAGATTGATAGCTCTTTCTTTTATTTGATCCAGCTCTGCCTCCTGCCTTTTCCTCAGCGCCACTGTTTCTAGGCCATACAACATCGCTGGCCTCACCACCGGCTTGTACACTTTTCCTTTCATTCTTGCTGATACTCTCTGATCGCACATCACACCGGACACTTTTCTCCAGCCATTCCAGCCTGCCTGCACATGCTTCTTCACCTCTTTTCCACACTCTCCATTGCTCTGGATTGTTGAGCCTAAGTACTTAAAATCCTCCACCTTCGTTATCTCTGCTCCCTGTAACATCACCGTTTCTCTTGGGTCCTTCTCATTCACACACATGTATTCTGATTTTCTGAGGCTAACCTTCATTCCTCTCCTTTCCAAGGCATACCTCCACCTCTCTAGATTTTCCTCCACTTGTTCTCTGCACTCACTACAGATCACAATGTCATCTGCAAACATCATAGTCCATGGAGAGTCTTGCCTAGCCTCGTCTGTCAGCCTGTCCATCACCATCGCAAACAAGAAGGGGCTCAGAGCTGATCCTTGATGCAGTCCCACCTCCACCTTGAATTCATCGGTCACGCCGACAGCACACCTCACCACTGTCTTACAGCTCTCATACATGTCCTGCAACACTCTGACATACTTCTCTGCCACTCCAGACTTCGTCATACAATACCACAGTTCTTCTCTTGGCACTCTGTCACATGCTTTTTCCAGATCCACAAAGGCACAATGCAATTCCCTCTGACCTTCTCTGTACTTTTCTATTAACATCTTCAAAGCAAACATTGCATCTGTGGTGCTCTTTCTTGGCATGAAACCAAACTGTTGTTCACAAATGCTGACCTCTGCCCTTAGTCTAGCTTCCACTATTCTTTCCCCTAACTTCATCGCATGGCTCATCAACTTTATACCTCTGTAGTTGCTGCAACTCTGCACGTCTCCCTTGTTCTTAAAAATGGGCACCAGCACACTTCTCCTCCGTTCCTCCGGCATCTGCTCACTCTCAAAGACCTTGTTGAATGTTCTTGTCAGAAAATCTACTGCTACCTCTCCTAGACACTTCCATACCTCCACAGGTATATCATCAGGGCCTTTCCATTTTTCATCCTCTTCAGTGCCCTCCTCACTTCACCCTTACTAATCTTTGCTATTTTCTGCTCCTCAATGGTCACCTCTTCTACTCTTTTTTCTCTCTCATTTTCCTCATTCATCAGCTCTTCAACGTACTCTTTCTATCTTCCCAGCACACTTCTGTCATCAGTCAATACATTTCCCTCTCTGGGATGCACGTCCTTCCCATCTCTATCTCCCTGCTGTGCCAACCTGTATAGATCATTTTCTCCCTCCTTACTGTCCAACCTATCATACAAGTCATCATATGCCCTCTGTTTGGTCTTTGCCACTGCTACTTTTGCCTTACACTGTGTCTCCCTGTTTACTCTCTTCGGCCCTCTCAATGTCCCACTTCTTCTTAACTAACCTCTTCCTTTGTACACACTCCTGCACTTCCTCATTCCACCACCAAGTCTCCTTATCTACTTTCCTTCCAGAGGACACACCAAGTACTCTCCTACCTGTGTCCCTGATCACATTTGCTGTGGTTGTCCAGTCATCTGGAAGCACTTCCTGACCACCCAAAGCCTGTTTCAACTCCTCCTTGAAGACAACACGACCCTCTTCCTTTTTCAACTTCCACCACTTTGTTTTCTGCTCTGCCTTTGCCTTCTTCACCTTTCTCACCATCAGCGTCATCCTGCATACCACCATCCTATGCTGTTTGGCAACACTCTCACCCACTACTACTTTGCAGTCACTGATTTCCTTCAAATTACATCGCCTACACAAGATGTAGTCTACCTGTGTGCTCCTACCTTCCGCTTTTATAAGTCACCCTATGCTCCTGTTTCTTCTTGAAGAAAGTATTTACCGCAGCCATTTCCATCCTTTTTGCAAAATCGATCAACATCTGTCCTTCTGTGTTCCTGTCCTGGATACCAAACCTGCCCATCACTTCCTCGTCCCCTCTGTATGCACACACACACACACACACACACACACACACACACACACACATTGTATACTGTTTATATATTTTATTCATTCATGAATAATATTACAGTACAAAATTCAAAAGTTTTACTACATTATTACTGTCTTAAGGAGTAAGACTGTCTATAGAATGCGTTTAACAAGCATATTTTAGTGCATGTAATATCATACATGGGATTTTACTTCTGTGTTAATAATTTGTGAATGGAATATGATACATAGGGTTTTACTTTTTGGTAAATAACTCGCGGAATCTCTTGAAAGAGCCGGAACCGAACCCCCCACGAAAAAAAACGGGGGCCTACTGTATATTAAAACAGTGGTACCTCGACTTACGAGCGTCTCGAATAATGAATTTTCCATGATCCGAGCTTGAATTTCACCAAAAATCTGCCTCATTCAACAAGCAAAGTTTCGATTTACGAGCTATGCTGGGAAAATGTTTTTTCCTCGTATTCTTCCGTGTGTATTCCTCAATGCTCCGAGAATGCCTTGTGCAGTGTTTTTTAATTATTTTCTGTGATGTCACCTGTAGTCAAAAATATCACCCCCGATGTAGTGTTTACTGCACTTCATATAGTTTGCTCAGTGCTTTTTCTCTACCCCATAGGTAACACAGTGAGAGCACCACTGCCACCTAATGTAGAGGATGCACAGTCAAACTTAAGGCTGGTCCACTATGTTAAAAAAGCATGTCCCCCAGGGTCATACCAGCCAATTAGCCTCATTAAAACAATTTTTAAAATAAATAAATAAATAAAAAGTAAAAAATAGTAGTATAAGTTAACGTTAAGTGCTATTCTTAAGTTCCCATGCACTTACTGTATTGTTTATTGACTTATTGTTTAATATTGTTTTATTATTGTTGTTTATTGTTAATTACAGTATTATTAATGTTACTGTACATGTGTTATTATTGTCAAATGTTTATTGTTACATGTTTATATTTCGTATATTAGGTGAAAACCTACCGTACATGTTTGTGTCAGGTTATATGAGTTTGAGAGGGGTTGGAACAGATTAATTGGTTTTCTATTGTTTCCAACAGGAATTTTTATTTCATCTATATATATATATATATATATATTATATATTACATATATATATATATATATATGGGTGATAATAATCCCGGACCTAGAAAAATCATCTGAATCTCAGTTTTTCTTCATCTGAACATCGACGATGGGCGTGAAGCCAGAAAGACGAAGCATTAATTTTCCTCTGGATTGTTGAAGACAAGATTTAAGCACAAGTTGGTGGACATTTCTATCTCATATCTCTGCCCGTAACTAATTGGTCCCTTGGAAAGGAAGCCCTCGTGCACTCTTGTATAAATAATCTGAAAGGTAAAAAATGAGCTCCTTGAATATAAAATGTGCAAATACAATCTTCTAATTACAGCACTCAAAAATCCGTCTTATTCTTGGCACCCAACACCTGACACGACTGACCTTTACATCTCAAACTGAATGGCCAATTCTCGGACTAATAAAGGCGCTCTTAACATTTCAGAGATGTGCTGAAAGAACCGGATATCTTTGGCACGGTTCCTCACCGAGTTTTATTGCTGATTAGATCTTGCTTAATCCTCCGTACCCCATCGCAGACACCGACGACCTGCCTGTAGTTCCAGGAAATGGTTGCAGTTTTTGAAAGACATCTGTGCGACATAAAAAAAAAAAACATGATACGTCGAGGAAATATGGATGGTATTATCGTGTGCATTAAAGACAGATGTGTCACAGAAAAGCAGATGTGATTGACATTATGTTTGGCATCTTCTCCACGAAAGCAGATATCGCAGTCTCCCCTTGTCTCGCTCCAGTTGCGTACGAGTCCTGTTCCCGGCACTTTTGGGTTTACAAGGTGGAAGAACTACAGCAAATCCCCGAAGACTCAGCTGCCACATATTACTTACAATACCAACTCACCCCCCAACTCCTACCCACCGACCATCACGGAGCATTGGAGGCCTGTCGTCTTTCAGCAGGCCGATAAACTCGCATTTACGTTAATAATTTTGTTTGGAGAAAACAGCCGCGTAATGTTAGCGGTTAGCTTACCTTGTTTTACTCTCTTGTGATGATGTAGCTACTAATGGAACATGCAATGATATCCTCATAGTAGATTAGCCAATCAGAATGCATGATTCGTCATATCCAGTGGGTACAGTGGTGATGTAATGGATAAGTCAATGGGTTCAATCCCCACTGGCAACAATGTTGGCCCCTTGAGCAAGGCCCTTAACCCCCAATTGCTCAGAGTGAATTATGATAATTGTCCGTTGCTCTGGGTAAGATGCTGTAAATGTAGAAAGAATGAATACGATTCGCCACTGACTGGGAAAAAGAGAGCGAGAAATTACTGATAAACCAGCACATGGCATTTCTGGAGCGGCAGCACAGTGTATACTCTCAGCTATCGGTCAACCTGTAGGTTTATGAGCATTGTATCGAGAACTGCTGGGATCTGATTCTTCGTGGCAGAGATGGACCTAAACGAGCTTCAATTCACCAGTATTTCTGCTGAAACTCATGGCATTCGGGTTTAAATCTTCTACCAGATTCAGCGAACTGAAGGTTTTCTCTGACGATGACGACCTGCAGGCTTTCTTGACTTCGTACACCTGAGCGAGCTGTCATGGCATCAACCCGTCACTCCTGAAGTGCTTCTACAGTTGAGAACCTACGCTGGAAAAAATACTTCTGGCACATTTCAAGACTTTCAGCAGCATGTCCAGTGTTCTGATTGCATCAAAAGAACTTTGTGGGAAATCAGCTCAGTTGAGTGCATGGACGTTGAGGTGGGCGAAATGCAGACATTAGTCTCTTGTAAATTTAAAAATTTCAAAGCATAAGTCAGAACATTATTTCAGCCAAAGCCACGTGTTGATTGGAGCGTCGTGGGGGGTGGGGTGGGGGTGGGAGGTTAATTCCAGTTATACCACAGACAGTTAAGATCCATCACAGCCAATCACAAAATCCAAAACACATTCCAGTGTAAACAGGATCAGGAAGCACTGCATATATGACAGTCATTCGTTTCCTGTATCCAGAGTGTCCATATTTATTTATGTATTTTTTAAGCATTCGATTTTGAAAGCCCTGTATCCTATAAGAGTATGTCAGCTATCTCAGGGTGAAGACTGGGGAAACACACACACACACACACACACACACACACACACACACACACACACACACTCACATGTACACACACACACACACACACACACACACACACACACACACACACACACTCACATGTACACACACACACACACACACACACACACACACACACACACACACACACACACTCACATGTACACACACACACACACACACACACACACACACACACACACACACTCACATATACACACACACACACACACACACACACACACACACACTCACATGTACACGCACACACGCATGCACACACACACACAAATGCACACACGCACACACTCTCTCTCTCTCTCTCTCTCTCTCTCTTTCACACACACACACACACACACACACACACACACACACTCCCTTTCTCTTTCACACACACACACACACACACACACACACACACACACACACACACACACACTCTCTCTCTCTCTCTCTCTTTCACACACACACACACACACACACACACACACACACACACACACACTCTCTCTCTCTCTCTCGCTCTCTCTCTCTCTCTCTCTCTTTCACACACAAACACACACACACACTCACATGTACACACACACACACGCATGCACACACACACACACAAATGCACACACGCACTCTCTCTCTCTCTCTCTCTCTCTCTCTCCCTCTCTCTTTCACACACACACACGCCGCACACACACTCCCTTTCTCTTTCACACACACACACACACACACACACACACACACACACACACACACACACACACACTCTCTCTCTCTCTCTCTCTCTCTCTTTCACACACACACACACACACACACACACACACACACACACACACTCTCTCTCTCTCTCTCTCTCTCTCTCTCTCTCTTTCACACACACACACACACACACACACACACACACACACACAGAGAGAGAGAGCGAGAGAGGAGAAAATTGGAATACCTAATTAGAAATGTGCACGTACTGGACTATAGGGAACCTAAGCAAGAACCAGGAGATTTACTTTACACAGAAACCCCCTCGCAGAGCCTGGGATTTGAACCCAGAACATTCCTGCATTCATCACTTGTCTCTGCCGTGTTTATCTGAATTATAAAACTGAGCAGTTGAAGATTAATTAATTACTCAAGGGTCCAAGCTGGCTTGTTTCTGGGGCTTAAATAATCAACCTTCTGATGAGTAACCCAGATCCTTAACCACTGAGCCACTTGTCGCTCCGTGGCGGACGTCCTGACCGTTACACCGCCGTGCTGCCGGTTTGTGATTCAGACGATTAAAACACCAGCTTGTCATTTTTATTTTTATTTTGCCAATTTCCCATCCGTCTTGTTCTGTTTCTGAATAATAACCTGAAGCCCTGTGAGACGTAGTCTTTGATTAAAATGAATATTTACGCAATTAAAATCGTCCCTTTTGAATTATTTTAATTTAAACATCTCTTGCTCGAGTCCGTCCTGTGAGATCGACGTCATTAGAGCTGAAATTGTGCTGCGCTGGTGCTCTGGGTGAGAGCTGATACTTATTTTTATGTTTGTGAATAATTCTCTCGGAGTGCAGCCAGTAATTGCCTGGTTGAGAGGTGCATTTTAGTCCAGCTTGATTTCATCTGTTTAATTTATTTTATTCGGGGCCAGTAATAAACTAAATTAAAAATACCCAAGAATATCGTATCAAAATTGAGTTATTTATTCCTGACTGTCATGTGTTCGCTTTTATTTTATGGAGTCCATTTAAGATGATTTTTAAATCATAGGGGTGGGGCCATTGTGCTGATGAGACAGAAACCATGAAAATAAAAAATATTAAATAATAAACATAAATGTGTATCGGGTCATCAGGACCAGCAAAGCCTTCTACATTTACAGCTCAAATTCTAGTATTTGTTGTATTGAATTGTATTCATTGATTCCCAGCAGTCTGTTCTGTTCATTCCGTGGTGTGTCCCGGCTGCACCACTTCCAGTACAAGGATGTTAGTTTTTCGTCCAATCAGATTTCGGATCCGACTCCCAGAGCCAGCAAACAGGCCTACAATGATATCAGCATCTTTCTGTCGTCTGATTGGTCGTTCAGAGCAAAACCATCTGATTATTCTGCAGTGAGTTGCACACAATACATTAAAGTTGAGGTTTTTATGAACACAATGACTGACGGAAAAGAAGAAATTAACTTTGTGTTGGATTTAATTCATAAACATTCATATTCAAGGTGGACTTTTCCAGAAAAACGAGACATCGTAATTACAGAAAGTGGAGGTAAAGTTTACGCTTTTTACTTTTGTCTCTGAGCCAATTTCACAGCAGCTTCCACTGGTAAACGCTGGTGAACTTGATGTGATGCTCAGAGTTTTCTTTTTCTCCTTTTCCCTTTCTCAGGGGTCGCCAGAGCAAATCATCTGATTCTCACGTTTGATTTGGCGTAGGTTTTTACGTTGGATGCCCTTCCTGACACAACCCTTTTTTAGTCAGAGGCAGAAACGCGCTGACGGCTATGCAGCTACTCTTGTTGAAATTCAGCAATGGTTCTTTTACATGAATCTCTCACCAGAGACAGTGAGAGACATGGCCGGCCTTTGATAACCCAATTCCTGGCACGGTGGTGGTGGTGGTGGTGGGGGCAGTGACAACCTTGTGGAGAGTGGGAATCGAACCCCCAACCTTAGGATCAGCAATCCTTTTATCACCAGGCCACCACTGCCCACTCATATGATGTTCAGAGTGACTGGCAGAAATATGTGAAACGCCCCTCTCTCACTCTGCAGTGCCACGCCCTGCTCTATTGTGCCTTTGTATAACATTGATGTTTTGTATACTGTAATTGTGACCTGATAGTGATGAGATAAAGAGGTGGATTAAGTCCGCTAAGTCCCACAGAAGGAGGGGTGTTTGATTAAATGAGAGTGGGTGTGTTTACATGGGGTGGGTGTGCTTAAATGTGGGTGGGGTCTTTAAATGGGAGTGGGTGTGTTTCAATGGGGGTGGGAGTGTTTAAATGGTGACAGGTGTGTTTAAATGGTGACAGGTGTGTTTAAATGGGAGCGGGTGTGTTTAAATGGGGCGGGTGTGTTTAAATGTGGGTGGGTGGGTTTAAATGGGAGTGGGTGTGTTTAAATGGGAGTGGGTGTGTTTAAATGGGGGTGGTGTGTTTAAATGTGGGTGGGTGGGTTTAAATGTGGTTGGTTGTATTTAAATGTGGGTGGGTGTATTTAAATTGGGGTGGATATGTTTAAATGGGGGTGGGGGTGTTTAAATGGGGTGGGGCATTTAAATGGGAGTCGGTGTGTTTAAATGGGGATGGGGGTGTTTTAATGGGAGTGAGGGTGTGTTTAAATGGGTGTGGGGGTTGTTTAAATGGGGGTGAATGTTTAAATGTGGTTGGGTGTGTTTAAATGGAGGTGGGAGTTGTTTAAATGAGAGTGGGTGTGTTTAAATGTGGTTGTGGGTTGTTTAAATGGGGAGAGGTGTTTAAATGGGAGTCTGTGTGTTTAAATCTGGGTGGGTGTATTTAAATGGGGGTTGTGTGCTTAAATGGGGTTGTGGGTTGTTTAAATGGGGGTGTTTAAATGGGGTGGGGGTGTTTAAATAGGAGTTGGTGAGTTTAAATGGGGGTGGTTGTGCTTAAGTGGGGGTGGGGGTGTTTAAATGGGGGGGGTGTGTTTAAATGGGGGTGGGGTGTTTACATGTGGTTGGTTGTATTTAAATGTGGGTGGGTGTATTTAAATTGGGGTGGTTGTGCTTAAATGGGGGGTGGGGTGTTTAAATGGGAGTGGGTGTGTTTAAATGGGGTGGTTGTGCTTAAATGGGGGTGGGTGTATTTATATGGGGTGGGTGTGTTTATATGGGGTGGGGTACCTATATGGGGGTGGGGTGTTTAAATGGGGTGGGGGTGTTTGTATGGGGGTGGGTGTGTTTAAATGGGGTAGGGGTGTTTAAATGGGGTGGGTGTGTTTATATGGGGGTGGGTGTGTTTATATGGGGGTGGGTGTGTTTATATGGGGGTGGGTGTGTTTAAATGGGGTGGGTGTGTTTATATGGGGTGGGTGTGTTTAAATGGGGGTGGGTGTGTTTATATGGGGGTGGGTGTGTTTATATGGGGTGGGGTGTTTAAATGGGGTGGGTGTGTTTATATGGGGGTGGGTGTGTTTATATGGGGTGGGGTGTTTAAATGGGGTGGGTGTGTTTATATGGGGGTGGGTGTGTTTAAATGGGGTAGGGGTGTTTAAATGGGGTGGGTGTGTTTATATGGGGGTGGGTGTGTTTATATGGGGTGGGGTGTTTAAATGGGGTGGGTGTGTTTATATGGGGTAGGGGTGTTTAAATGGGGTGGGTGTGTTTATATGGGGGTGGGTGTGTTTATATGGGGGTGGGTGTGTTTATATGGGGTGGGGTGTTTAAATGGGGTGGGTGTGTTTATATGGGGGTGGGTGTGTTTATATGGGGGTGGGTGTGTTTATATGGGGTGGGGTGTTTAAATGGGGTGGGTGTGTTTATATGGGGGTGGGTGTGTTTAAATGGGGTAGGGGTGTTTAAATGGGGTGGGTGTGTTTATATGGGGGTGGGTGTGTTTATATGGGGTGGGGTGTTTAAATGGGGTGGGTGTGTTTATATGGGGTAGGGGTGTTTAAATGGGGTGGGTGTGTTTATATGGGGGTGGGTGTGTTTATATGGGGGTGGGGTGTGTTTATATGGGGGTGGGTGTGTTTATATGGGGGTGGGTGTGTTTATATGGGGTGGGGTGTTTCGGATGTGCAATCAACAATAAGTGTAAGTGTACAGTGTGTAATTAATTCTATTTAATTCAGTATTTGTAATTCTATAGTATATAGAGAGTGATGGATAAATAAATAAACATGTGTGCAGCGCCTTTCTCATGCATGTTATCACAATGTTTTGGAGACAGACAGCTCATACGACCTTTAAACGAGTGATAATAGATACGAAGATAATAATAAACCATGCGTGGACTTTCAGATGAGACAATTACCTGTGAAATTGAATGGCATTGAAAGGCCAGACCCCAGTGGCTCTGTGTTCTGTGAGTGCTTTTGTAGTTTATTTATTCTTGCAATGACGTGACGTTTGACTCCTTTTTTTTACTGATATAATAATAATAATAATAATAATAATAATAATAATAATAATAATAGGTGCTGTTGACTGCGTCGTGTGCGTACATGGATGAGTGCTTTCTCCTGTCTGTTATTCTTAATTAAACTGCGGTGCGTAGGATCCTCTGTCCCGCGGTTCATCTCGGACGTTAAGCACTGTGTCCCTTCCCGTTGTTTGATGAAGGCCACAGTGAAAACGCGGTACACGAGCTTATTGAGAAGACGTGACATTTACAGATCTCCGTTTCCTGTTGTGCTGCCTGATACAGTAAATCATTGTTGTTGTTGTTTTTCCCCTCCAAATGTCTTTATTCTCTTTCCTTTGGTCGCTTTTCCCTCAAGATGTAATCCACTCATGAGGCTTTTTTATTGATTCGCACCTTCTGCGCTTTCATTAAATAAGATCTTTAAACGCCGGTGAAGTGGTTATGCTTCCCATGATGGGAAGTTTCTTACTTACTCACTTACGTCCCATGAACATCTCAGTTCATTTCTGTAACCGCTTCTAATTAGGGTCACGAGGAGGCTGGCGCCCATCTCAGCCGACTCAGGGCGAGGGCAGAGTAGATTCTTTTACATGAACCTCACACCATAGACAGTATGTAACATGGCCAGCCTTTGCTCACACAGTTAGCTGCACTGGGAGAACAGTGACAACCTTGTGGAGAGTGGGATTCGAACCCCCAACCTTAGGATCAGCGATCCAGAGCCCGAGACTACTAGACCACCACTGCCATCCAGAACATCTCAAAATACATTTCTCAATTAAAAAAAAAAAAAAAAAAAAAAAAAAAAAAAGAAGAAGAAGAAAAAAAGATGCTTAAATAAATACAGTGAGGTTTGAGTCCCGGGCTCGGTGATTGCGTTTCCGTGTGGAGTTTCCATGTTCTTCCCGAGCTTGCATGGATTTTCTCCCACAGTCCAAAGGTATGCACATGTTTCTAATGAATGTTCCACATTGCCTCCAGGTGTGAGTATAGGTGTGTGTTTGCGTTGACCCTGTGATGGACTGTATAGCTGTTCAGGATGTACCCTGAGACGCGAACCCATGACCTTTTTGCTTTGAGGCAGACAAGCTAATCACTACACCAGCGAACCGTCGCGCCAGACCGACAAGAAGAAATAAAAGAAACCCATCAAGAACTCTTATTATAAACACTACTCTGTGTGTGTGTGTGTGTGTGTCAGTGATTTGCTGGGATTGAGCTTTGACTCGTTCAGTCTCTTGCAGCGAAAGCAGCCATTATCAACGTACAGAAGACAGAATGAGAGACACTGCGGTAGGCGAAGGCCATTAGCCGACTCTAAAAAGGCCGCTCTGTCTTTCTGACTGCTTTTCTATACTTTGGTCCTGTATATGCATCACAATGTCGCCTTTATATTCAGAGCACTTCAGCGCTAAGGAGCAGACACCAAAGTACAAATAGACAATACACTCAGAGGCCAAAATCCTCTGCTCTGATCTGAGACATCCATCCATCTCTGGAGCTCTCTGTATAAATGCGCGATTTGGGTAAAGGTCGTAACACCTGACGTACCTGCGCAAACATCTGGCCATGAACTACTTAAGAAAAAAAATAAAAATAAATCAGTGGCGTCCGTATCCCCTGGAACCACGGGGAACAATCTCCATTAGCGAGCTATGGCACCATTACGCTTCAATGTCATTAAGGGAGCGAGTTTCATAATTACACAGGACTGCTTCACAGACAAACTCTTAATGAGCATGCAATTACAGCCGAGCTCCTGGCAGCTCGCGCGCAGTCGTGTGCTCTTCCACTCCATCCGCGGATATTTCTGTGAACAGTTGGACTATTTAGCAGATGATTGTGTGTGTGATAAATTCTGGGTTATTTGCATAAATGCTGAACTTTAATCATGTGTAACTGTCATGTGATTCTATCTTTTTGTATCATTTTTTGTTTTGTTGTTTTTTTTGAGTAAGGTGTTCGAGTTGCCTTGTGAGTCAAAGCTTATACCACCATTCCACTGGACTACGGCATGCAAGGATTGTGTAGCGGAAAGGCGCGGAATGCAGTCTGCAATAGAGCTTCGGCATTTTTACACAGTAAATGGATGAAAATCCTACGGAAAAGCGGAAATTCTTACACTCTCGGAATGTTCGCAGCATGTGCGGAACAGGTACGGCAAAGTACGCCAAAGTGACCCCACGGTTCACTCACGGCATTTTTATTTATTGCATTATTTTGGCGTGCCGGAAGCATACGAAAGTGGAGGAAGACTTGAGGAATAACTACGGAATGACGTGGAATGACATGGAAGATGAGGGAATAATTGCGGAACGTTTGTGGATGACAACATTTTTGCTTCCGTAAGTCTGCCGTGCTCCAGTGAAATGGGGGTATTAGAGTCGGTGGTTTGAGGCGTGTCATTAACACACGTTTCAACTGACTCACTCTGTGTATATCAGAGCATTGAGTCAACCACGAGTCGTATGCATGAATCATTTAAGCGACTCACCAGGGTGGAAACTCTTAATGCAGGAATTATTCCTGTTTATCACTAAACAATCCAGATGTTATGGAGATGTTAAGGAGATGCTAAGCAGATTTATGGATGTGATGAAGGAGGACATGAAGGTCTTTATTGTAAGAGAAGAAGGTGCAGAGGATAAGGTGAGATGGAGGCAAATGATTCGCTGTGGTGACCCCTGATGGGAACAGCCGAAAGGAAAAGAAGAAGACTCCAGATGTTATGGTTTGTGTTTTAGGGGGACTTTGTGTTTTGGCGGCTCTGTTCTCTAACTCTGTTTTCTCCCCAGCGGTGCAAGCTCTGGCTGAGGGGCGTGGCTGACCTTCTTAGTGCTGATTGCAGCAGCGCACACCAGATTCCACTCCACAAATCCACTTCCTATAAATACAAGCCGCACGTTCACCTCTGTGCCAGAAGATTGTCCCGCATCGCGCAGTCGATACCCCGTGTTTCTCTCTGGTCCCTGGTTACAGCTGAGCTCAGCCAGTTTTCCGCATCATAGTCTCCAGTGTTTGTTGTTTGTTATTTTTTCCACCATCACCTCCAGTGTTTTTGCAGTCTCCAGTGTTGCCCTTGAGAATAAATAATCGTTCCTGTTGCACTGTACTCCGTCTCCTACATTTCTGGATCCGGCTGAAAGCTGTAGCATAACACCAGAACCTTCAAAACCAACAATGCACTCGTATCGTGATCCGCTCTCTCAACAAGTCAAGGCTACATGCTCAAGCTATCAAATAAAGCTAAACATAAATGATTCAATTCCTCTGAAGTGTTAACGCTGAATCCCGACACTACCGTGCCATCGCAATCCAAGTCCATCAATCTTTACCCAAATATATTCTTAAGTCTTCACAGATTACATCATGTGACATATTGCATAATGTCAAAGGATGAACAAACATGAGGCTCGAGGAACCATTTGTAAAGCAAAGAAAAGCATGTTGGGTAAATTTACTTCTGTGATGGTATCAAAATGGTGTAGTGGTCAATTGGTGCTTCTCATTTCTTTAAGTGTGCATCTCCAAGAGGGGGAAAAAAAACTTCCAGGAATAGGAAATGAGGACGAGGGGAATTTAGAACAAAATGCATTTAGCAAATGAGACATTGCGGCAGATTCACTCAGGCGTAATCATTCATTTAAACATTGCTGCAAATGTAGCGACATCACATCGAGTCTACTCATCACCTGCCGCCACCTCCTTTTAGAAAGCAGGGCGTATTCATGAAGTTCGATGTAAAGGTTGAAGGTTCTCGGGCTCCCAAGTGGCGCATCGAGATCTCAGGTTTGAATTCAAGTCGATGCTCCAGCCACCTGAGACCCGGAGTTCATTGGTCACTCAGAACACTCACCAAACCACTTCAGGGCCATCTGTCAGCTCATAAGTACTAAAGGGGTCGATATTGCTTAATGAGTGTGTGTTCAGCCGCCTCTGCATGCACAGCAGTTCATAAAGAGGCAGGTGGACGTATTGCATGCATGGCACAGAGGGGGCGTATGCATGCTGATACCCCTCCCTGGTGGATGGTGGTCTTATGTAATACGGAGGTGAAACTTGAGAGATGGGAATTGAAGATGATTAAAATTAAGGGAGGAAAAAAATAGATATCAAGAATTTGAAGAATGTGTTGCGTCACCATTTTTATGGACTTGTGTGTTTCAGGGATCAGAGGTGTTGAATCTCTACAAATAGTTCAGAACCATCTTCCAGGAATCCTACTTGGGTCACGAAGAGGCTGAAGCCTATCGCCACTGACTACACTGACTCTGGGTGAAGGTGCAGTACATCATAAACCGCTCAGTCCATCCCAGGGCCAACACACCTACACCAAGGGGCAACCTGAAATATTCACTTGCCCGAATTGTGCATGTATTTTGACTGTGGGAGGAAACTATAGTACGTAAAGAAACCCCACACAAGCACCACGAGGACATGCAAATGTCCTTTTACAAGCCCAGGACTTGAACCCCAGCTCTTCTTTCTGTGAGACAGATGTGCTAACCACTGCATCACCCTACCACTCATGTGCAAGGCCAGATTTCATTATCCACGACGACACGCCTTCCTTGTTTGGAAGTGAAGAAAGTGAGGTAATAATAGTTTCTCTATTTATTTGACAAGGTTCTTGTTTAATATCCTCTTGTTCTCAGCTCTGGAGATTGATCGAGCGCTGAAATTTAATCTGCGTGTCTAAGCAACTGCTTATCAGATGCTCTGAGCCCTTAATTTAAAGGTTGGGTTTGTTTGTCTTGCATCAATTCTGCTGTTGACGGAATCTTACTCGAGTTCTTACCGTCCCTTTTAATAACACCACAGACACTGTTGACATTTTATGGCCTCTCGTTCCGCTCGAGGGAAGGAGTCTGTTACTTTTGCCCGAGTGACTCGTGTAAACGGACGGATCCGCAAACCTTTGAGCAGTTCAGCTCGGACCAGAATCCGCTTTCTACAGAGAGAATGTCATCATTATAAAGGAGATGTTTGCACATGACATGCCGAGCTTGTATATTTATTCAGCTTAAAAGTAAATGAAGACTTAAGGATTTAATTGGCAGTAAACTTTATCTTTGTATAATTAAGAGATTTCATTACAGAGCAGAACACATTCTGACCAATGAAAGCACACCTGAAAGGAAGTGATGGTGAGAAAAAGCAATGGCACAAAGATAAAGAGGTGCTTATCTCCACTCGTGGAATATTTCACATTGACAAACATCTCAGCATAATTGGGTAATGAGTTGTAACCTTAAAAGACCTGTTAGCTTACCAAGGTAGCATGTGAAGCTTGTGTCAGATGAGGCAGTAGGGAACAAGCAGAAGCTTTTTTGTCCTGCTAATATTGTGCCAGGAATCAAGCCACACAATGGCCTTTAAAAACATCAACAACAACAACAACAACAACAGCAATAATAATTCAGGTAAACATGCTTTGGTTCTAGATCCCAGACTTATGACATCATGGCTTTACGATGAAACACTTGAGCAAAGAATCACAGTTACTGTCAGAGAAATATATGCTACAGTGCTAATGCTAGCATTTCATTAGGGCATTAGGCGTTTGTAGTATAAGCCACATCCACCACGCACAAATTCATTATTATTCATTTTCTCAGCCGCTTAATACTAATTAGTGTTGTCGGGACGCTGGTTCCCATCTCAACCGACTTTGGGTGAAGACAGGGTACAACCTGGACAGCTTGCTAGAGCATCGAAGAGCAACATACATACATACATACATACATACAACCGCACTCACTCTCAAACTTAGTCACGGTTTTGGAAAAGCCAGTTAGCCTACTGTTCACGTTTTTAGACTGTGGAAGGAAGCCACAGTACCCAGAGGAAACCCATGTAAGCACAGGGAGAACATGCAAAGTACACACATAAATGCCCCGAGCCTGGCAATCAGAACCGGGAGGTCCTTGTTGGGAGGCAAAATGCCAATATGCCAGCATGCCACCTCATGAATTATTATAACTTGGCATCGTTGGAATAAAATGTCTCCCCCTGGGAGAATCTAAAATAACAGTTTTCCCTATAATAAAAAGGGTATTTATTCCTATAGGAATCAGGTATAGAAAGAAATATGTAGAACTCTTTTAACCATCAGATTTTAAACAGCATTTTCAAGGTTAGGTGGGAACAGACATCCATCAGTTCTTTTCATGGAGGTTAAAAAAAAAGTTTATTATTTATTTAAAAAAAACGTGTAGCTTTTTCAAGGTTTTGTAATTGTATTTTTCTTTCCTGGGGCAGTGGTGGGCTGGTGGAAAAATGCTTGGTTACTGATCCTAAGGCTGGGGGTTCAAGCCCCACTGTCAACGGTTGTCACTGCCATCCCCCTAGTGCACTAAGTGGGTTATCAAAGGCCGGCCAAGTCTCTCACTGCCTGTGGTTGAAGGTTCATGTAAAAGAACCATTACTGACTTTTGTCAAGAGTAGGCTGCATAGCCGTCAGTATGTTTCTGCCCTCTAATACAATGGCGAGCTGTCCAGGGTTTACTCTGCCCTCATCTTGGCGGTAATGGGCATCAGCCTCCCCGCAACCCTAATTAGGATTAAGCGGTTCAGAAAATGAATGAATGTTCATCCTTTAACTGAAATCAGGTCTATCTCTTCATGGTGGAGATTCATAACTTCAAGTGACTTTGAACCTTTTTTTAAAACTTGTTGGTCATGGCAGGCCACATTTTTGGCCCCCAGTAATGTGCAATAATCTATAAATGTAGTTCTCAGAATATCTGACTAGCGACACCTTTATACTGCCTAAAGCATCAGGGCAACTTCTACTTCTCCTGTATATTTAGTGCAGGGAACTTACACAATAACAAACAAACAAAAACTTTTTTTATGTAAATGTATTAAACTACTTCATGTCCGGCATAATGTCCTCATTGCTAGTTCAGCACCAAAAGGATTAATAAAAATACATCAAAGCTCAAATTCAACTTTTCACACTTTGCTTTTCACTATGAAGATTATACCCTGGAGAACTGTAGTATGAACCTCATCTCCACATTTAACACATATTAGTAGGCCTCCATCAGTCTCGAAGGACTATGGAGCTGCACTCTGGCTGGTATCCCAGCTGGTGATACTCTACAGTGCGCAGAGCCTGGGTAGGAAGTATGGAGGACAGGCTGTTATCCAAGCAGCAAGTCCGTCCTCTCAGCGCCACCGGAAGGTCCAATGGAAGGGTAGAAGCCGATATGACTGGGTTCCAGTGCCGCTGCAGGAGTTGCCAGAACGTTACTGTGAACGAACTGCCTCAAGGGACTCCGACTCCCGATGAGAAGCATGCTGACGGCTATGCAGCTACTCTTGACGAAAGTCAGCAATGGTTCTTTTATATGAACCTCACACCACAGACAGTGAGAGACATGGCCAGCCTTTGATAACTCAGTTAGCTGCACTGGGGGAACAGTGGCAACTTGTTGAGAGTGGGGCTTGAACCCCCAACTCTAGGATCAGTGATCCAGCACCTTTACCACCAGGCTGCCGCTGCCCTAACACGTATTATTTCCTCTTTAAATCCCACCAAGTGTTTGGATGGACCACGTGCGTAAATCAGTGTAAAACCAGGATGTAATTAGGAAGTAAGGATTAAAACTGCGCTCAGAGTTCTGGCCCCCTGTTGGATGGGAGCGGTACTACAGGTGAAAAACTCACAAAGGCTTTCAGAAAGTTGTAAAATAGCAAAAATTGATATGATACAAATTGCTGATGAAAGTGAACAGATGTGAAGATTGTAAAATAATCTGCCTCTTGGTTTTTGAAATTAATGACGTGCATGAACTATTTATGACTCCGTACGGCCTCCTACGGTCTCACATGATAACACTTTTTCTGGCTTGTTAAACGTCCAGACTGTTCCTCATTTGCACAATCTGGGTCTCTGGTGCTGGTTTGCTTTATCATTACGTGTAGTCTTCTCCGTCTCATGTGTAGTGCAAAGCTCAGTTCATTTTCATATCAAAGCATGCATGACAAGCACTGCGTCGTATCATCCGAATAGCATCAGGTATTATTTGATGAAATAGTAATTGAAGCACTTTTATGAGGCAGAAACTGTGTAGAGAAACATCTGTGAAACACATTTGGTATTAAATATGCAGGAGCCAATTCAAAAATTCCTTTTTGCGTGAGATGGCACGGCTTCTGAAGAGAGTCACAGCAAGCCTCGAGCATATTGATGATCTCACATCAAGCGTCACATGCTCACGATTTCTCTTTGTGTCCATTTTCCAAAGCCGGTGCAAATTTGATCTGTTGTGCACGTGAACGTTGGCAGTAAAACATGACAGGAAGTTAGTGGTGGCACCTCAGATCATTATATTCCCAGAACATCTTTAGCTCTGTTGCTTGATGGCAGGGTTACGTATTCCACAGTGTCTGCTTGTTTGTCTGGTTGCAGGATTAAGCAAATCCTGCAGAACTGATATTTACTAAACTTGGTGGAGGGGTGGGGTTTGGGCCCGCCAAGAATCTGTATCAATTTGGATAGATAGATGCGAAGCACGATCTGGTTCCTATGGTTAATAAAATCCTTTTTATCATGTATTTATTTATTTATTTGTGTTGGCAGGATTGCACTAATGCTACTTGATCTTCATCAAACTTGGTGGAGGGGTGGAGCTTGGGTCAGTAAATCCTCTATCAGATGTTTAGATCCATGAATGTTAATCAGTAATAAGTCAGTATCTCCCACTGACCGATACTCGTTTTCCCGCCCATACAGGTGCACATTGCCCACATGACGGAGGCTCCTGCATGGTCCCAGTGCTTTTTTTTCTAGGTAATGTATTTATTCACCAAAATGCTTCATACTACTACGGTTGCAGTGAAGCTAAAGCCTATCACAGTCAATTAAGGGTGAAGGGGAGTACACTCTGAGTAGTTCACCAAGCCGTTGCGGGGTCAACATAGAAAAATACTCACGTTTCCCCTCACAATGAGGGGCAATTTGGTAAAATCTCAGCCTCATGTGCATGTCTTCTGACTGCAGGAGAAAACCAAAGGAAACTCATGCAAATATAGCAAGAACATGAACCAAGATCTCCAAACAAAAAGATCTCTGTGAAGACCACTGAACCAACACCCTGCCCCTGATCCACATCATTATTAGGCCTCGATTAGATCTGAAGCAGAAGATGAACATAAAGCACCACTGAATGAATTACAATTATTTTATGACAGCTAAAACTTAATAATCATGACAGGTCCAGTCCTGACAAGTTCTTGGCTGCCATCTCACTTTAATCCCCCCACCGTCCTTTGGCACAGCTGCGGTTTTAAAGGAACGGTTTTAATTAAGGTAAATGGCAGGTAGGAGTATTGCCACCACGACCTCCTGGGTAATCCGGCTGTAATGAGTTTCATTAGGTTCGAGTCACTGTACTAAACCAAAAGGAACTGCGGCAGAGGCTTCTGCTACCGCGCACTCCACCCGAGGTCACACATCACTCCTCCATGCACTCATTTCATCCCCTCAACACCTTTTTCACCAGAACCGGCTGATCTGGACCTTGTCAGGATTTTGTTCACCGGTTCGGTGAAATCCCTGAAAAACAGGTGGAGTTATTCTCATCAGTGAGAGAGAAGCCACAGACCCAAGATTACAGACTTGAGGTTTTTTTTTTTTTTTTTTTTTTTTTTAAGTTAAAAACATTAACAAGGTGAACACTTTTCTCCAGCCGGCTGACGTTTCTTCAGCATGTCAAATTTTATCTTTACACACCTGAGTTCCTCGCTGAAATTGAAGCAGTTCTGCGTTTAATGATTTTTAGCTGAACTGAGAAGTTCTACTCTGCTAAATAAAGAGCACTTACACTTCCTGTATTCTTTCTGAGTCATAAATTGGAACCTTTCATAAAAATTGAAGAGTGTGGACGCAGTAATTATGGATTAAAAATTTAAATAAGAAGAGAGGAAACAGGCTCGGGAACACAGTTGCAGGGTTTATTAGAGAACTGTGACTATAAAGATATGCAGGATTCTACATATTCTCTGCAAAAACCACACAACTAGTCAACTCGGTCCATTTCTAGTATCATATTCAACACCATGGCCATCCAGGCTTTAATAGTTAGTGATGCAATAATAGTTAAATAAAACGGCGAAACCTTATACGTCATGTCACCATGTTGAGTATGTCAATCGCTGATCATCTGGACAAATAAGATAGAATTTTTTTTTTTTCACTTATTTCTAACACTACAAGCCATACGGAGTTTCATAGTTCAATCAACGTTAGGAGCTTCAGGAGGCTTAACAAGCTACAGGTGTAAACTATGGCACCATATATTTCCTCGTGGAAACACCAATTAAAATTATTACAGTATAATTTAATCACAACTTTTCGACTTGAGGGAACAGAATAATTAAGCCGTGGCCACAACTTCAGAGATCAAAGGCAGAAGATCGTCAATTTCAGACCATGACTACATAGCTGAAGATACCGAGATAATAAAGTGGTGGCCATGAACTTGTAACATAAGCACATGAGATAGTTGTGACTATAACTTTATTTCTTTAAAAGCAGATAATAAATAAATGGTATGATATTAGAACTATGAAAAAAATGAGATAATTGGGTCATTACCGTGAGTATCACAATGAGAGTGAGATAAACTTTGTAAGCTACAAAAACAAGATAATTTAGTCAGTACAATGATCCTGGTACTGTGAAAGTCTATCATGAATATTAATTCATAATTTGCTAAAATGAGATAGTAAAGTCACGACTGTGACGATGTTAATTGTAAGCATAAAACATAAAAAAAAAAGTCATGCTACAGGTAAATGTTACCTGGTAAAGTCAGCCTACAACTTTATAATTCGCAAGAATGAAACAGTGAAGTCATGACCATGACTACGTTATTGTAAAAATGAGATAATATGTCATAGCTATAACTTCATGATTTGCAAATACGAGATATTTGGCCATGACTGTGATAATATCATTGTAAGACTGAGATAACAAGGTCATGGCTATAAGTTTATAATTTATGAGAATGTGATTAAGTCATGACTGTGAGTTGCGGTGAGAATGAGATAAAGTCATCGCTATAACTTTTGAATACAAGATAGTCAATTCATGAGTATCAATTAATTACTTGCATGAATTAAGTCATGATCACAACTTCATGAAGTCATAGTCATGACTCAAAGAAAAAGAAAAAAAAGACCACGACTTAATGATCTCGTTTCCTAAGGTTATGAAGTTGTGGCCATAATGTCACTATCTCATTCCGTATCTCATGTCAATGGCATCATTATTTTCTTCTTTTTTCCCCCCCCCGCTTGACTTACTCAAGTTAATGGCATGCATTGCTTTAAGTGGGGAGACCACCAACAGGGTCCTGCAGTCTCTGTGTAAATATGGCTAGACACTCTAGTCAGAAGTCAGAAACTAACAAACACCACCGAGATGGCACTGAAGCTCCAGCAGTAAACACATGCCGCTCTCCTCAATGTGTCTCGGTTTTGTGGTGCAATGCAGTTTGTTGTTCTCCAGAAAGAAACTCGAGTGCCCACGGCAAAACTGTTGCCTGTACGTGGATCAGGATACAGGAAGCCGCAAAGAAAGAAAGAAAGAAAGAAAGAAAGAAAGAAAGAAAGAAAGAGGTGAAGGAAAATGTCAGGAGGGGTTTGATGTGTTTGAGGACTCGGATCCTTGGAAATTCTTCTCCTGAGACCTGTAGAGTTAAAAAGAGTCCATGGCCTTGAACTCACTGAGAGCTTGGACTGGTGAGATGTGTTTCTTCTGCGAGCCTCGACGCACACGGGTCTGACACTCCTCAGGCTTCTCCCTCTTCACGAGTGGCTTCTTCTCCGGCACCTTCATGCGCCACGACACTACAGGAGAGTTGACTGCCGCTGTTCCATAGACCTTTTGATACTTGGTGGAAGCCACGTATGACGCCTTGACCGTCAGGACTACGGCATTCATCAGATTCTTGGCGGCCTGGATAAGGGATGTAGCGCTGTCCAGCTGAAAGAGAGAAAACAGCAACGTCAGACCATTTTCTTCGGGTTTGATTTCACCTTCCCTCAGCATGTCTTAGAGTGTGCAGTGTAACACTAGCTTCACTGGTAATGACTGAAAAATCAATGCAAACAACATTCAATTTGATACTTTAAAAAAAAAAAAAAAAAAAAAAAAAAAAAAGCTGCAGCAGCTTTTTCAGCATTTCAATTCCTCCCATCTCGATTGCCTCGATATCGTTTGTGTATTGCTTTGATGCTGATGTTGCAGGAACGTACCCCTGAGACTATAAGCTCTCCACCGAGGTTCTGGACTTCAGCTTTGACTTTGCTGCAGATGTTGAGCTGGTGGCAGTAGAGCGCGATTCTCTGCAGGTAGGCCAGCAGGTCTTGCTTGCAGGCCGAATCAGGACACTGCAAAATATTTAAAAGGGAAGATGCTCAGATCTGGATGAGATCCGAATTTCAATCAAAACCATGCATTCATTTCACACTGCAGAACCACTGCTCAGTGCACACGGATACATGTTACAGGACAGAGTCACGTGGGTGGAACTGAGCAGAAACAGCAAGCGTGATGACTCAGGCTTGGTTTGGTTCCAAATAACACACACACACACACACACACACACACACACTGCTGCTTAATGGAGTAAGTCGGCTGAAATATCTGAATTTGTGGCACAATTTGAGTTGAGTTGAGTTGGCCAGCTGAGTTCGAGTAATGACACTTCTGCAGGTGGAACCGGAGATAAAAATCATAAAGACTCAGGACTGATTTGGTTCCGAATGAAAAATGGGTCTCTACACAGTTTCTTCACTCGGTTTGGTGTGCGATGTGCTAAAATATTTATGATGCTAATGATTTGTTCAGCTGCTCTACAGCATGACACTGTTGGTGGAATCACGCTGAAACACAGCAAGGGTGACAACTCGGGCTTGGTTCTGTTCCAAATGAACCCCGGAATAAGATACTTAAAGGTGAGATAAAACATAAACATCAAATATATCTGCTACACCCATAGTGTGCCTGCGCACTCCACTCACTCTCTCCGAACTCGAAACTGCTTTTCCTTTATCAGGCTCTCAGGGCGGCTGCCAGCATCGAGCGAAGGTGGGGTACAATCTGGCAGCTCGACAGATCTTTGTAAGACAAACGCTTACATAACCAATCACTCACACCCAGGGGCAATTTGGGACAGGCAATGAGCTCAACGAGCTTGTGTTTGAACCGTGGGAGGAAACCAGAGGAAACCAAGACAACATGTACAGAGAGAATCTGCAAACTCCACACAAAAATGCACCCGTTTTTACTGTAATGCAGTCATGCTAACCATTACACCACCGCGACACCGCGCCTTGTTCTAAATGACACCAAATCGTCTGTGTTTCTGGGTTACAGAACAACATGTGTAATGCCTTGAAGGTTTGATACTTGACTGAAAAACTAAAGCAAACCCAGACAAACAATCGACAAAAAAAGCGCAAACCACTACCAAGCCCAGCAAATCCAAATATGAATGAATATTGGCGCCAAATATCACCCATTTAAAACGTTCCTGGAGCCACGATTTGATCTGGATCATTTCTAAAAACAAATGGATTATTCCTTATCCAAAGTCTCACCGCGGGAAGAAATTCACGTAACTTTAATAATAGCGTAATCTAGCTAGCAAATAAACGGTAAAATAAATCTCTGAACTTGGCTTGGAAAGGAACTTGGCCGAAGCACACTGTTCCATGACTTACTTTTAAGGGAAGAAGATTAGATGAGATTAGTGAAGCTGCTTGATTTTAGATGTGCTAATAAATGATGGGCTTTCAGATGCAATTACGCGAATAATAACAGTGATAACACCCGTTTAAATACTTTCATCTTTATTTATACCAACATATCGCAGTTTATAAACCAACTTACCATCTCATGTTTATAGCATGTGGAACTTATGGCGCTGAGGGTTGAGGACACATTATAGAAAGCTCAGACATTTAATTCCCAAACCACACTGGAGCCTATCTCGGCCGAGTCTGAGTGAGGCCACGGTACACCCTACACAACTTACAATTCCATCACATGGCCAACACATACATAAACATTCACATTCACACCAAGGGGCAACTTGGAATGGCCAGTCAGCTCAATGTGCTTTGGTTCTGTGGGAGGAAATTGGAGTTCCTGGAGAAAACTATTCAGAGGGACACAAAGAAATGCCTGAGACGAGGACTCTAACCAAGGACCGAGGACCTATTTGTTGTGGCCAACTAACGAAAGCTTAAGGGATTTTTTTTGTTGTTGTTATTGCGTTATGAAAAAGGAAAATATTTGTGAAGATCAAAAATACCTTCATAAACTGAACCCGGATATGTACCTGGGATTTTACAGAGGTCCAATCTGAACAAAATCAGTACTTTCAGGGCTTTATGGATCATGTAATGATGTGGTTTTATCCACAAATAAAGTCCGTACACAGGGTAGGATACAACAACAATAACAACAACAACAACAACAACAACAACAACAATAATAATAAGAAGAAGAAGCAGAAGAAGAAGAAGAAGAAGAAGAAGAAAAAAAAAATAATAGAGAGTATAATTGAGAGGGGCCAGTTGAGGGGGCTCATGCATCTGGTTAGAATGCCTCCTGGACACCCCCCTGGTGTGGTGTTTCAGGCATCTCCAACCGGGAAGAGCCCCCGGGTTGACCTAGAGCACGCTGGAGGGACTATGTCTCTCGGCTTGTGTGGGACCACCTCGGTGTCCCACCAGAAGAGTGGGAGGAAGTGGCTGGGAGAGGGACGTCTGGACCTCTTTGCTTAGGTTGCTGCCCCCACGATCCGACCCCGGACTTAGCAGAAGATGAATAATAATAATAATAATAATAATAATAATAATAATAATAATAATACAGTGATCCCTCGCGACTTCGCGCTTCAATTCATGCGACTTCAGTGCATCGCGTTTTTTTTGTTTTTTTAAATATTTATCGAATTAAAAAATAAGGAAATTAAGGAAGACTAAGAGGAAAAAGTTAAGGAAAACGCCACTAAACGAGGCCAATTATGCAACAAAAAACAAAAAACAAAAAAAAACAACCTAAATGATAACTTAGATTTTTATGTGAGGTGCGCACATCTGTATGTGCGTATTTAAAATTTATTTATGTCTTATGCATTATTTTTGATTGTTTAATTGCTATTATAAGCATTTATAGTGTTGAATATGTATTTATTGAAACTATATACACATATACATGTATTTATACGTCAGTCTTGGGGTCCTACTTTGCAGAATTTGGCGGTTGCTGAGAGATCTCGGTTTCCAATTAACCGCGGAAAGTGATAGATTTTTGTAATAATAATAATAATAATAATAATAATAATAATAATAATAATAAGCCTAATATTAATAGAACCTCTCCATCCAGAACAGTTTCAACCCTTTCAGCATTCAGTCAAAGCCCCACCTGACTCACACCTTTCCTCTATAGTTTTCTTCCAATCAAAATGTGAACTTGAAGGAAACCAGTCAGACGTGGTTATTTAACCCTCAAGCGACCGAGCTATTTCGGCGACTAATATGACCGAGTGGGGTTATTTGTGACCCCCATTGACTTCATATAGGAATATTTCTATATAAATTATTGTTTTCGGGTTCTTCATATTTATTTCACTCTCTAATATATTTGTCCATCATCTTATGTAATATGGTATGGAATTTTAAATATATTTTTTTTACAAAAAAGCAAAAAAAAACAAAACACAATGAAAAAACAATATTACATTTATTTACACAACCATTGTCTGCTACATCTTGTAATATGCATGTTACCTTTTATTTCTTGGCATTTTTTTCTTTGCATCAAAAATGAAAACAAATCATAAAAAGTAAAGTTACTTTGCATAAATTATGCATTACAATGAGAGATTTCCTTTCGGCTTTTTCCCTTTATCAGGGGTCGCCACAGCGAATGATTTCGATATGGTAAATGAAATAATAATGATATGGCTGAACTATCTGAAACATGTAACTGTCAGAATGAAGAACCATCAATACCTTCTGAAGATATAATCTCAAAAATCTCATAGATCTTCCTGGGGTCATAAGTAACTCGCACAAGTTTGGCTTATACTCGCCACATGGATCGGCCGATCTATACAAAATTCTATCAACAAATGCTGATTGACAGATTCTTGGTAGGAAACTTTTTCCGATTAAAATTAGAAAAGTTGTGTCTGAATATATATATATATATATATATATGCCCGGGTTCATATATGGCCCCACTTGGTCGCTTGAAGGTTAAACACTAACGCCTGAATCAGTGGCAAAGGAACAACATCATATTGCAGCAAATCACAGGTACTGATGACTGATGAGACCGAGAACATGTTCAACATATATATATATATATATATATATATATATATATATATATATATATATATTATACATACATACACATATTGATCACATGGTCAAGCACTTGAAAAAATATATGCCTGATGACTGCTACAGGGCCGACACTACATACACTTTGTATTTTTTTCTCAAAATTCAGTCTTTACAGTGGCAAGTTTCATTGTTGTTTTTTTTTTTCTCCAGGCAAACATGTGACCACCTACACAGGCTTTTAAAGCAGGCAAAGCACCAGTCGCTAGGCAACTTCCCCATGCATGCAATTAGCCCGAATACGCCACACCTGCCCTTTCTTCTTTATCAGCTGTTGCTTTGCATCTCTATTCATGTGAACATTTATGTGAACACTATGCTTCTTTTGGTTTGCACAGAAGGACAAAGAAGAAAAAAGGACGATGGGAAGAAACTTCCAAAAAACAGTGTGATCTCAGTGTGATTCTTGGATCATCTCCAAAAAGTGTTACGGAGGCCATACTCCAGCCCTCCAATCAGATACACAAATCATTAATTTATTCATTTCCCAAGCTAGTCAAACTACTGCGGTCACAGGGAGGTAAAGGCGGGGCTCTCATCAAATCTGAGATATAAACCCAGAGCCTTCTTGGACTATCTCACCACCTATACAAACAAATAAAAAACACAATCTTCTTGTCAGAGGTAAACCTAGACACTGGTTCCTTGACGAAGCGAATGTTGTGAAGAAAATAAACTGGGTGTATCACATTATACATTTATAATTATTCTGTTAATGAGACATTATACACGACTATTCCCACATTATTATACGACTGCCCCCACATTATTACATGACTATTCCCACGTTATTACACGATTACCACTATATATATATATATATATATATATATATATATATATATATATATATATATACATACACACACACACACACACACACACACACACACATATATATATATATATATATATATATATATATATATGTGTACATATACACACACACACACACACACATATATATATATATATATATATATATATATATATATATTGCTGCTGTCTGCATGTCTGATTGGATCTAGATTAGATTAGACTAGATTAAACTTTATTGTCATTACATATGCATAATTCAGCTTAGCATTTAGCATCCAATCAGACATGCAGACAGCAGCAATATATATATTGCAAGGATCACATCAACCTCATCATATCCATCCCCAGCTTGATGAATTCTGACCCCACACTGTGTCCAGATGGCAGTAAAATGTAAACGCTTTGCGAGCAGGTAGTAAGGTTTGATTAGACGTGTGCGAACCACCTGCTTGACTTTTCCAACAAATATGGCTGAAATCTGCCAGGAGAAATAATATATGCATATATCCTGAACCCTGACAGCTGAAAGTCTGCTGTGCTGGAATGAGTGAAACACTCATTTTGTGCTTGGCACCGTCCAGTACTCGGATTACTCCTCATCAGCAGGCTGGTCCACTACTCCTCTCCAGCCAGTGTTTTTTTTTCTTTTTTTTTTTTTGCCCCTTTATGAAAGGAAAAAGAAATATTTCACAAGTTCTACTAAAACAGTGTGTCACTGGGATATAAATGACTCAGCAGTTTTTTCCTAAACATGGCCACAGACGATGACGAACAGCTAATCCGGCGCACCAGTGATGCGTTCACACGGACAATCATTCACCGCGCGTGACATCTTTGCTCTCCGAGCCATTGTCATCCAAGAAGCTGCCATGATGGATCGGATAGTAAGAAAAGACAGTGAGTGTGTTTGCGGAAAGGAGCTCATTTCACAACGCAGGAAACACCTCTGAGGTGTTAATTCAATTAAAAGGAGGCATCGGCGTTTGATCCACTACAGCTTCACTCCTTACATCTACTGATGAGGCTGAGATCAGTTACAGCTCACCAGGAATCATCTATAAGCAGAGACCAGCTTGATTGACACCTGTAGACCCCCCCCCGAAAAAAAAAAAAAATCTTGATATCTTTTGCCTGGGCCATTGGTAGACTTCAAAAGCATTCAAATTGATTCATGTTTTCCTGCTAATGAGTGGTACTAACAGCAGTGTGAGTGGAGGGCGGGACTGGACGCACTGCCTGCTGCTGATTGGTTAGCATGCAGTGGTTAAATGAACAGGAACGCTACTCTGTGTGCTTTGATCATGTTGGTTGTTCGTCTCTCATGGGGAAACCGGAGTCTGAATTTCAGATGATGATGATGTAAAAGAAATGCATGAACTCTACAGGTCAAATATCTCAAGGTGAAATAAAATTAAAAAAAAAAAAAAATCAGGAGGTATTGATTTTACAGAAAGCGTAAGTCATTTGGCACAAGCAGGACATCATGACAGGGGTACACAGAGTTTGGACCCTGAGTCACACACTGCTAAGTGGTCTGCATCCCGGAAAAACCATCACAGAGCCAATTAACAGACAGCCTATTTACCCCATTGACCTACTGACCCCATTTTGTAAGAATGAGGAACCGAAATAAGGTAGACATTAAAGGTTAAAAGTACGATGATGAAAGTAAGGTAAAGTCCATTGGACTTTTTACACCCGAGCCATATTGGCTCATCAGACCGGTGCTTATCCCCAGTTTCTGTAGCGAAAAGCGACCCCAGAGTTCGCTAGTCCATCGCAGGTTCCCTTCCCAGTATATTTTTACTGGTACCCATTTATGCTGCTGGGTGAACAGAGGCACACTTGTGGTTGATACTTTGCCCAGGGGTCTTAGCACAGTGGGGGTCTCACTGGGATTTAAACACACAACCTCCCGATCATGAGCGCAGCACTCTAACCACTACACCAGCGGTCCCTACGATGATGAAGGTAATCAGCGCATTTCATTCCACACCTTTCACCCCAAGTCAGCCAGTGTTGACTCCAGGTTTCCCCCGTAACTCTAATAGAATAAACCGTTTAGGAGATGGATGGACGGATGGAGTTTTTGTGATGTGTGGCCATGGTAATCCTTCAAAAACACTGACCCATCACTGCCTTGCTGATGTGTCTCTCTACACGTGCGAGACTCTACCATAGCATGAGCAGTTAAAGCTGATATCATGCCCGAGGTGAATGGGTGTGGCTTTTAACAGAGGATATTAAAAAAACATACAGCATTCTTAGTAGAAATGAGGACATCCAGAGGGACAGCACATGTCAGCAGTTTTGGAGACAAAGTCAGAGAGGCTAGATTATGATGGTTTGGACATGTACAGAGGAGGGATAGTGAATATATTGGTAGTAGGATGCTGAGGCTGGAACTACCAGGTAGAAGGTCTAGATCAGGGTTGCTCAATCCTGCTCCTGGAGATCTACCTTGCAGATTACTTCATCTCCAACCCTAATGTGGCCCATGAGACATGTAAGATCTAGTCAGGACTTAAAACATTTCAAAGTCCCTTGATTAGATGAATGGATGATTAGGGTTGGAGTGAATGCCTTCTGGAAGCTAGATCTCCAGGAGTGGGATTGAGCAACCCTGGCCTAGAGGAAGACCAAAGAGGACATTGATGGATGTTGTGAAGGAGGACATGAAGGTAGTTGGTGTAAGAGAAGAACATGGAGAGGATAGGGTGAAATGGAGGCAGATGGTTTGCTGTGGCGCCCCCTGAAAGGAACAGCCGAAAGGAAAAGAAGAAGACTCTTCGTAGCATCAAAATTTTAGCTGGTTAGAAAACATCTAATTACAGAAATGAAATAGAAAACAGTAACCCAAGACCTTGTGATTCCCTACAGTAGTCAGAGATGAGCAAAGAAAAAAAAAAAAAAAAGAAAAAAAAATCTGTAGGTTTTTGTTTTGGATGTATTTAGTTGGGAAAAATAAAGAAGAAAGGTAAGAAGTTAATTGTCTCTCACCTGGTCGGCCACAGCCCGGGCTAGTTTGTCCATCCTGGATCCTGCCTCTGCGATTTTCTTGGCAGCATTGATCACATCAGATGAGTTCTTCAGCGGGCCTTTTCCCCTGCGAGCCCACAAACAAACGACTGTATTACCACCGAATCAGCACAACATGCATCGGGTTTCCTGAGTGGGAAACCGAAGGCGAGACAATACCTCACTTACACATGGAAAAAGCAGAGAAGGAAAGAAATCAAAGAACCGTTGAACTTTGAACCAGCTGAGATCTGCAATGGCCCACTGGGTCATATCCGTGTAAAAAACAATCAGGTATAAGTTGGAGTGTTGAAGAAAAGTCAGTGTTCCCACATTTCCCAAAAGCACAATGTCTTATATCCCACCTTCGCATCTTCCTGCTTATATTACAGCAGAATTATTTGTCATATTCCAAACAAACAAAAGAAAAGTGCTTTGTGGTAACTTCACCTGCTTTTTGACGCTCAGCCGTCCTGAAGACAGAACTGGATCAGCACATAGGCGGAGAAGGAAAATGCTAGAAGTGCTGAATATCAGTAACCACTATCCCACGATCATACCAAGGAGACCAACGCTATCTCAAGGCGAGCCAAGACTTGTCGGCATTTCTGTCCTATGCCTACACAGCGATAGTACCCGCCTATTCCACGTTACTTTGCTGTAAACCCCACCAACTCCGACTAACATGTCTGACTTTCAGAAACCACACCAGAAGAAATCTGGTGGAAACTAAAATGAAGGTTTCAGAAATAACAACCTTCAGCCAATTACTTCTAATCGGGTGGTGGTGGCCTCATGGTAAAGGGTGCTGGGTCGCTGATCCTAGGGATGGGGGTTCGAGTCACACTCTCCATAAGGTTGTCACCGTCCCCCCAGTGCAGCTATCTGGGTTATCAAAGGCCGACCATGTCTCGCACTGTCTATGGTGAGAGGTTCATGTAAAAGAACCATTGCTGACTTTCCTCAAGAGGAGCTGGAAAGCCGTCAGTGTGTTTCTGCTTCTTGCTAAAGGGTTGTGTCCGGAAGGGCTTCTTCTTCTTCTTCTTTTCCTTTCAGATGTTCCCTTCAGTGATCGCCACAGCACATCATTTGCCTCCATCTCACCCTATCCTCGGCATCTTCTTCTCTTACACCAACTACCTTCATGTCCTCCTTCACCACATCCATAAATCTCCTCTTTGGTCTTCCTCTAGGCCTTCTGCCTGGTAGTTCCAACCTCAGAATCCTACTACCAATATACTCACTATCCCTCCTCTGCACATGTCCAAACCATCTCAATCTAGCCTCTCTGACTTTGTCTCCAAAACATCTTATGTGTGCTGTCCCTCTGATGTGCTCATTCCTGATCCTATCCATCCTCGTTACTCCCAAAGAGAACCTCAACATTTTCATCTCTGCTACATCCAGCTTCGCCTCCTGTCTTTTCCCCAGGGCCACTGTTTCTAAATGTGTCAGGAAGGGCATCCGGCGGAAAAACCTCTGCCAAATTGAAATTGCGAATCATTAATATGACCTCCATGAAGATGGGAGGCAGATGATTCGCTGTGGCGACCCCTGAAGGAAAGAGCTGAAAGGAAAAGAAGAAGAAGACCTAATTCCTTCTAGTCCGTGTATGGCTTTGTCTTGGTGATCACTGTGTCACAATCTTTAGACACGTAGTCTCAAAGTCACCCTGAGGGGTCATGGTGAAACCAGGAGGAGCCCATAGAAATGATAACGAACTTGACTGACACTGGTCTACTGAACTTTGACTGAGAAAGCAGGTGCAAAAAAAGGCTTATACAAATTATAAATGGCAAAAAAAAAAAACCCACAAAAATACAAACATGAGCCCAGCACATCATTGATTGTAGGCTACAGTGAGGCAGAGGTGCTGTTACTGCCTGGACTTCCGGCAGCAGATTTTGTACGACTGTAGCGTAACACTCAGTGGTCAGGTGATATGGCTCTGAATTAAAGCTTTGACACTGGAGACTCCTTACTTAAATGCCACATAAACATCTTCTAGGAGGCATCACTTTTTTAAAAAGAAAGTGTTTTTACAAAACAGCTGCTCTAAACGTCCTTGTGAATTAGCTGTTACTATAGAAACAGTCACAGTTTGTGCGCGTGTGTGTATACCTGGTGAAATCCGTCATCTCCATCATGATCATACACATCTGCTTGGCCAGCACGATGATATCATTGCCGTTGTCGTCCCACTTGGCCACCTCAGCGTCCAGCTTGCTCTTCTCCTGCCGGAAGCTTTCCACTTGCTCAGCGATCTTTGCTTTTTCCTCTTGAGGAAGCTGAGCCATGATGGCCTGAGATGGACAACAACAACAACAACAGAGTTATGAAAATCAAGCAATGACTCATTCAACTGGCGTCCACCATGCAAAAAAAAAAAAAAAAAAAGAAAAAGAAAGAAAAAAGTCAGACGAGGGAAAAAGAGTGACACTGTTTCACTTCATTAAAAATATGTTGAGAAAGTTTTCAAACTCAGTATTTAATCGCACGGGAGGACCTTCTGGAACCCCAATGACATCCTGGACTCATAAAGAGCCAATCCAATTTTTTGGCCCTCTGTTAGGGTATTAAATTCTCCCTTCATAGCAATTTTGAGGAGGTCTGAAGAGACATTAATCTTTTTTCCTTTTTTTTTTTTTTTGCAAGGTCAATGGGACAATAGTGTTTGTAAGATAAATGTATAATTACCTCACTTACACCAGTCAATGAATTATGCATTTGTTCTATGCTCTGTCAAAAAGGTGAAAGAGGCAAAAGAGGGCAGTGTGTGTGTGTGTGTGTGTGTGTGTGTGTGTGAGAGAGAGAGAGAGAGAGAGAGAGAGAGAGAGAGAGAGAGAGAGAGAGAGAGAGAGAGAGAGAGAGAGAGATTGAGATTCAATACATTAGAGGAAGACATAATTCTTCGGATTCGGGACGGATGTAGATGGTTAAAATTTTCTGATGTACATTGTGCCCATTGAAGGTGTTTTGGGCGATCGACGGGGGTCAGCGTGGGCACTCTGATCTAATTGTGGCTACCACATGCCTAGAAAACCTGTGCATTCTGACATCTTTACATCACAGCGAGATTTATTTTTTATTTTTTCAGTTTTCAGTAATTTACTACACTAATTTCTTCTGTGGAATTAGGGCACATTGGCGACACTTCACTCCCCATGCATATCGGTCACCTTGTGCATCCATCATCTTTCAGCTGGCTCACTGGTTGTCCCTCCCTTAAACTAATCTAGCATACCAGGGACATATCATATGACCTATGAGTCTGCAGATCCTCAGAGAATCCAAACCATTGACTACGATTGGCATGTGAAGGAGGAAGGACGGTGGGCGTGGTGAGGTTTGGGGATGGTGTGTTGATAAGGTTATATGTAGCATGTATCGGCAAATCTTACTTACATTTAAACTGGTGCCTGAAGGGAATAATCGTGAAAAAAAAGCGAACATTCAAGGTTATTCCCTTCAGGCACCAGTTTAAATGTAAGAAAGATTTGCCGATTTTCATTGTCCTGATTTAAAAACTGACACCTGACCTCCATTTTTTTCTCTCTATTGTCAATTCTCCACTCATACATGACTCACAATTCACTGGGGCATCTGGGGTTATAATAGACATCACTGTGAGGTTTGGGGGAGGTCAGGCCTCGATTCAGTTATTTTCAATAGTGGTTGGGGTGCTGTCTGCCATTTGATGATTTTCAAGTTTTAAAATAATAACACAATCACTATCCAAGTTACGACGTACACGAGTTACGACCACCGGTACTTACGACCACGTCAAGCAGATGCCTATTATGAGTTTACTGTATATGCCCGGCAGCTCAGCATGTAAGATAGTTGTGGCAGCGCAGCATCCCAGCATCTCACACTCAGAGCATTCTACCGCTACACTCAGTGAGTAGATCCCGTCGCAGTAACATCTCTTGTACAGTACAATTTTACATTCATTTACTATACACCGTTACCATGGCCCCCAAGAGGAAGTCCGATTCATCAGATGGCAATTCTACCAAGAAAGCAAGGAAGGCACTGTCGTCGGTGACGGAGATGAAAGTGAGATCTCCATCTCTCCCACTCCATGATGTCTACAATTTTGAAGGACAAGGACTGCATTAAGGAAGCGGTGAAAGCAGCAGCCTGAAGTAAGTCAACTATCATCACAAAACAGCGTGAAGAATGATCGCAGAGATGGAAAAGTTGCTATATACGTGGTTGGAAGATAATAGGCAAAGAAATGTAAACGTGATGTTGCGAGCAGTGCAGAGTAATGCTACAAGTTTATTTTGCATGTTGAAAGAATGTGCAGGTGAAGAATACGCTTCACATGAATTCATAGCGAGTGCTGGGTGGTTTCGGTTTTGTTGTGTTAAATATCCGACTTACGACCGGTTGGTCGGAACCGATCTAGGTCAAAACTCGGATAGTGACTGCATAAGTATTTAAACGGTGTAGTATGTTGAATTCACAGGGATTTCTCTGTCCCAACCTGGGAGGTCCCACGGAGAGCTTGCTCTCCTAGCTGGTTCACCATATTTGCCACAATCTTCTATATTAAAGACATGTAGCAGGAAAACCTTATGTCAATCAATCAATCAATGTGGGTGCTGTGCCGGAATTCTGGCGTAGGCGGCAGCCATAACGGCTTTCTCTTTGTGGTTCTTCAGACCCTGAGGGAGCGTTTGTTCTTCTTTTCATGGCTGTATCTTCTTCTTTTCCTTTCGGCTGTTCCCTTCAGGGCTTGCCACAGCGAATCATCCGCCTCCATCTCACCCTATCCTCTGCATCTTCTTCTCTTACACCAACTACCTTCATGTCCTCCTTCACAACATCCATAAATGTTGTCTTTGGTCTTCCTCTAGGCCTTCTGCCTGGTAGTTCCAACCTCAGCATCCTACTCCCAATATATTCACTATTCCTCCTCTGTACATGTCCAAACCATCTCATATACGAGGGGTAAAAAAATCTGCAGGAGAGGCCCAAAGTTCTTTCTGCGGGGTGTTTTTATTGAGACACCCTCTCTAGCTAGAGAGTTCATCCGCCCTTGATAGGTCTTGTTTTTATTCCTACTGGATTGCTAGCCACCCTCCTCACCAAATTCGGAACCTGGTGGGGGAGCTGGTTTAGTCGCCGACCACTCGACCATGCAACAGGTTGTACTGGCTTACATGTTACAAGTAGCAGGGCAAGACCTGACCTGATGTGAAAAGTCCCAAATATCTCCTAGACTGGGCTTGCACTCGTTGTGCTTGAGGTCCAGAACACTCGAGACTGTCTGTCTTCCTTTCGGCTTTTTCCCATTTACTCGGGAGTCGCCACAGCGAATCATCTGATTCGCACGTTTGATTTGGCAGAGGTTTTTACGTCGGATGCCCTTCCTGTCACAACCCTTTAGCAAGGGACAGAAACACGCTGATGGCTTTGCAGCTACTCTTTACGAAAGTCAGCAATGGTTCTTTTACATGAACCTCTCACCATAGACAGTGAGAGACATGGCCCGCCTTTGATAACCCAGTTAGCTGCACTGGGGGGGACGACAGTGACAACCTTGTGGAGAGTGGGACTCGAACCCCCAACCTTTGGATCAGCGATCCAGCGCCCTATACCATTAGACCACCACTGCCCTTCCAGAACATTCGAGACTAAACCTCATAAATAGCCTGCGAAAGTACTCTGGAGATGATTCTGACTAGAGCTGGGGACGCATGGAGTAGAACCATAATAAGACAGATGAAGACATGTTCAAGGCAAAAGACCAGGCTCGTCCTTTCCTCTATTTCATTTCTACCACCCACACCTTCGATTCTGAACTGGGATCTCCACTCCATAGCGTTAATAAGGACCAACAAGAGAAGCAAGATATTCTTCACAATCATGTAATGTCTGTTTTCATGCTAAATGAAACACCAAGCTCATCTCTCAGTAACTTGATGAATTTATTATTGATTGATGGAGCTCTATTCTTCTAAGCAGCCCTGGAAGCTTTACAACTTCGCAATCTACAAGAAATCCCTTTTAAAATATTTGAAAGTTGTTGAACGATGTTTAGCAGGAGCCTGGCAGAGTGATGAATGTGGTGTCTGGAAGATATGCTGCTACGAGCAACTGCTTTTCTTCCTCGTCCTACTTCCGAATTCATTTAACCCAAATCCCTCCCGCGCGACGATAACAAGAGCAGCAGGGTCTCGGAGCTTAGCGTGCTGGCAAATCCGTCCTCGTATGAAACCCCATCAACACACTCATATCAACAGCCTGCTGTTCTGCTCTCGGACTGGGAATGTTCGCAGCTCTCTGCCCGGCCTTCGAGCGCTTCTTAAATATGATTTATTTATGGAAATTGTCCAGAGGTTTGGTGTGCGATCTTAACGCTGACATGTCAGAGGTGTTACACAATCACAGCAGAGACGGGCAAAGCATCAGTGGAGACTGGGATGATCTGGGAATACGATTTCAATATTATGATTACTGACGAATGTGAAGAAAATATTCCCCCGCTCGCAGTCCAACCTCTACAGACATGTATACAGTAATGTGGTTCTGTACGAATATTCTACCTTCTAAGCCGTGAACGTGTAATGGTCTGGGTCGCTGATCCAAAGGTCAAGCTGCCACTGGTGGGTCCTTGGGCCTGGCCCTGAACCCTTTCTGCTCCTAACGCACCATTTCATGGCTCATACTGTGCTCTGGCCTGAGCTTTATAACAAACGGAGCCTTCTCTGCACTTCTCACAGTTCTGGCTGGTGTAGAACATCAGGTATGTTGTTGTTCTGCCCCACCCACCTCCATATTCATATCTGATTATAGTCAGAGCAACATGATCAAGATTTGGCAAACAAAGCTAACATTTAAAATCAGGCTTTAACACAGAACATGACTGTCATCATTTACAAGCTCTTTGACACCCTATATTCCAGCTGCATGACATCATCACTGAAACACAAACCCAACTGCGGTCATCACTGCGTTGTTCCTGAACCAGCTGACATTGCCACAGTATGTTAAATAAGCAAAATATCGGTTTATAATTGACAGTCTGTGTCAAGTTCCAAATCAGCACAATACTGCGGTTCATGCCCTACAGATCCACCTGGAGATTTTAGATCTGGACCAAAGAACTACTGCTGCATCAGATGAAGACCATCTGATGCTCATTACACGGCTTTTCTCGGGAGGTTTCACGATTGCAGTCGACTAGCCACCTTCCTCGTGTTGTCTGAAGAAACCGGTTCTAAAGCATTTGGGACATGGTCTGCATTCAAAAGCACTTCAGAAATAAACCTGAAAAGGGAGGAGAGGCCAAAAGGAACCTACCCGTGCGCTCTGGCCAGCGATGAGCTGGTCGTCTTCAGTCTGGATGCTGGTACGGCTCCGGGTGTCATAGTCTTCTTGCTCAAAATCAGAGTCGTCTTCAAGCTCCTCAGGGGTCTGGAGGAAAAATACATGCAAACAAAGTGTTATTTCAAATTCTACAGCCAAACACAAGTCAAAATTAAGATCCAAGAAGCGATCGGTGGGGCCAAGTACCAATGCTGCAGCCACGCCCGTTTCTTGATATGTGTATGTTACTGATACACAGTTGACTCAGTTGTCTCATTTGTTAATTTATGCATTAATTCCCCAAACCACCTAATCCATCTCGGGTGTCAAAGGAAGCTCGAGTCTGTCTCAGCCGACTTTGGCGAAGGCAGAGTACACCCTGAACAGTTCGACATTTTACTGCACGGACAGCATGCATACAACAATTCATAATCACCCACAAGCTGGAGTTTGGAATTAGTGCATGTGTTTGAACTGTAGAAAGAAACTGTGGTACCTGAAGGAAACCCACATGTGCACTGGGAGACCATGGACACTCCACATAAAATGGCTCAGAACCTGAACCCAGGAACTTATTGCCATGAGGAGGATGTCTTGAGGCACTATTCAAGTGCCAGTTGTGGTATTGTTATTGTAAATCAGTGGAGATCTACTCCTTGGTTAAAAAAAAAAAAAAAAAAAAAAAAAGTCTGTTGGGTTTTTATACCCGAGCCCAGTGGCTCATCAGGCCAGTGCTCCTCCTGGATGGGACGCTAGGTTACCTTCCCAGTATATTTTACTGGTACCCATTTATTTATACTGCTGGGTGAACAGAGGCACACTTGTGGTTAAGACCTTGCCCAGAGGTGGAGGTCTAACTGGGATTCGAACACACAACCTCCTGATCATGACCCCAGCACCCTAACCACTATGCAGCTGGAGATCTACCTTGATTAGATGAATATTCAATGATTAGATGGTACGTTTGCAATGACTGGGGTTGGAGCCAAAGTCTTACAGGAGGAACAGCTTTAGTAACAGGGGTCATGACCTCTGCTTTATATCACAGTAAACAAATATGGTTTGAATATAATAACATGGCAGAGCAAAGGGATATTTGTTCACAGTGAATATACAACAAATCACCATAATGACAAACATCTGTCGCTAATCGTCATGATGTTTCCAATCATAGTGACGCGATGGCGTTTCCTCTTTACTTTCTGTGTGCTCACTTACAGTATCAACAGCGACAGCTCGCAATGTCCTTTTCACACAAGAAGAAACCATGAACATTCCTAAAGACGTGTCACCTATTCGAATGGACAGCTCGACATCAATTATTCACAGCACTCCGGTTTCATGTGACTTACATCATTGTTTTTTTTTTTTTTTTTTTTTTTTAATAAATTCCTCCTCGCTCTGTGCATGTGTGGAACCAGTTCCTCTCTCCTGGTATCACAACACAGTGAATAAAATGTTTTCTTTTTTCATTTTAATTCTACAGATGTTGCATCAGCACCGAACAGCCTCTCGATCAACCAGGCTTGGAGCTGAGATGCTGTCCAGAAACAGACAAACTACAGGGATAAACCGGATGAAACAGTGTTGCCTGAAATCAATATTAAAGTCTTTTCATTCTTGTTCTATCTATCATACGCTTATAGGGTTAGAAATCTCTGATGCCTCTGGGGGGGCAGGCGGTGTGTGTGTGTGTGTGTGTGTATGTTTCGCCTCCTTCCCTGTGAATTAAATAATAAATGACTGTTAGTTTGATTAAACTTGCATGATTTTCTTAATTAAGATTTCATTCATTCATTCATTTTTTGAACCACATAATCCTATTTACGGTCATGCGGAGGCTAGCAACTCTGGGTGACGGCAGAGTACGCCCTGGACGGTCCGCCAGACCATCGCAGGGCAGAAACACGCTGATGGCTGTGCAGCTCCTCATTATGAAAGTCAGCAATGTTTCTTTTACATGAACCTCCAGCACAGACAGTGAGGGACACGGCCGGCCTCTGATAACCCAGTTCATGCACAGGGGGTGGGGTGGTAGTGGTGGTGGTGGTGGTGGTGATGGTGGTGGTGGTGGGTGTTAAGCAGTGACAATGGGGTTCAAACCCCAGACTTCGGGATCAGTAATCCCTCACCTTACCACCGGGCCACCATTGCCCTTAATAAATACATAAACAGATATTTAGGTGGGTGGATGGATTGCTGGATAAATTAATTAATGTATAATCACAAATAATTTAATGATAGATGGATAAAGAAATGGTCGGATGGAAGGATGGGTGGGTGGATGGAGAGGTGGATGGATAAATAAATCAATAAACTGATTGATGGATGGTTGGGCAGATGGACCGATAGTTGGATAAATAAATGAATAGATGAATGAATAGGTGGACACATCAGTGGATGGATGGATGGATGAATGATGGATGGATAAATAACTGAATGAATGGAATGATAGGTCAGGCGATCGATAAATGGACGGATGAATAGATTCCTCATTATTCATTCTTGGGCCACCGTGATGGTTTTTAGAGGGTTCTAGCCCACTGCAGAACCTGCTCTCTGTAACATACATCCACGGACACTCCAGGGGGAAAAAAAAACAAAAAACATATCAAGTCACCCTAGTGTGCAACTCTGTGTACTGCGGGGGAAAACGTGAGATGCCTATATGAGAGACAGGGAAATTTAGGGAGTTACATGCATCTTACACCCTGAACCCTGACATGTACATTCATCCTGTAATACAACGCACTGAATATTGAAAGCCGGATAAAACCTCATCTGAATCACATCGATAGTTTACCACCCAACAGGACTCGTACTACGCCAATCATCATCAAACACGCTGTTTTCTACCTCTTCATCTTCTTCTTTATCAAGAACAAGGAAAAAAAGGGAAGAAAAAAGCAGAAGCTATGAGAAAGATGAAGCAGTCTGCCTGCTGAACAGTGATGCTAATGGGTTTAGCGGACAGCAGCAGCAGCAGCACCACCACCACCACCACCACCACCACCACCACCACGCCTCCCAACCAGTCAGGCTTGACAAACGAGCTGAGAGTGTCTTATCTCCGCGGAAAGCAGATCGCCGCTGCTTAATTATCCTGCGCTTCTCCTGCTCGTCGCCAATCCACAGCTAAGCGTTCCTATACTTTCTGACAGCATTGTCTTCATCTGTGTAGCGTGTGATACGCTTCTGTTCTGGGACGCAGAGAAAACACAACCAGTGTAGATCTACAACATTCTGCTCTGACGCCTAATTACTTTTCTAACATCTCTGAACCATGAAATGTTTGTAGGGTATGTATTATATCCCACAATCTATATTCCCGTCTTGCACCACTGGATCAGTTTTGTGCTTTTTGCTGCAATGTATTCTTTTTCTGGGTTGCAGCCCCTCTCAGAACCTCTTCACTTGGACAAACATCCACTCACACTGACACTCAGAGGGAACTTCGAGTGGCCAGTTGACCTAATGTCCGTGTTTTTTTGGACTCTACAAGGAAAGGCGCAGGTAGAACTGCAAACCCAACCTAGAAATGTTTTCACCAAACCTCGGACTCAAACCAGGACTTGGGATAGAGCACCCTGCACCCTTTGCAGTCCACAAAATATACAAAACCTAGTGTGCTGTAGAACATACATTTTGGGATACAACCTTTATCCGTTCTGGGTGATGTTCAAACCATCACAGGTCATCTTCTGCCTCCATCTCACCCTGTCCCCTGCGTCTTCTGCCTCCATCTCACCTTGTCCTCTGCATCTTCTGCCTCCATCTTACCCTGTCTTTGCATTTTTAGTGTGATATTTATCCCAAAATCCTGGAATCCCAAGTCACATAAACCTTTACAAGTCATTTTTTGTGAAATAAAATAGAAGAGTCTTCATTGAACAACAGCTTTCTGACCAGGACCACCATCCCCATGGTCTCACTGCAGTCACCATCGCATTCGGACAGGGTTGTGATGTTTGTACCTCACATGCCTTGTGGTATTGTTCATGATGGTGATTTTTCCAGCCTTGAAGACTTCTGGCGGGCTGCAATTTTTGAGACATCTTAACAAGTCCTGCCATATCTAGGAGTTCTGGAAAGCTGCTCGCAGTTCTGTTGATGACCACCTTCTTGATTGAGACTGAGTTCTTGGGGTATTAAACAGCATATCTGTCCATGAGTTGATGCCTCTCTCTCTTTTTAATGGCCTGTAATTTGCCACTTAGATGATTCTCGGACCCCATAACTTGTGATGCCATTTCCAGTGCATATGATCAGCTGGATGTTGAATGTTCTGCTTGAATTTGAGCCAGCAGTTGTTCAGATGTTGCCTTGTGAGTCAGTGACTGTTGCTCTGAGCATTTTTAGTGCTGCCAGTGTCTCCTCTCTGAGATTCTTCTTCTAATTAAGTAGTGCAGTGCCTTTTCCTTTAATGGCTGATTTCATTTTATTGATCTTGGCCCTAAACCAGTTGGTTTTCTTCTCTTTCTTTTGCTTCACTCTTGTTTTAAATGAGATGCACATGGCATTGTGTGCCAATCCTTATATATATATCAGTTTTATATATTTTTTTTCCTTCTTTCCCTGGAGAACTTCTTGAACTGACACTGAAAACTGACCACACAAGTGTGGAATGCATGTTTTGACGGTGTTGACTCTTGGCTTCTCTTTTTGTTGGGTGTGTTAGATCTTTGGTTTGATCTTTGCCTTCCTGAATACAGGTACATGGTTTGTGTCGTGGTGAGGATGGTGTTCTCTCTGTGTGAGAAGTACGCATTGAAGGCTAGTTCTCCCAGTGATAATGAGATTAAGTTGATGTACACAATTCAAAGACTCCTTCATTTTTTTGTGGAAAGGTTGGAATATGAGAAGATCTCCAGAAGCCTATGTCCTTTGCCTTTAATATTCCCAATACTGATCTGGCATCTCTCTGGAGACTGAGGTGAACCATTGCACGGATTCTACTGGAGGTAGCCCATCTGTTCTTCTCCTGATAGTGATGGGAGAGTTGGAAAATATCTGTATGTTTATGATGTGTCTAGATTCTCAAGAACATGGGTTGGATGTGTTCAGTGCCCTCAGGTGGTGAAATTATTGAAGAGTGCATGGACTTGCTCACTGTGAGCAGTACTCCATGATGGTATGGAGGCTACTATTTGAAGCAAGTCTCTTTACACCAGTGACGTCAATTCAGCCTTCTAATGGTTGTGATCAATGATTTCAGTATTGCTCAGGTTGCGTATCATTCCCAGGTGATGAACTACGCCAGATCACATGGTTGTGGTGTTCCAGCTTGCTGAGTGCTTTTTCTTTTTTCTTTAATTTTTATTTCATTCTTGGTGCAATATTTTCAGTCTGATTTTTGGGTAAATCCCCCAAGCTCCAACCTCCTGTGGCAGGTAAGTACATTATTAACCCAGCCTTCCCATTTTAAGATGGACAGTTGCTGATTAGTGGAACATAATGATTTCTCCCACCATAGGAGGCAACCCATAGCGCCCAGCTACACTCACAACTACTGCCTCTGATGTTATTTTTTGCTGGTGACAGTGAACTCAGTAGAGGCACAATAAGCTGCTATTTTGGTTTAATTTATATTTTTATTCTGTCTGTCCATCTCTTTCTCAACACACACTCGCGCACACACACACACACACACACACACACACACACACACACACACACACACATATATATATATATATATATATATATATATATATATATATATATACAAAAATAAAAGGACAGGACAAAGACTTTCTATTGAAACTCCATTTATCACTACAGATCTGTTTCGAGGGGTGGTGAAACCATCCTCTCTCTTCAGGTGATTATAGAAGAATCACCTTCTTCTATAATCTTCTTCTATACCTACACCTTCTTCTATAATTCCTCTATAATCACCTGAAGAGAGAGGATGGTTTCACCACCCCTCGAAACAGATCTGTAGTGATAAATGGAGTTTCAATAGAAAGTCTTTGTCCTGTCCTTTTATTTTTGTGTGTGTATATATATATATATATATATATATATGTGTGTGTGTGTGTGTGTGTGTGTGTGTGTGTGTGTGTGTATATATAAATACACACATACACACACATATACAGTGGTGCCTTGACTAACGAGTGTTCATTATAACGAATTTTCAATGATACTCGCTTCGATCCCACCAAAAATCTGCCCCATCCAACAAGCAAAATTTTGATCTACGAGCTCTGCTCGTTTCCGAGCTGATTAGCCTTGTATTCGAACACGTGTGTTCCTCTGCGCTCCGAGTGCGCCTTGTGCAGTGCTTCTCAAGTGATATTCTGTGACGCCCCTATAGAAATTAAAAAAACATTTCACGCCCCCTCACAATGCCACGTGTACAACTATAAATAGTGTTTACATGTATATATATATATATATATATATATATATATATATAAATACATACACACACACACACACATCTTAATCAGCCAAAACATTATCAGCTCCTGACTGGTTTGTGTCTAGACAGCCCTATATACAGTGTACTGTAATACACTGTGTGTTCTGACTCATTTCTATTATCGTCATCACGACCAGTTCCAGCAGTTTGTGCTGCACGGGCGTTGCTGTGGAATCAGATCTGACAACTGTGGGTTCTGTGTGTAGCTCCTGCTAGTTTGCTCATCGTCATTCCTTAAACCACCTTTGTGTACGTGTGTCACATAGTGATGGCCAATCAACCCTGTATGCCAAAGATCCTGGTCTTCCCAGTCTAAGGCTCTTTCTCACTGCGGTACCAAGTTAGCTGCAGAAGCTAACGGGCAGAAAGTTTTAGCATGTCATCACCCGTCAAAGATTGACTCCAGATTTTCAATTAAATTCTCATAAACAGATGTTCTTACTGGGCTGTGAAGATCCATCCATTAAGGCGAAAGCTGTAATAAATAATATACCAGAGCAGTCAGAGAGCTCCACCTCCACCAAGTCTAGCTGCCCCCCGTACGGACATTTAACCAAAAAGTAAAAAATCATTATTTAATTAATTCACTTACCAAACTGCTTAATCCTACAAAGGTTGCAGGCAAGCTAAAGCCTATCTCAGCCAATTCTATACCTTAAACAGCTTTCTACTCCATCACAGGGTCAATACACAGCTCAACAAACAGCGGGGGGTGATGTGCTGTGTGGAAAAATAGGAAATGACACGACAGTAATAAAATAAACACACACACACACACACACACACACACACACACACACACACACACACACACACACACACACACACACACAGAGAGAGAGAATAACCATTCACACCTACACCTAGGGGCAATTTGGAACAACCTGTCACTCATCTGTGTGAGCAAACACGAGCACCTGAAGGACACAAGACCCGCACCAAACGCGGGACTTGAACCCAGAACGTTCTGATCCTGAGGCGCCACCATGCTGCCCTGTTTCATAATTTCAAAAGCTATCCCACAGTATAAAATATCAATAAAAAAAAAAATCCAGAATCCTGAATTTGATTCAAACATCTCCAACATCTTAAGCCCCGCTTCTGGTAAAAACTTAACTCATGTCCTCTCTTGTTCTATACCATAATCCAGCAAACAAACAAACACATAAACCGCGGATTAAAACATTCAAGACATTCGTAATAAATGGATCTAATGTGTTATGTTGCTCAGATCATTATATTTAATACTACGGCGAAAACGCCTGGAACTATTTATAAAGCTTCCGAACTCAGTGGCTGTACGTACACAGATGGCTTGTATCTACTCTCTGACCAGCCAAAAAGCGTATGATACATTTTCAGAGCTTTATGCTGCTCTATAAGCTCCTTCCTGGCTGGGGGAATAGATCGTATTGATAAAACCGCAGGAAGAGGAATTGGTGTGTTATGACACCGTAGGCAGCGCTACAGATCATCACGTCAGAATCTGAAGCCACATGCAAATAAATTTCATTTTATTTTTATCACGTTTTAAATTTGAAATAGCTTAGCAGGACTTCATTTCCTTCACCGTCATAGCCTGGGTAATGAATTACCGAAGAAAACATCAACTTCCTTTCAGCTTCTACGTGCTCTTTACATCTTCTTATGACTACTGATGATGATGATAATAATAATAATAATAATAATAATAATAATAATAATAATAATAATAATAATACAATGATGGTGTACGAGATAATCACATTACTGTAATTATCTGCTAATGCTAATATTTCTATAGCTGATAGAATAATCGTATAAAATAAATCTGCATTAAACACATTATGCCATATGTAGAAGTCATTAAGTTCCACACGGCCAGATGTACGAAGGATAAATGGAGGCGCCCCGGTGTCATCATTGTATTATTACAGTACACCAGATGTTCCAGCAAAATAAATAAATAAATAAATACACTAATAATAATCATTCACTTTGTTATGTATGAAGACTGGAATTAGTCCTGTTTCTTTTTTTTGTTGTTGTTGTTTTTGTTTTTTTGTTTTTTCCTCCTCACATCATTATCAGGGTGGAGGATAAATAACAGGATAATTTTCCGTGATTATTCATTGTGATGATTCTCTGCTGTCATCATTCTCTTTGTTCTTGTTTTAATCTTTTTCCAAATCTGCATCATTGCTAACAGCAGATTAGCATATTTAGATTAATATTAAAATGTTTTTTTTTCCATTGTCCTGCAGCACAAAACAAATTGTCATCCCACTAAAGCGTTATTTTGACCTCGTCATCAGCTGAACCAGAATGTTTAACCATTTCTGCTCAGAAGTGTGTATCTGTAGCACGTCCTATAAATCGCTTTTTCATTATGCATTATAAATATTCATAATTCCTCGCTTACCACCATAATCACTAAAGTGGGCTTCTCCCGGAGAGTGCAATACATTACACTGATGTAGAACAGACACGACACTAAGTACTTATGCGTGCTTGTGTTTATGTTGATGTTTAGATCACCTGTAAGCAAGTACGGGTGCTAAAATGTCGGGATACTATAAGGTACAAGTACTATAGGAAGCAGGTACTATAATGTAGCGGTACTATAAGGCATAGGTACTATGATGTAGGGGTATTATAATGTAGCGGAAATATGAGGTATTGGTACTATAAGATATGGGAACTATAATGTAAGGGTACTATAATGTAGAGGTACTATAAGGTATGGGTAATATAAGGCATGGGAACTATAATGTAGGGGTACTATAATGTAGAGGTACTATAAGGTATGGGTAATATAAGGCATGGGAACTATAATGTAGGGGTACTATGCAATATGGGTAATATACAGTACGGGTACTATAAGGTATGGGTACTATGAGGTATGGATACTATAAGGTATGGGAACTATAATGTAGGAGTACTATGAGGTATGTGTACTATTAGGTACAGATACTATAATGTAGAGGTACTATGAGGTATGGGTACTATATACTATAATGTAGGGGCACTATGAGGTATGGGTACTATAATGTAGGGGCACTATGACGTATGGGTACTATATGGTAGAGGAACTATAATGTAGGGGTACTATGAGGTATGAGTACTATAAGATATGGGTACTACAATGTAGGG
>CM045746.1:27621965-27636965 GCA_024760905.1 Plotosus lineatus | reverse complement strand
TGGCTCCCTGATTCTCAGCTCCGTGCTCAACCAGTTCCCGCTTGGATATTTTCCCTTAGTGATTTTGGTTCTTGGGTTCCCCTCACCTCTACGGTGATCACGATTACCCGTACTCCAGTGCCTGCTCTGTGTTCCAAAAAGTCATTTGTATCATCATACTCAGTCTCCTGCATCTTTGGGTCTGACTGAAAGCTCCCAGCGTCACAGAACCAAGTAAATTAGATTGAAAACACTGTATTCAGCTCCAAACAATACGTGTGTGACTAGAGTGAAAAATACAATTGATAAACCGGAGTGATGCAGCTGAGATTGATCGACTGTCAGTATGAGACTCTGTCTGGAAACATAGCACTTACGCCCAAAACTCAAATCATAATAAAATAATAAATCCCAAGGACGTTTTTTCTGTGTAATTACTGAACCCTGAACTTGACTTGTGAGTGGTCATTGCCTCTGTACAGTACAGCTCTCACTCCAGGTCCACAGCCCAGTTTTTTACCCTGAGAGTTCATTGTTATTCAGCGAACATCGTTTCCGCTCCTAGAAACCCACCATCTTCTCACATAGCACCAGTTACTTCGTCACCGGCTCTAAACAAAACACTTTGTGAAAGTGTTCAGGTTGTCTGCTCCCACACATGTCATGATAAAGAGAGAAATCATTTCAGTGTAAAAGTAAAATGTACTGCACTGATACAGCGGTGGTGGCTCACCAGTTTCAGACAGCAGCTTGATGGACTCCAGGACCCGCTCGGTGTACACGCCCGGCTCGTAATTCTCCATCTCGGCGTTGATGATGTGAACAACACGAGCAGCACGACCCCTGATGGCTCCTGCTGTCCTGTCCAGGGTATCCACATCCCCCTCCTGGAGAGCTATCACACACTTGTTTACGTCCTCCAGGATGTGGTTCTCTGAGAGCAGAGAAAGAAAGAAAAAAAGTGAGAAGAACAAAGTTGCAAGAAATAAATCATGGCCAGAGACATTTTATTTTACCTGAAACAGACAAGAAGTCATCGACAGAGGTGATGTCATCTACAGCCTCGGTCAGAATGCGCACCTGCTTCTCCCACTGGTCTTTAAAGACGTCCATGTTGTCCTGAGCCACCTTGCTCTGGGGACGAGCCGCCAGTGTCAGGGCAGCGTTGATCACCTGGGGGCAGTTTGGATCAAATCAGCACCATCTCCGAGTAAGACCTGTGTTATGGATCCTTGTGGCTATTCTTCTAACTGATCTAACGAGGGCTCTTTCAACACTTACCTCCTGGCTAGACTTAAGCAAGACTTAGGCTCAGACAAAGTGTGTGATAATGTCTGGACTGTACGTCAGATAATATGATGAAAATCCTCGAATGACCAGAGTTTGATTAAAGAAATTATTGTCTCATATAATCACTGAGTCGCAGATCAGCTTCTGCAATCCTTTAACAAATAAAGAACAGTAAAGATCATCTCTGTCCATGAGTTTCATCATCGTCCTCATCATCAGCCCCGCCACTAATATCACCATCATCACCACCACCATTTTCAGAATTATTTTAACCATAGTAACCATCATAACCATAATCATCATCATCATCATCATCATCATCATCATCATCATTATCATCTCCACCACCATCACCACCCTGACCATTTTAACCATTATTATAACCATCATCATCATCATCATCATTCCCGCCACCACCATCACCCCATTTTCAACATTATTATAACCATCGTAACATCATCATCATCATCATCATCTTCCCCAACACTATGATCACCACCATTTTCTACATTATTATAACCATCGTAACCCTCATCATCATCATCATCATCCCCACCACCACCATTTTCAACATTATTATCATAACCATCAATATCATCATCTTGATCATCATCATCCGCACCACCATTATCACCACCCAACTATTCTCAACAATATTATAACCATCATCATCATCATCATCATCATCATCATCATCATCATCATCCTCATCTTCCCAATCAACAGATCACCAGTATGACCAACTATCATACTCATAATGATCACAACCATTATCATTATCACCATTACACCAGCACTACCACCCCATCATCATCATCATTACCATTATCATCACGATTATGAAATTCATCCCCGTCACCATCATCCTAATAATCAACACCATCATCTCCATTGTTATGTTCATTCTTGTCATCAACACCATCATCATCACCACACAACCACTATCACCATATCACCTAATCATCATCATCATCATCATCATCATCATCGTCATCATCATCATCCTCGACGTCATCATTATGAACATTTTCATCATCATTCCCATTATCATCCTCATTGTTTTATGAACATCATCATCATCACCATCATCACCACCACACAACCACTATCACCATATCACCTAATCATCATCATCATCATCATCATCATCATCATCATCATCATCGACGTCATCATTATGAACATTTTCATCATCATTCCCATTATCATCCTCATTGTTTTTATGAACATCATCATAATCATCATCATCATCATCATCATCATCATCTTATTGCTCAGAGATTTCTCAGCCTCTGTTGTGACAAGGAGGCATGCACAAATTTCTCTGGTGAGATCTCAGGCACTCGGGAGTTGTATATCAAGCTGAATAAACCGGGTGCCACGGGCAGATCACTCAGTCACAGAGCCAAGGACGCTCCGCATGGACATCTCATAAAACTCTGCAGCTTTTCTGCCCACAGAGTCACACTGAGCTGAGACAAAGGCTTACGCTGCCAATCATTTATTTATGACTCTGAGTTTGTGTTTATTAATATTTATTAACGCTATGTGACACTAGATCATACAGATCGAACATTATTTCATTATGGATTCCCAGTTTTTTTTCTCTATCCGCGTGGGTTTCAATCCTGATTTCCGGTTTCCTTCCATCGAGTTACCCGTCAGTATGGAACTGGAGATGCTAGACTGGCAGCGGTGTCGGCTAAGAATGAGTTTACATATCCTGTGCCTATCCTGACCATACTGCTCTGTGGCTCTCAACTAAACTTTGTGGGGTCCATATTCTAGCCAAGTCTCAGTGAGGACTGCATTTTGGAACCTCTAGATCAAAGGTCAAGGTCGGAGCAAGGTCATGAAGTTTTGGAGATGGAGTGCTTATAATTTACAAAACAAATCTTGATAGATGTGCAGTTCGGTTGTGAAGGAACATTAAGAGGAAATAGATGGACCTTCATCTGTCGAACTGCTTTATCGTACTAAGGTTCTGGGGATTATGAGGGCCTACCACAGCCAATTCTGGGTAAAGGAAGGGTACACCCTGAATAACTCGCAACTCATCCCAATCACAATACACAACCATTAACATTCACACCTAGGGGAGCCTTAGACAAGCCCAGGACTCGAACCGTGGACCTTCTTGCTGTGAGGCGGATGTGCAAACCTACTCCACTCTCCTACCATCATATAGACTTTTAAATAAGGCAGTTGCCTTTGACCTTGAGAGACCTTGAAAGGTCAACCCCAGCTGTGCTGTAGATCCTTCAACCGATCTACCATTCAGCGTATACTTTTTATTTTATCTTTTTATTTATTTATATTTTCAATAACTGAGTTGTTTCTGAACATTTCAGCAAGGACAACATGATTGTGTTTTTAAAATAAAAAAAAAAAAATAAATAAAACAAAAACAAACAAACAAACAAACAAAGAAGAAAAACACATCAACTGGCAGATTGCAGTAAATGACCAGCAAAGGAATAAATATCCATCCGTCAAGATAACAATAAAAACAACTTTTTTCCGATCAGATCTCAGGGCTGATTTTCTGACAACACAACACACACACACACACACACACACACACACACACACACACACACACACACACACACACGTCCACAGATGTACACACATACACACACACACACACACACACGCCACACACACACACACACACACACACACATATGTCCACAGATGTACACACACACACACACACACACACACACACACACACACACACACACACACACACACACACACACACACACACACACACACACACACACACACACAGACATACACACATACACACACACACACACATGCCCACAGACGTACAAACACGCACACGCACACACACACACGCCCAGTCGTATACACACACACACACACACACACACACACACACACACACACACACACACAGACATGCACACATAGACACACACATGCCCACAGATGTACACACACACACACAAACACACACATACACTCACATGCATACAGACACACACACACACAAACACAACCACACAAACACACGCTCACACACACTCACATGCACACAGATGTGTACACACACACACACACACACACACACACACACACACACACACACGAATCTTTCACTGATCCACCCACTGTTGCTTTATTAGTTTACTAATGTAAAATTATTAATACAATAATAATAACTATGAGGGATTATTACACGTGTGTGCTGATGTTCTATGAGTGTTTCATTTCTCTCATCGTGTGTGATGTGGTTGGTTTTTTTTTTTTTTTTGGTTTGCGACGCTGTGTGTTGTGTACAGCACGATATGGAGGGATTGCTGATTGTTACCTGAGGACACAGGCTGTCGATCTGTGTAGCGGCCATACGCACCAGCTTCACCCCTTCTTCATTGTTAGAAATGGAACACGCCAGATTAGCAACCTGTATGTGAGCGAGAGAGAGAGAGAGAGAGAGAGAGAGAGAGAGAGAGAGAGAGAGAGAGAGAGAGAGAGAATGTTGGTGAGATTTCGAGTCATCAGTAAAGACTTGTTAAAATGCCACCTTAACAATGACACACTCTTGCCATTTAGTTGCGTAAATCTTGCTAACCTTCCAAATCTCACACACACACACACACACACACACACACACACACACACACACACACACACACACACACACACACACACATTCAGTCACACAAATCCTCATCCACTTGCTGTTTCTGTCATCAGTCGTCAGCGAACAGCACACCGAGTGTCGCTCAAGGATTTCATGGCTGACTTGTAAAGGCAAAGTCAGAGCAGTAGCTGTACACCCTGAACAATCCTCTTCTGTATTTTCTTTTATTTAAATGTCCACCAGGATCAAGAATGTTAACGAGAAAACCCAACCTGGCATCGGAGGTCAGTACAAGCTACTCGCAGATTTCCGTCGTGAAACACAACTGCCCCCAAATGTCAGCGGATGCACGAAGAGGAGCCTAATTGGAGCCGGTTTGGAAAGTCGGCCGTGCCAGGGTGCGAGCAGACAGTCGTACTCATTAGAACAGAATATTCAGAACGATCATGGCAGCGTCGCTGAGCCACTTGATCCAAACGCTCATCTCGGTGTGTAATTAAAGTAGCAGATGGTGCAGCGATAGCAGAGTGCGATGTCGCACAATTCTGAACTGGAACATGACGGACAGGGAGCGCTACACTTGCTCCGTCCTACTTCTGTTGTTTCAGGGTCAATCAAGACATTGTACTGTTGGTTAGTTTCCTGTAACAGCACAGCATGGCATGGTCACTCATTCATTCAACAGTGTAAACCTAATTAGGGTCACGATGAGACTGGTGCCCATCTCAGCCGACTCTGGGCAAGTTCTGAGTACACCCTGGACAGCTTGCCAGACCACCGCAGGGTATAAACACGCTGACGGCAATACTTTACATTAAAATACATGCTTTACCAAAGTAAGCAATGGTCCTTTCACATGAAGCTGCCACCACAGACAGTGAGAGACGTGGACAACCATGGCGTGTTTTATTCCTTTATTTGCTTAGAACTCAAAAAAAGTAGTAAGTATGATCTGATTGGTCCACGATGTGGGGATTGAACAACATTATGCAGAGTGAATAATGCTAATATCAGGGCGGCGTACACTCATGGTTTCTGACATCTTCATCAGGTTTCAAAATGGAAAAAAATACACCGTCTGGGCGGCACAGTGGCGTAGTGTTTCACATGTCCGCATCACAGCAAAGTGCGATTCTGTGTGGAGTTTGCATGTTCTCCCCGTGCTTGAGTGGGTTTCCTCCGGGTTCTCCGGTTTCCTCCCACAGTTCAGAAACATGCGCAGTAGGTTAACTGGCTGCTCAAACACCATGCCTAGATGTCTAGGTCTGGTGAGCTGTCCAATGTTTACCTTGTTGTCATACAGAGTCGGCTGAGCTAGGCACCGGCCTCCCTGTGACCCTAATCAGGATTAAGCAGTACAAAAAATGAATGAATAAATGAATACCTCCCGTAAAAAAAAAAAAAAAAAAAAAAAAAAAAAGTCACACGTTAATATTTTCATGGAGGACATTTATCCTTCATCACTGCATGTAATCTCCATGGCATCGTTTCAACAAACTTAAACAACCTTCATTTCCATCCAGTGTCAGGCTTCAATCGATGATGAGAAAACTGAACCCCTCCATAAAGTCTCCAGCACATCCTGAAATCTCTCAATCAGATTCAGATCAAGACTCTGGGTGGGCCAATACTTGTGTGAAGATGTTTCCTCGTGCTCCCTGAACCACTCTTTCATTATCTGAGTCCCCATTTTATAGCCGAGCCACCATGGAAGAAAAAGTGCGTTGATGTGATAACCTGCACATTCAATACATTCAGATCATCAGCTGCTTCATTTCATTATAATATTAATGTTGCTGAGCCTCGACCGGACCAACCAGCACAGCATTGCCATGGTGATTTTACACGGAGATCAGGTGTAAATGCCCTTCATCAAAATATTAGCGTGTGTGATTTTTTTTGTTTGGTTTTTGGCGATATACTAAAACTTTGAGTACCAAAACATGCCCTTTATCGACACAGCGTTTAACTTAACCCGGCCCGCCTCTGTTATGAATAAAATTAGTATTAACAAACAACTGCATCTTTATTTATTTAATCTTCTGTTCACTGTGTACTTCAACTTCAACCTCAGACACAGTGGATGTCACTGAAATCCATGCAATTTGCTTTCAGCAAATAATTAATTGCGAGTTCCTCACATCTTGGTTATTAAAGTAAGCATTTTAGGGCGGAATTACACAAGGTTAGAGCCTGATTTAAACCCGTAGCCCCTCCTCCCAGGAACATTCTTGTTACTACCCGGCATGGCGCTAATACAGAGTCGTGATTGTTCGGGATAATGTGATGTTCTGTTATAGGAACCATGTCATTAAACCGAGTTAGCATGCTAACCGCTGCTTGCTAGCTGCTAACATGGCAGTAAATCACCAGACACAGCAGCCATCTTTGCTTTGAGGTGAACTGAGTACAGGGGAATCTCAACTTACGAAAGCCCCAACAAACAAAAAAATCCAGGTTACAAAAAACATTTTCCTAAAATTTTTGTCTCTGGATATGAAACAAGTTCACGTTACGAAAGCACCATCTCAAAAATTCAAACAATGCACGAGTTGCTCTCCCATTGACTATCTCCCAACATCCCTCCCCACTGGTCTAACATTGGCTATCTCCCAAGATCCCGACCCGCTGGACTCCCATTGGCTAGGGGGGATGACACAGCTCCCTCCCATTGGCTATTATGGAGGACCCATAATGCTTTTCGTGTAAAGGACAGAGTTACTGTTGTTTCATAAATTTTTCGAGTGTGCTCATTGCAACTTTATTTTTTGGCTAAGGCGTTTAACCTTGCATAAACATTTGTAAGATTATAACTCTGCTAAGATGACATGGTCAACACACGAGCATGCGCGCGCACACACACACACACACACACACACACACACACACACACACACACACACACACACACACACACGCACGCGCACGCGTGTGATTCCCAGTGCGAGTGAGAAGAAGAAGCAGGCTCGTGGCATGCGGTTGAGTGATATCGCAAGGGAATATGGCCAAACTTGTCTACCACCGGTATGATATTGAAGCAGAAGGAGGCCTTAAAAGGTATACGTTTATAATTTTTAAAGGGTTTAGGGGGTAGTTTTGGGGGCCTTGGAACGAATCACATGTTTTACATGTAAAATGCGGTTCAATTTATGAAAAATCCAGGTTAAGAGAAAGGCTCTGGAACAGATTAATTTCATAAGGTGAGGTACCTCTGTATATATAACTTTGTTCTCCACTGAAGTTCAGACGGTTTTTAATGGCTATACGAGAAAGAAAAAACCTCCACCTGAGATGTGAAAGTGTGTCAGCTCATGCAGGCTATAACTGCAAGAATGAAAGGAAACGTGTACAAGGTTGTGTTGAGGCCAGTGATGTTGTATGGTTTAGAAACAGTGGCCCTGGGGAAAAGACAGGAGGCAGAGCTGGAGGTAGCAGAGATGAAAATGTTGAGGTTCTCTTTGGGAGTAACGAGGATGGATAGGATCAGGAATGAGCACGTCAGAGGGACAGCATACATGAGATGTTTTGGAGAAAAAGTCAGAGAGATTAGATTGAGATGGTTTGGACATGTACAGAGGAGGGATCGTGAATATATTGGTAGTAGGATGCTGAGGTTGGAATTACCAGGCAGAAGGCCAGAGGAAGACCAAAGAGAAGATTTATGGATGTGGTGAAGGAGGACATGAAGGTAGTTGATGTAAGAGAAGAAGATGCAGAGGATAGGGTGAGATGGAGGCAGATGATTCGCTGTGGCGACCCCTGAAGGGAAAAGCCGAAAGGAAAAGAAGAAGAACTGCTAAAGTGGACCATCTGGACTGGTGAACAGCGCTTGTGAATAGCCTGAAGTATTGGATGTACTGGGAGTACTGGGACTTCAACCATTTGCAGATAATGCAGATATGGTTTGGAAGACAGAATCGTCTTTTCTTCTCCTCTCCATCTCTGATTTTAAATTAATGTCTCTTTCATCAAACATGAGCCAACCTGCAGCGTCCAGCTCCATCCAAAAATGAAAAGCAAGTGCAATTACTTCAACATTTTTTTTTCTTTTTCTTCTGAACAACACGGAGGCCTCATGTGACATAGCTCAGATTGCCAACCCCATTTTAATGGCTTTACTGGCAAGTAGAGTGAGTTTCATATTGCAGTGAAGAAGAAAATGAGCTTTAGAAAGCAAACTCACAGCGTGGAGCGACACCTTTGGGGTTTTGCCATCAAACAATCATTTTTTTTTTATTTTTTATCTCAGACCCCTGTGGTTCTCAGGATTATGGATCAGAGGTGTTGAATCTGATCTGTTATGGACCACTGACCTTTATTCCAGCTAACAAAATACACCTGAGAGCAAACTGAACAAACACTCGGTGGGGCAGGTGGGGCTTCTGATTGGCTCAAATCTACAGATTCTGTGTAATCTCAGCAGTTCCTCCTTCTTCATATTATTGTTAGTATTGTTGTTCATTCATTCATTCATTTTCTGAACCACTTGCCATGACGGAATATAAAGTGTTCATCTGAACAGAGGCTCGCCGATCTGCAAGCAACTGCATTTATAGCATGTGGACGTCTGCGAGATCAACACGCTGTCAACTTGAACAGACTTTAAATATTCTCTCAGCTCCAGTACAAAACACCATCAAAGGGTACTGAGAACCTGGAGACATTTCTATGCGCAAGCTACAAAGCTGAAAATCAACCGTGGATATCTGTGATGTTTGGGGTCTCAGGCAGACGTGAATTAAAAACAGGCAGGAATCCTTCCGATAAATCACAGCATGGGCTCAGGAACACTTCCAAAGATCCCTGTGTGCATTTTTACATTTTAAACGGCATGCCGACCTTTTTTGGAACTGGAACTCTACAAACATATCTCATACTGTTCTCTGGCTGCTGGCTTTATACAAATAACTCAATATAATTAAACAAGATACACTAAGCCCTTGACCATTCGCGGTTCAGCGCTTGCGCCCCTGCGTACTCACGGCTGGGCAACAACTCTGGAAGTAACTGGCACGTGATTCAAATTTAGCCAATGGCTGAGAGCTTTTGTTTCTCCCTCCTGCTGATTGGTTGCAGATGATATGTACACCTCTTTTTTTCTCCTTTGCAGACAAGTTATTACCGTGATTGCTTGAATAGCAAAGTAAAAAATTTTAGTACGTTTTTAATGATTATTTAAGCGCGATGATGTCACTCAAACGCCCTACATCTTCTCTAGCTTCTGGTAAGGAGCCTAAGCGCTTTATTCATGAATAAATATTATCACAGTACAAAATTAAAAAAAAAGTTTTTACTTAATCATGACGACATTTTACTGCATTATTATTATTATACTCACAAAGGGACAGTTGTGGTCTTGTGGTATAGGGCGTTGGATTGCTGATCCTAAGGTTGGGGGTTTGAGTCCCACTCTCCACAAGGTTGTTACTGCCCCCCCCCCTCCCCCAGTGCAGTTAACTGGGTTATCAAAGGCCGGCCATGTCTCTCACTGTCTATGGTGAGAGGTTCATGTAAAAGAACCATTGCTGACTTTTGTCAAGAGGAGCTGCATAGCCGTCAGTGTGTTTCTGCCCCGCGCTAAAGGGTTTTGTCAGGAACGACATCCGGCGTAAAAACCTACACCAAATCAAACGTGCGAATCATTTGCTGTGGCGACCCCTGATAAAGGGGAAAATCCGAAAGGAACTCTCTCACTCATTATTATTATACTCACAGATTAGCGGCAGCCCCGGAAGTTACATTATTACATTTTACTGCGTTATTATTATGCTCACGGATTAGCGGCAGCCCCAGAAGTTACTGGCACATGATTCAAATTTAGCCAATGGTGGAGGGCTTTTGTTTTTGCCCCCTGATGATTGGTTGCAGATAATGTGTACACCCCTTTTTTTCTCCTTCACACACATCATCAACGTGACTTCTTGAATTGTGAATCACTATGATGTCACTCAAACGCCTTGCATCTTCTCTAGCTTCTGGTAAGGAGCTTAAGCGCTTTATTTATTCATAAATATTATCGCAGTACAAAATTTAAAAAAAGTTTTAACTTAATTATTACTACATGTTACTGCATTATTACTGTATTAATGAGTAAGACTGGCTACAGAATGTCTTTAACAAGCAGATTTTAGCACATGTTTTATCATACCTAGGGTTTTAAAGCCGTGTCAATAACTCACGGATTTTCAGGATTTGCGGGAAGGGGCGGAACCAAACCATCGCGGAAAACGGGGGTCTACTGTAGATGTGAATTGTATAAACAGGTGATAAACATAGCCGAGAGCAACGACGTAATAGGAATCTGTTAATCAGACATGTTTTTGTTACTCGTACACACACTTTCCCGGTAATTCCTCCCTGAACGTCTTCCACTCTGGCCGGCCAACAGGAAAAACGTAAACGTGCCAGGCTCTCACTGAGGCGTGTTTCTTCCCTGGCAGATTTCTGAGCAGTCACACCTCAAGAAAGAACTTGAAGATAGGGGACGCTGCGTGCTTGACCGGCCGAACCGACTGCCTGGCTTGTCCCTGGACGGAGCTTAAATAAATCAGGCTGACACCGTGCACGGCCAAAATTGAGGAGCGTGGTCCACTGGGGAAGTGCAGAAACAGGGTGCTGAGTGCAGCCATGCCAGAGCCACTCACAAATCCTTCCTACACTGTCCCACTGGTATCAACCACAAGGTCCTGTATAAACAGACTTATGCAAACAGATCCTGGAACCGAAAAGTGGACAAAGCCTGAAATACAGTGGGGAGATGGAAAGCCAGAGACGGGGGACTGACTGATTCGTGTTGTATCGCATCTTTAAATGCATTTTATGTTCAGGCTGCTTTTATGAAATTGCTATTTTCAGGGTAATGTTAATGATTTGTTTTTTTAATGCAGAGATATTCCTGCAATGTGACTCGGCTGTTTAACTTATTACCTTAAAAATCATTCCAGAAAAACCTTAAAAGCAAGAGCAGCGTCCTGAAATGTAATTATTTCTCATTCGGATCGTTTTAAAGTCTAGACAAAGGTTCATTAGTGGTGTAATTCCAAAAAAAAAAAGAAGAAGAAAATACACCATGGAAGCCCATTTCTTTCACAAAAAAAATTAAAATAAAGGGTCCGAAGCTGTTGAGTCAGTTAAGTCATAATTATGAGATGTATCGTCTCAGTAGCCAATCAGATCCCTTCTCTCATTTTACTCAACATTACGACTTGGAATAGAACATTCCGACTCATTCCTCACAGACCTGACTGTCCCAGAACTGTGACTTACAAACACAGTTTTCTCTCGCTTCCCTACAAATAAATAAATCAACAAAATAAATAAATAATGAATGGGCAGCACGGTGGCATTGTAGTTCGCTTGTCCACTGCCCAGAAAGGAGGTCCTGTGTTCAATTCCTAGACGAGGGGCTTTCCTGTATGAAGTTTGCATGTTCTCCTCATGCTTGCACATGTTTCCTCTGGGTTCTCATTTTTTTGTTTGTTTGTTTGTTTGTTTGTTTGTTTTTTTCCCTCCAGTCCAAAGACATCCACATTAGACTAACTGGCTTTTCTAAATTGCCCCTAGGTGTGAGTATGAGTGTGAATTCTTCTGTGTGTGCTGTCCTTACAATGGCCTGGTGAGCTGATCAGACCATACCCTGTTTTCACGGCTGAGATGGGCATCAGCCTCCCCGCACCCCTAATTAAGATTAAGCGACTTAAAAATGAATAAATGAATAAATAAAAATGTGGATTTGGCCCACAGTGTATTTAATGTGCTACACGGAGACACATCATTATTTTTGGTGTTTATCAGAAGTAAACAAGCACAGAATCAACCCGAGCGATAATAACATAAAGACCATCATCCGATCTGAGTAGTAATTAAAAAAGTGTAATATGTGTAATTTGTACAAATAAGAAAAAATTTCTGTGATTTGACATTCACAGCCAGAAATATTTAATGCGTTGCTAAGGAAATCAATGGTGATCTTTGGGGGGTTTAATGGGACGGAGCATCTCTGAGAAGAAAATACAGCCTCATTATAAACAATACCTCATTCATTATTCCAGAAAAGAGGCATCTGATTCGTGTGAAGCTGCGGGCGAAGAAGAATAAATAAAAATTAAAGCTCGGAATCTTATTTCCTGCAAGCTGATCACGACGTGGTTGTTTCTGTTTGTTTGTTTGCCACCTACCAATACAGCCAAGCATGGGACTGGAACCCAGGACCTTCTTGCTGTGAGGGCAAAATCCTAACCAGTAAGTAGATTCATTCATTTCCTGAACTGCTTACTCTTGATTAAGGCCACAAGGTGGCTGGCACCTACCTCAACAGACTCTGGGCGAAGGTGAGGTACACCCTGGACAGCTCGCCAGGCCATCGCAGGGCCGCTAACCGGTAAGTGATACAGTGGTACCTCATCTTACGATAGTCCCAGAAAACGACAAATCTAGGTTACGAAAAACATTTTCAAATTTTTTTTTTTGTCTCTACATACGAAACAAGTTCTCCTTACAAAACGTGCCAGACGCACCATTGAAACATTCGAACAATGCACGAGTTGCTCTCCATTGACTCTCTCCCCACACCCCACCGCCCCGCTGGCCTCCCATTGGCTATCTCTCAACATCCCGCCCCACTGGCCTCCCATTGGCTAGAAGGGATGACGCGGCTCACTCCCATTGACTAACTCCCAACATCCCACCCTGCTGGCCTCCCATTGGCTAGGAGGGATGACGCAGCTCCCTTGAGCAGTTTCATGGAGTTTTTCCGAGTGTGCTCATTGCAACTTTATTTTTTGGCTCAGGCTTTTAACCTTGCATAAACATTTGTAAGATTATAACTCTTCTAAGAAGACGTGGTCAACACGAAGTACCTTAAAAGGTATGTGTTTATAATTTTTAAAGGGTAATCTTGGGGGCCTTAGAACAAATCACACATTTTGCATGTAAAATGCGGTTCTACTTACGAAAAATCCAGGTTAGGAAAAAGGCTCTGGAACGGATTAATTTTGTAAGGTGAGGTATCACTGTATATGTAATTCAGTTTCGTGTAAAATATCACTGCTGGATGGAGATGGGGATTTTTTTTCCTTTTTTTTTTTTTAGCTTTTGGAGTTTTATGAATAAACTTTTGAGGCAAGGACAGCATGGTGGTGTAGATGTTAACATATCCACCTCACGGCAGATGTGAGTTCCAGGCTCAGCGAGGCCGTTTCTGTGTGGAGTTCTCCTTGTGCCTCGAGATACTCCAACTTTCCTCTACAGTCCAAATAACTTTCTGCTCCAAATTGCCATGAGGTTTTCATATCAATGTGAATGATTCAGAGAGTTGGCCCTGTGATGGACTGGTGTGCAGTTCAGGATGTACTCCACCATCACCCAGAGTTAGCTGCACAGAATTAAACCATTCAGGATGTAAATAATGAATGAATTGGTCCGTGGGGGCATGGTGGGGCAGTAGTTAACACATTTGCTCCGGGCCTTCTCCCCGGGGGGGTGGTACTGCACGGGGTGGTCATGTTCTGTCCATACTTGTGTGGGGTTTTTCATGGATACTCTGGTTTCTTCCCAGAGTCCAACAACAACATTCTATCTTTAAACTGGACTCTGTATTGTTTTTGCTACACTTAAGGCAAATGATAAATTCCGTAAATGCACCAACAACCCAGAACCACAGCGAAAGAGGAAGTACTTTTAAAACGTCTGTCCAAAACCACCAGGCTTTAATTTCAGCACTGAACGATATGCACAGAACACACATCACATTCTTTAAACAAATTTATTTTAAACAGTGGGCCGAGGCAGGCAGTTCAATATTAACGACTCTGCTATGCCCGGAGAATTGAGCCGAGGTCCAAATTTCAGCTTGGCATATATAACACCGATAAATGAAGAAATTCTAAATATGATTTATAGTCCTGAGTGGAGTGTGTGCATTTGGGAGCAGCCAGTCATGGCGTGAATGAATAGCCACTGACTCATTTCTATCAAATAAAACTTTACTGACTCAAAACGGGACGGGAAAAAGTGATTGAGAACAACAGAAACGCCTCATAAAGGAAGGCGGGATTAAAAAAAAATGGACTGCGATCTTTAATAGGAACAGAACGGCTGTTGGGTTGTTACGATGA
>CM045746.1:27594465-27616965 GCA_024760905.1 Plotosus lineatus | reverse complement strand
CTGTGTGGAGTTTGCATGTTCTCCCCTTGCCTGCATGGGTTTCCTCTGGGTACTCCGGTTTCCTCCTACAGTCCAAAAACATGCACAGTAGGATAATTGGTTGTTCGAAATGGCCCCTAGGTGTGAGAGTGAGTGTGATGGTCGTGTGAGTGCTGGCCCTGCGATGGTGTGGTGAGCTATCCATGGTGTACCCAGCCTTCACCTAGAGTCAGCCTCCATGCGACCCTAATTAGGATTAAATGGTTCGGAAGATGAAAGAATGAACAGAACTGGTATTAGCATTTAGCTCAGTAAGAGTCTCGGCTGCTTCCCTTTTGCTTCCCCTGTATAAGTAACTGACAACCGAATAGTAAAGTAGCCAATCAGAAAGCACGGCTGCTCATATCCAGTGTGTACAAATAAAATACATGGACGTATCCATGTCGCCTCGTTTTTAAAAAATTATCAAAAAGCATTGTGGAGAGTGGAGCATCAGAACTTCCCTCGTTTAACTACCGACAACATCATGTTTCCATCAATTTACAAACAAACACAAACAACTCTTTATTGTCAAAGTACATTACATACATTGAAATTTGCTTTGTGCGCTAGGCACCTGTCGCCACTGTGCAGCGCCAGTTATTGCGTTGTTCTATCCTTTTGATGCTGAGCGCCAAGCAGGAAGCAACAACTGCCAAATTTTAACGTCTTATGGTATGACGCGGCCGGATTCGAACTCCGACCTACCGGAGGATAAAGCGGACGCTCTACCAACTGAGCTAAATCCCCGGTCAACCCCCAAGCGATGACCATCAATTCAACTGCTCTTACAGTCGTGCTTCAGGAGGAACCGAACTAACAAGTTCTCCTTTCTAATGAAAGCCTCTAAGTGTTGGCGATCAGAAATATCCTCACATTTACTTTCAGCATCTCAGCTGAATTTCTGAATCACTGACGTGTTCCTCCTCTGACTTATCATCCCACCATCCCTCCTGAAACTTTGGACTCCAGTGCCCTCGGAACGCCGAGTTGTTTCTTCACACTATACTTGCTGTATATGTCTGTGACATGGTGTTCATGATTTGGGAAGGTACACAGTCGACTGGTTTTCTGAAGGTTTTGAGAATGGGACCATAAAATCCCTCAGATGATATTGTACGATTACTGTTTTAGTTTAGAAGAGAAGAAGGTGTATGGATCGAGATTTCAAGGCTCGGCTCAGATGGACATGATTTCTTTTTTTTTTTTTTTTTGGTATATTTTTTGTAATTTTCTAGTCTTTATCTGTACGATGATCTTGAGTGCCAAGAAGGGCACATTTATTATTATTATTATCATCATCATCATCATCATGATCATTTCATTTCATTTTCTGTAACCGCTTCATCCTAATTAGGGTCGCGGGGAGGCTGGTGCCCATCCCAGCCAACTCAGGCCGAGGGCAGAGTACACCCTGGACAGCTCGCCAGGCCATCGCAGGGCGGAAACACGCTGATGGCTTTGCAGCTACTCTTTTTACGAAAGTCAGCAATGGTTCTTTTACATGCCTCACACCATAGACAGTGAGAGACATGGCCGGCCTTTGATAACCCAGTTAGCTGCACTGGGAGGACAGTGACAACCTTGAGGAGAGTGGGACTCGAACCCCCAACTTTTGGATCAGCGATCTGGCACCTTATACCACTAGACCACCACTGCCTATGATCATCATTATTATTATTATTATTATTATTATTATTATTATTATTCTGAAGCATCGGTCCACACTTATCAGTCTTCACAGCCTGAAATCAGCAGTGTGACTCTTTGAATCTTTACAGTGTTTGGGAAATGCACTCCAGGACACTGCTGTGTCACTACAGTTTTATCTAATTAGCCTATAAAGTGGACAGATATAACATTTGTCACAGATCACCAATTAACTCCCCCCACCCCCCCCACAGGCAAACGCTCTGCAGCCCTTTTTCATCCACAGCCTAATAATAACCTCCACTTCATTTTCTTGATGGCTATAATTAAAGAATTTAGATGTTTATTGTCATAAATGGAATGCAAGCAGGGCACTCGAGTCTGCAAATTTTTATTTCCATGAGGGGCTCTATTTTTGGAAGTTGTTTTGAATGTTTATTACATCAATTATTTTAGCATTCAGTGATTTTTAGTAATAATAAAAAAAAACAGTGAGAAATGATTCAATGTGTTTCCATTGGGCAAATCTTTCCTTGCATTCATCCATCTATCAATCCTTCCTTTCACATATCCATTTAGTATATTTAATCACATGCACACACACACACACACACACACACACACACACACACACACACACACATATACATATATATATATATACAGTATACAGAGTGTGTGTGCATGTGTATGTGTGTGTGTGCGTATGTATGTATGTGTGTGTATGTGTGTGCATGTGTGTATGTGCGTGAGTATATGTGCGAATGTATGTATGTGTGTTTGTGTGTGTGTGTGTGTGTGTTAGTGTGCGTGTGTATGTGTATGTGTGCGTGTATATGTGTGCGTGTATGTGAGCATGTGTGTGTGTGTGTGTGAGTGTGCATGTGCATGTGTGTGTACGTGTGTGTCCATGTGTATGTGTCTGTGTATGTGTGTGTGCATGTGTGTGTTTGTGTGTGTCTGTGTGTATGTGTGTGTGTATGTGTGTGCATGTGTGTGCGTGTGTATGTGTTCGTGTGTGTCTTTGTGTGTGTGTTAGTGTGTGTGTGTATGTTAGTTTGTGTGTGTTATTGTGTAGTGTGTGTGTGTGTGTGTGTGTGTGTGTGTGTGTGTGTGAGTGTGTGAGTATGTGTGTGTGTGTGTGTATATGTGTGTGTGTGTGTATATGTGCATGTGTGTGTGTGTGTATCTGCAGACATTTTTTTTACCTGAATGTGTATCTGAAACTCTCCAGAGTGTAACTGTGTTTTTGTTCTATTTATTCAAGGGCATAAGATTTGCATCATCTTTAACAGGCTCAGTGTCCAGGGTGGGCGGGGCACTGGAGAATACACTATTTCCAATTAGATTCTCTCGCTAATAGCATTCTTATGTTTCCTGCACTTCAAATAAAAAGGACAGATAGAGTACATTATTGAATCTAAATTAATAATAGACATAATGGACATTATGCAGAAAGGAATCTGTAAACCACATCCATCTGTTTTTGCTTTTAAGTCGTAAAAACCCATTTTATCAGAATACACAGAAAAAACCTGTACAATTCTGAAACTATTTACTGTAAAATCATTACGCAGTTGGATGTAAATTATAAAGCAGACCTGAAGCCGTACAGTAAGGCTGAAGAGATGTATAAGCTTTAATATTGAAATAAAGGGATTTTTCACTTTATGTCGGCTGCCCTTCCTGACACGACCCTTTACCAAGGGGCAGAAACATACTGACGGCATTGCAGCTACTCTTTAGGAAAGTCAGCGATGGTTCTTGTACATGCCTCTCACCATAGACAGTGAGTGACATGGCCGGCCTTTGATAACCCAGTTAGCTGCACTGGTTGGGGGGTTGTGACTACCTTGTGAATAGTGGAACTCGAACCCCCAACGATCAGCGACCCAGTGCCCTTTACCACCACCGCCCCAAAATTCTTATATATCAATGTAGAATATAGAACAGTTATGCTGTTTTTGGAAGAAAAAAACGAAACAAACAAAAAAAAACAATGGTAAAGTGTTCTGAGTAAACAGTCAAGCAAACAATAGGATGCACTTGCAGATAAAACCCAGTTTACAGTTAAACGCTTGGTCCATAAACAGGGATATGATGATGATGTGGTCACATTTTTCCCCCCCAGCCTGCTTGATCTAGAACAGGAGATTCAGGTTCTGTTGGTACCAGGGTGGTATCATTCTTCTTGCCAAATATGCAGGAGGTTTCATCTGCATTAAAGGGTTAAAACAGGCTCGGCATTACAGATGCAGAGTTATCACCTCATCATTTCAGCGAGAGCTTCTGTTTTCTTTTTGTCCCTTGCCATCCTGTGTGAGGACATTTTTACATTCTGCTGGCGAAGCTGACAGAAGGAGTTATTTAGGAGTTCATGTACTTGTAGGAAATAAGAAGGAACCTTTGAAAACGAGCTGGTAAAGTTATAGGTAATAGAATGAGGCACTGAAAAGAAACAATCCCTTGCTAAGAGGTACAGACTTTGATAGTCTTTCACTCTTTATCTCCTTCATGTAAAGACGAGAGCATAGAGCATAACTCTGACCTTCTTCAGAGCGAAAGCAAAGGCACAAAACAGTGCAAACCTCCACCAAGCCGAGCATCCTCCAAATAAACCAGTGTCAAAAAATGTTTAAAAAAATCGCTTTAAAAATTCCTGGATCCAGAAATCAAGTTGGATCATCTCCAGAATCTAATGGAGTCTGTGTTGTCCAAAGCTCTGTCATGAAAATATACACACTATTTATTTTGCATCAGTCTGATAACATACAAACCAACACATTGCAGGTAAAACTGAACCTCCCAGGTGAGGGTGATTATAGAAAATGGAAAAAAAATAGTTCCCTTAGAAAATTGTAGAGAAGAGAAAATAAAATGAATGCATGGCCATCTTGTGACGAAATCATCAGCCAGGGATCTAGAAACGAGGGAATATGATTCTCTCTCACTTCCTCGTGGACATTTCTGGAAGCCAGTGGGCCTCCATTCGCTCCCTTCTGCTTCATTAATCCAATAAGAATGTGAAAAGAGGTCTGGGGTAACTCAAGCGTCCCTCATTCCCCAGCGGGCTCGAAACTGTGAGGGAGACTTAAACCCCGGGGGAGACACGGATACACCAAGAATACACCAAATATCGACAGAAAAAACAAACCAGACTGATGTAACTCTCTCTCTCTCTCTCTCTCTCTCTCTATTATATATATATATGTATATATATATATATATATATATATTTATTTATTTTTTTTTTTTTTTCTCCCTCGATCCATGTCGATGTATGTTTTGTAGAATTAAAAATAATTAGTTAATTTATCTTTGGCTTCAAAATAAAATTGGGGGAAAAAAATGGAGAAAAATGTCTTAACGTCTTGTTGAAAGACAATGAAAAGGAGCCTGAGTTTAAAATGACTGGCGTTTACTCGATTATAAAATCAGACATTTAATGAAAAAGAATCAGCCTTCACACTCGAAGCAATCAAACCAATTACCAACCCTATGGTGTGACACTGCCTTGTTCACACACACACACACACACACACACACACACACACACACACATACACACACACACACACACACACACACACACACATGTACAGTACACACACAGTGACAGAGTCGGAGCATTGATGGACGAGACGCCCTGCTCGCATCTGATGATCAAACAGCACTAGATATGAGAAACGCTTTAAAATGGAGGAGCATTACCATGGCAACAGCCAATCACTGTCTACAGCCAAGAGCTTTTTGCGTGCTAAGGAGCACACTGTGTGCCTGGTAGTAGGTACACACACATACACACACACATACACACACACACACACACACACACACACACACACACACACACAGACACACATACACACACACACACACACACACACACACACACACACACACACACACACACACACACACATATATATATATACACTTGAGACTGACTTAAAACATCTCTACATCTCATATATCTTCTCCTTTACTCAGCATGTTCACTGCTGCTGAGGTTTATACAGTACAGCATGGCATTATAAACACTACAGATTGCTCTACAAATCCACACACACAAACACACACACAGACACAGACACACACACACACACACACACACACACACACACACACAGAGAACACTCACCACACAAACATATACACATCCACACCACAAACATACACAGAACACTCACCACACACACACACACACACACACACACACACACACACACACACACACACACACACACACATCCACATCCACACAACAAACACACACACACACACACACACACACACACACACACACACACACACACACACACACCGCACACACACACACACACTGTTTGCATATTGTATTTTTATTGTATCATGTTGTCATCCATTCATTTTCTAAGCTTTTCTACTGCATTTCATTTTCTTATTTTCTATTTGTTAATCCTAATTAGGGTCACGGAGACACTGGTGCCCATCTCATTTGACTCCGTAAAGGGCGAGGTACACCCTGGACAGCTCCCCAGACCGATGCAAGACCAGCACTCAGACAACCACTCACACTCACACCTGTGGACGATTTGGAACAGCCAGTTAGACTACTGTGCACGTTTCTGGACTGTGGGAGGAAACCGGAGTTCCCGGAGGAAACCCACACAAGAACGGGGAGAACATGCAAACTCCACACGGAAACGCCTTGCAGCTGGGAATTGAACCCAGGGCCTTCTTGATGCAAGGCAGAGACCTGGGGCAATAACCACAACGCCGACGTGCTGCCAGCTTCATGTTGTCTCGTATTTTATTGTCATGTTGTACTGTTGTGTGAACGGTCTTATTTTATTGTTTACAAATTGTCTCATCCTGTACTCTACTGTATTGTCTCATATTTGTCTCGTCTCATATTATACTGTTATTTCTCATTCATTCATTCATTTTCTTTCATTTATTCTGCATTCATTCATTCATTTCTGCTTAATCCTAATTAGGGTCACAAGGAGGCCCATCCCAGCCGACTCCAGGTGAGGGAAGAGTACATCCTGGGCAGCTCCCCAGGCCATCGCAGGGCAGAAACACACTGTTGAAAATCAGCAATGGTTCTTTTACATTAACCTCACACCATAGACATAGAGAGACATGGCCGGCCTTTGATAACCCAGTTAGTGCACTGGGGGGGGCAGTGACAACCCAATGGGAGTGAGGTTTCAACCCCAACCTTGGGATCAGTGATCCAGCCCCTTTACCACCAGGCCACCACTGCCCGTCTCGTCGAATCTCTTTTATCTCATATTACTTCATAGCATGTCCTACCATCTTGGTCACTCCCATCTACCATCACTGCACCGTCTTGTCCTCTCCGTGTCGTGTAATATTCTGAAGTTCACCTGAAGTTTGCTGTATTAAACACCGAGCATCATTCTACACTCCGAGACTTTGTTGTGTTCCCTCAGTGCCGTAATTAGTCGTATTGCATCACACAGAGAATCAGGAAGATGCTCGGTCTCTGTTTCTTTCCCTCCAAATCCTGGTCTTCCTTCCTTCTCTCTTAACTTGCTCTTTACACGCTACCTCAGAGACGTCTCGCGGGGAAACTTCAGAAAATTGATGTCTAATTTGCACATGGAGAAGTGAACAAAGTCGTTCAGGTTTGTTGAAATGAAATGAAAGCCGAGTGGGAATTATTTACAGGAAGTTGACGAGTCTGAAGACTTTAAAGCCTCAAATAGAAACATTCATATAAAATATTCAGTTTCATGATTGCTTTGTGACATCGGAATCAAACCTAATTTTTCTTTCAGCATTCTGTTTCTTCTGACGCCGACTACCGCGCCACTAATAGAGCTGAGTTAGCGACGACTCAGGAGCAACTTCGGCTACACTAAAAGTGGGGATGTTTCCGGTGCTATAAACACGTGCATCAAGTCAGCACACCTGCTCATCGCAGCTCGACAAACAGCGGGGGGTGATGTGCTGTGCGGAAAAATAGGAAATGACACGACAGTAATAAAATGAACACACACACACACACACACACACACACACACACACACACACACACACACACACACACACACGCACAATAGTGAGTGAAACTGGATACGCGTTGGATAATAAGAAAAGAAAAAAGGCTATAAAAGTACTTAATAAAATATATCAACACAAAAGAAAAAAGTTAATGAAGGTCAAGGACCTTTAGCTGCATAAATATTTAAATTATATGCCAAGGAATATGAGTTAATTTGAATAAAAATATAATTACAGCCCCGCGATGGCCTGCGGATCCGTCCTGGGTGTACTCTGCCCTCATCCAGAGTCGGCTGAGATGGGCGCCAGCCTCCTTGCAACCCTAATTAGAATTAAGCCTCTCAAAAATGAATGAATGAATATAATTAGAGAAAAAATTAGTATGTGTCTGTGTGTGTGTGTGTGTGTGTGGGGGTCAAGTAAAACTATGGGGGGGGGGGGGGGTGGAAGAGTGTGGTGGGGTATGGTAGAGCATGGTGGGGTGGGGTCGAGTGTGATGGGGTTTGGAGAAGTGTAGTGTGATGTGGTGGGGTAAAGTATGGTGGGGTGGTGAGGTTTGCAGAAGTGTATTGTGATATGATGTGGTGTGGTAGAGTATGGTGGGGTGGGGTCGAGTGTGGTGGGGTTTGGGGAAGTGTAGTGTGATGTTTTGTGGCAAAGTGTGTGGAAGAGTGTGGTGGGGTGGGATAGAGTGTTGTGGAGTGTGGAAGAGTGTGGTAGGGTGGGGTAGAGTGTGGTGGGGTGTGAAGAGTGTGGTAGGGTGGGGAGAAGTGTGGTAGGGTTGGATAGAGTGTGGTGGGGTGTGGAAGAGTGTGGTAGGGTGGGAAAAGCTTTGTGGGATGAGATAGAGTATGGTGGGGTGGGGTCGAGTGTGGTGGGGTTTGGGAAGTGTAGTGTGATGTGGTGTGGCAAAGTGTGTGGAAGAGTATGGTGGGGTGGGATAGAGTGTTGTGGAGTGTGGAAGAGTGTGGTAGGGTGGGGTAGAGTGTGGTGGGGTGTGGAAGAGTGTGGTAGGGTGGGAAAAGTTTTGTGGGATGAGATAGAGTGTGGTGGGGTAGTGAGGTTTGCAGAAGTGTAGTGCGATGTGATGTGGTGTGGTAGAGCATGGTGGGGTGGGGTCGAGTGTGTTGGGGTTTGGGAAGTGTAGAGTGATGTGGTGGGGTAAAGTGTGTGGAAGAGTGTGGTGGGGTGGGATAGAATGTTGTGGGGTGGGGAGAAGTGTTGTGGGGTGGGGAGAAGTGTGGTGGGGTGGGGTAGAGTGTGGTTGGGTGGGGGTATTATGGGGTTTGGCTAAGTCTAACCTGCGACCAAATATAGTTGGAGAAGGGCGAGCGTGAGTGAATTAGCCCCGCTGGGAACAGTAATAATATTTTCCACGAGGACTCGACCTCTGATAAATTATGCCGTGAGTTTAATAAACTATCCGGAGCTAATAACAGAGAGACGCTAACGTCCAACCATTCAGCTAATTAATTAGCAATAAGAAGGGAGCGGCGGCGGCGGCGGCTTTATTTTGGATTTGTATGACAGTAAAAGGTCATGCTCGAATCCACACAGATGATTTATTTTCAGTAATAAGAGGACTGATGGAATTTCATCTCCTCTGTGAAGAGCTTTCATCTTTGTTAACCTCCTCCATCATCGGCGGCTCTTCACCTCAACGCCGAGCACAAATCTATCACTTCTACAACAATACATAAATAAAGCAGGGTGTTGATTAATGAGCTTCATTCACAAAGGATCTGACCACGTTATGATCATCTAATTCAGTTTGATCTTTTAGGAAAACACACACAAAAAACAACAACCACAAATTTAAAATATCCAAAAATATATATAAACAAAAGCTTCAAAAGATAAGAATTTTCTGCACAGAATTAGCACTCACTCATTCATCACATACTCATCACACATTCATCACTCATTCATCACACATTCATTCACTCATGCATCACACAATCATCACTCATTCATCACACATTCACCACAAATTCATCAATAATTCATCACACATTCATCACACATTCACTCATACATCACACATTCATCAGTCATTCACCACTAATTCTTCAATAATTCATCACACATTCATCACACATTCACTCATACATCACACATTCATCAGTCATTCACCACTAATTCTTCAATAATTCATCACACATTCATCACACATTCACTCATACATCACACATTCATCAGTCATTCACCACTAATTCTTCAATAATTCATCGCACATTCATCACACATTCACTCATTCATCACACATTCATCACTCATTCACCACTAATTCTTCAATAATTCATCACACATTAATCATACATTCACTAATTCATCACATAGTCACTCATTCCTCACGCATTCATCACTCATTCATCACACATTCATCACTCATTCATCACACATTCATCACAAATTATTCAAAAATTCATCACACATTAATCACACATTCACTCATTCATCTAACATTTATCACACTCATCACACATCCACTCATTCTTCACATATTCACTCGTTCATCACTCCTTCATCTCACATTAATCACTCTTTCATCGCACATTCACTCACCCATCACATGTCCATCAATCATTCACTTATTCATCACTCATTAATTTGTTCATCATTTATCACCATTCATCACATTCACTCATTCATAATTCACCCATTCATCACACATTCACTCAGCCATCACTCATTCCTCACATAGTCACTCATTCATCATGCATTCATCACAAATTCATCACACATTTATTCATTCATCACTCCTTCATCACACTTTCACCCGTTCATCATATATTAATCAATCATTCATCACAAATTCATCACACATTCACTCATTCATCACACATTCATCACACATTCACTCATTCATCATTCCCTCATCACTCATTCATCTGTCATTCATCCCAAATTCATTACACATTGACCCATTCATCAGTCATCCATCACACATTCACTCCTTCATCACCCATTCATCACACAGTCATCACAAATTCATCACACGTTCACTCATTCATCACACATCCACTCATTCATCACATATTCATAACTTATTCATCACAAATTCATCGCACATTCACTCATTCATCACTCATTCATTACACATTTATCACACATTCACTCCTTCTTCTAACATTCATCACAAATTCACCACTCATTCCTTTGCCAAACCGCTTATTCCTGCTATTAGGGTTGTGGAGAAACTGGAACCTGTCTTAGCCGACATTGGTTGAACATGGGGTACGCTCCACATCTAGAGGCGATTTGGGGCAGCCAGTAAGCTGAATGTTAATCGTTGGATTGTAGGAGAAAACCGGAGTCCCTGGAGGAAACCCTCACAAGCATGTAGGGGACATATAAACTTCACACAGGACCTTTATGCTGTGAGGCGGACCTGATAAACACTAAACCACTCACAGAATTAATGAATAAAAGAAAGGCGGGAATGGTGGTGCAGTGGTGAGCACATCCACGACAGGGTAAGAAGACACTGGGTGCGGTTCTCAAGCCTGTAACGGTTTCTGGGTGGAGTTTGCATGTTCTCTAAGTGCTTGCATGGGTTTGCTCTGAGTGCTCCAGTTTTCTGTCACAGTCTCAGAAAAATGCATAATAGGCTAATTGTCTGTTCCAAATCAACCGTAGGTGTAAGTGTGAGTTGTATCAGTGTTGGCTCTGGTGTGCTTTTCACCCTGTACACCTCCTTCAACCAGAGTCGGCTGAGATCGGCTCCAGCCTCCCCGCGACTCTAATTACTAATTAGGATTAAGCGGCTGGAAGACAATTAGTACGAAAATAAAACGTCCGTGCTAATCACATGAGAAAGTTAAAGGTATTCGAATCATGTATTATTATTATTAAGATACATTCGTTTGACAGTGATTAATCCTATTTTTGGGTGGAGGCTGGAGCCTATTTTAGCCAACACTGTACAAAGGCAGGGTACACCATAAATAGCTCACCAGTCCATTGCAGGGCAAAAAAAAAAAGCCTTGTGCTGTATCTGTTTAGAACTCAGTCACTATTCTACTACATTTGTAATACCCATGATTCCTCAATCACTCGTACCCTCAGAAAGTGAATTTGAGGGAACACTGATAAGGTATTTGCAAAATAATGGACACTGTGTTGCATTATTGACTCAACACTGCCTGTTCATCGAGGGACAAAAACAAAGTCCAAAGCGGATTTTGTCCTCGTTAATAATCCATGAGACGACTGCAGTGATGCACTGAATCTAGGGCTTTCCTCAGGAGGCGCTCATCATCCCACAAGACAAAACATCTCCTTTCCCCTGGACTTTCTTCCTGTCTTCACTTTATAAATGCCAACATTACATTCCGTTCTTTCTTTCTGCTTTTAATTAGGCAAACCATATTACGCAATACGAACGTGGGGTGAAGGAAGCAGAGGCCGCTCTTCAAGGCCGTGACACTGGAGAGTTTGCAGGCTGCTGCTGAGAGAATGCTTAGAATTCAACCCCTGACCCAAAGATAATGCAGCATCAGGAGGGACTTCCACATCTTTCATCGCAGAATCGAGTCCACTGTCCAAGTTAAAAATAGCAACCCCCCCCCCCCCCCCCATAGAAATGTCCTACACAGTGCTCAAGTCAAGGCCTTGGATGATGAAAAGACAAAAAAAAAAAGCCACACAGTCATAAACAATCTTTATCCAGATGTTAAAAACAAGTTTTAATTCAGGGCTGCTTATCTTCCATTCGCAGTATAATCAGAACAAATACATACATAATTGTCTTTTACTCACATACGCATGAAATCGGGCTCAGACCTGAACCTTGAGGTACTACTGGCAGGTTCTGCTCGAGGAGGCGGCAATTTGCCAGGCTGTCAAACGGCAACACACATATGCAACCATTCGCACTAACCCTGAGCCCGTCGGGACATGGTGGAACAGCCAATTAGCCTAACGATCACGTCTTTAGACTACTGGAGGAAACCGGAGTATCCAAACAAAACCCGAGCATGCACAAGAAGAACAGGATGTAAACCCTTTGCTAAAACGCCATCACCAAGGCCAGGACCTGAACCGTGCACCTTCTTGCTGTGAGGTAGACGTGCAAACCATATCTATTTATTATATGTACACAATTCCAGACCATGTGATGAGACGGCCATATTTGGCTTCTTTCTAATTATTGTTTAATGGCAACATGCCATGAGGGAACAATACAGTTTTTGTTTGGCGAGGTAGCTGTGTGTGATTAATTGGAGGCATTTCAGGATGTGGGGAAGACAAAAGCAGGCTAATTGGCAACAGAGGAGAGATTAGAAAGGTCGAGAGAGCTAGAGATAGAACTCAAGTGTGTGTGTAAGAGAGAGAGAGAGAGAGAGAGAGAGAGAGAGAGAGAGAGAGAGAGAGAGAGAGAGAGAGAGCCATCTTCATTGACTCGCTGGCTCATTTTCGGTCATCCATCTGGCATGTCTTTACTCCATCCCAGAGGGAGGAAGCCCAGGTCGTGAGTGGGCTCAGCGCTCAGTGCTGTTAGCGATTAGCACCTGGGCTAGCACCTGAGAATACCTCATTTTGACACAAGTATAAAAAAAAGAGATGATGGGATGCAGCTGGCATCGTCAGAAAAAACTCTTCATCATCGTCTAGCTCCAGTTCACCTCCATCATCATCCGCGGTGCAAATCTTCCACCTGCACTAATCCCTTCTGTACGCTGCTCATTTACGAAATACTAATTGTGTCAATAATTGTTGATGCAATTGGGGGGGGGGGGGGGGGGGTTGGTAAGTGAGATAAGCCGAGAACACGATCGATATCTAAAATCAATTTACGGAACACTGGAAGGAAAAGTGCGAACTAGTGTAAAGCATTTATTTCGGAACGTACGATCCATAATATGTGATCTCGTCAGGCCGAATGCTAATGAAGAAATTATTTGAACGTTGTATTATGCGTTCCAGGAAGTGCCCAGGAAGCATACGGGTGTGTGAGAGGTTTATTTTTGGTGTTCGCTGATTTGCTTCGAATGCCGCCTGTGTTGCTCCACGTGTTATTTTGCCGCGACGGAACTTTAATAACAGCCTCATCTTTAAAAACAATGCACCCATCTGTCTTTGCCATATTTTATCTCTCCGTATTTATTACTCTATTTTCGGATTTCGCCGCAGACGGACCCCAGCTCCTGCTCCCGAAGGAACGCCCGCTCATTGATTGCAAAGAAGTAATTTTCCATTTGATATGATCGCTCGAGGAGACTAACAGCTTTCTTTCATCAGTATTCCGCTCACTTGGGTGCTGTCAGCGGCCGTCTTAGTTAGACCGCTTTGGGAGATAATCCTGGAGCCATTTAATAGGGTTTTCCCCACGGATTTCATTCACCTTAAGAAATTTGAAGAAAAAAACATTCTACCCATTTCCGCCTCCTTCCCTCCTTCAGTCCCGCCCCACGATGTCTTCCACCCATGGGATACGACAGGGACGATAATTAAAACATACTCTCCGATTATCATTCAATTAAAACCCAGGAACCAAAAAGGCTCGACGTCACTACCACTCGGTATCACCGTAACTTTTGTGCTTTTTGTTTTGTCCTTAAAAGCTTTGAGAAGTGATTGATGACTAAAATTATGTGTCAACTGTCCGTCTGTATCCTGACACGCCCGTCTGTCTACATGTTACGTGACTGGCAACCCAAGTCTTTGTAAGAAGCTGCACACCATATAAGGAGGATCTTCAATGTTGGCAGGTGTGAAACTTTATTGACTTGCGTAGCATTGTTTGCTAAGTGATTAGCATGTCACCCCACACTAAAAAGGTTCAGCGTGGCTCTTAGTCAGGAGACGATTTCAGGATTAACACCAAAGGCTGAATTGGAACAATATGTTCGCTTTATGTGTATGTCTTTGGACTGTAGAAGGAAACCAGAATTCCCAGAGGAAACCCACACAAGAGTGGAACGCAAATCCAGGCCACTCTTTGCTGTGAGGAGGACGTGCTAACCGCTACACCGCTACACCACTACGTGACTGCCTGAAAGCTTTCACTCCAACCCTAGGGCCTTCATCCGCCATCTCGAGAGCCTGCTTGAAGAAATTCGAAGCGGTTCCTCCTCGCAACGCGAGACCAGTTAATTTCAGCAGACATTCACAGTAAGTTCTCAGAGAGCATCGGTAAATAAAGGATGAGATCTCGTATAAAATTATTACAGTTTACACTTTCCTACACTCATGTACAGGTGGCCGAGTTGGATCGCAGTTCTCCATCAGATGCTCACTGTGTGCACAATGACTGGAATAATTAAGTCGCCTGAATAGGACAAACATGGCACGGGAAAACGTGAAGATATGACGTGATGGAAGGAGATGGAGCTTCTCTCAACACTGGATAGGAAGCAGCAGGGCAGCAAAAAACACAAAGAGGAGTGTGTGTGTGTGTGTGTGTGTGTGTGTGTGTGTGTGTGTGTGTCTGTGTGTGAGTGAGTGTGTATGGATGTGTATGTGTGTGTGTGTGTGTGTGTGTGTGTGTGTGTGTGTGTCTGTGTGTGAGTGAGTGTGTATGGATATGGATGTGTATGTGTGTGTGTGTGTGTGTGTGTGTGTGTGTGTGTGTGTGTGTGTGTGTGTGTGTGTGTGTGTGTGTGTGTGTGTGTGTGTGTGTGTGTAGGTCTATTTCAATATACATTTACCCCCCCCCCCCTTCCCCACACACACACGTGTCTGCTGTAATCAGACAAACAACCAGGAAGCCTGCTACAGCCGAGTATTTTGTTAAAAAGGTGAAGGGTTTGATGTCGATACTCAAGCTTCGAGTCAGTGCTGTAGCTATACATGGTGTACATTCCCAGGTCCGAGTGCTGGGCTCGGTGACATATTTCCATGTGGCGTTTGCGTGCGTTTGCTGTACTTGTGTGGGTTTCATTTCGGCCTTAAAGCAGCTTCCTGTCCAGAGCTTTTGAAAGATCAGTCCGAGTTTGTTTTTTGTTTTTTTGTTTTTTTTGTGATTGGGAGGAGATCACGGGGAAGGACGCTGCCGTTAAATTTTTGGTTAAAATCTACAGTGATGACATCACAAATAATATCAAGACATAAACACTTGACCGGAGCTACTCGGCGTACTGCGTGCCTTTGGAACGTGACGAAATGTCCGCCATTTCACCAGGGACCCATTAGACTTGATAAATGGGATTAGTACACGTGAATAAGCCGCTTGGTTCTGAGCATGATTTTGAATCCTACTGTAATATGATAAAACTCCATGATACAAATCAAATCTAACACATATTTGGACTTGTTTCTGGAAAAGAATACATAATAACAAATGTAATTATTCTGTATATACATTCATTCATCATTCATTTTCTGAATCGCTTAATCCTAATTAGGGTCACAGGGAGGCTGGCGCCCATGTGACAGAAACACGCTGACGGGCGATGCAGCTTTACGCTTTAAGCTTTACGCTTTAAGCTTTAAGCTTTACGAAAGTCAACGATGGTTCTTTTACATGAATCTCCAGCACAGACACTCAGAGACACGGCCGGCCTATGATAACCCAGTTAGTGCTCTGGGGGTGTGTATATTACAAGTGAAATGTTATTCGTTGTACCTCCGAGAGACAATTTTGCTTGTTGGAGCAGATTAAGACACAAAATTCAACAACTATCTTGTTGGAATGCAGGATTTTAGTCCTGTGAGGGTCGATGTCCGGTCTTGTGTTTATGTCGAAAATATTTAATAAACATTTCTCTGTTAACACAAGTCCGATTAGAATGAGATTCTATCTGTATACAGGGATCTTTCAGTTTTCGCGGTTAAAGGGGACCGAAACCCCCCGTGACCGCCGATTTCCAAGAAGCAGGATCGACCCCCCCCCCCCCCCCCCCGACTGACATATACGTACATGTATATGTGTATATAATATAAATAAATACACATTCAATGCTATAAATGCTTATAATAACAATTAAACATTCAAAAATAAGGCATAAGATGTAAATAAAATAAACACACACAGACACACACACACACATACACACACACACACACACACACACACACACACACACACACACACACATGCACGCGCACACAAACACACACATATGCGCACCCAGACGCCCGCACACACATACAGACCCGTGCGGGCACACACACTCAGATACGCACCTCACATACAAATGTAAGTAGTTTTGTTGGGGGGTTTTGGGTTGGGTTTTTTTTTGTTGTTGTTTTTGTTTGTTTGTTTGTTTGTTTTTTTTTGCCATAATTGGCCTTTATTTTTCCTTAATTTCCTTCTTTTTTATTTTTCAATGTATATTTTTGAAAACCTGCAATGCACTGAAGCAGCAGGAACTGAAGTGCGAAGTAGCGAGGGATCCCTGTATTCAGCATCAGTCGCGTTGATATCGTACCAAGTTTCATCCGAATCGGATCCAGCTTGTGCGTTTGATGACAGTTTGAATTTACCATAGACAGGCCACATTTTTGAAAGTGGTTGTGGTAGGATAGGTCCAGCAGCATTTTTTTTTATTTTTATGGCTTGGTGGGGGTTTGCGCTTTCTGCCATGTTCCCTGTTTAATTCCTGTAGCTGTAAGTGTGTGTGAGTTTCACCATTAAACACTCATGAAGTGAAGTGAGGGAGGCGAGTGGGTTCGTTGGTGAAAACTGATTCTGATTGTTGTAACTTCTAACTTCGGAAAGCATTTCTTGAATAGCTTCAACCATGCTGGGGTGACGCTGGGTGAAGGTGAGGGATATCCTGAAAAGCTCGCCAGTCTATTTCTGAGCCAACATTCTGAAACATTCACTTCGTTTACAAACATTTACTAGCACCTGGCTCGGGTATGTTCGTACCAGCCTGTTAGTTGGACTGTAGGAGAAAACTGGAGTATCCAGAAGAAACCCATGCAAAGCATGAGGAGAACATACAAACACCACACAGAAACGCCTTGGCCGGGCCTGGAACACAATCCAAGAACCTTCTTTCTGTGGAGCTCGACAACATCCGTTGAGCTGAAAGTAGCCCCGGCTGTAAAAGTACGCCTGTGGCTAGCTGTGGATGAGCCACGGTTCCTCTGTGAGACACGGAACGGATGAGATGCTAAAGGTCAGTCATCACTGGGATATTACTGCTTACCACCAGAAGAATGGAGCTGGTAACTGATCATAAACATCTGCACTTATACTGATTGAACTGTTGATTAAACTTTGTTGGAGGCCATAAAATTGGCAAAGTTGATACTTGAAACCCGTTATGAATTATTCCTTTTCATGTCGCGATGACTTACGGCGGCGTGTATAAAACCAGACTTTATTAAAATGCAAATGCTAATTGGAGGATGCTAATTTAAACATGTGTCTACATCCTCCTTCTCTCTATATATAAACCCTTGCCAAAAATAAAACGCTTTTCAGCATTCAAATTTGCATTTTCACTCATAGTCGAGTCTACCTTTCAATCACAAATGATTGGGGGCGGCGCACAGTGGGAATGTTGGAATTCTTGAAGATAAAGAAGATAGAATCACCTGTGTGTGATGTGTCTTTGACCTGGAGATCAGGATTGCAACAATACCAGAGAGCTAAATCTTTACACAAAAGTGGTTATAGGACTAAAATAAATAAACCCCGCCTTTAACTCCACCCCCCCACCCACACACACACACACACACACACACACACACACACGTATACAATGCCCTGGTTGGCCACATCTGGCCCAAAGGTTACTGTTCAGCCAAAACCCTCAGAATTCTGCCCACAAAACATCTCTGTAGAGGCTCGAATAATCCCTGGACCACCTGGAAGAACGAAGGCTAATAGCCTTGGCTCGACGTCGCTTGGCTTCAGCGCGGTAGCAGGAAAGCAGCTAATAGGAATCTGTTATTAGGACCATGAATGAAACGGTGAAACACCAGCAACTGGGAAAAATGTCAGTGTGGGAAGAAAATATTAAGATGCACTCTGGACTATCACGAGATGAAAGTTTAAAAAGATGAAATCCATCGGCTAGGAAAAGAAAAACGAGGTTAAAATAAAGAGCTAAACAAAAGGCAAAGTGGTTTGAAGATAAGTCCTGCGAGGGGTGAGATATTATTGTGTTTTTGCAAGAGTGCACATTATATTTAAATGAACATGTGCTCGTTGGAGGCATGGAGCCATACTGAAGAAACTTCAGCCATTCTTCTCTCTCTCTCTCTCTCTCTCTCTCTCTCTCTCGCTCTCTCTCTCTCTCTCTCTCTTTTTGTCATTTCTAATCTCTGCTAATCCACTTTAGCATCCTATCTGCAAAACAGGACAGAACTGTGGGGCTGGTGCAACGCCAAAGGCTATTTATTACTCAAAGGGTTTGCTAGTTGCAGTAATCGAATTGGGATTCAGGTTGCAGTGAATTTGAGTGGAGACGACTGCGTTCTGGAAACAATAGTGATGTTTCCCTACTGCAGGATGTCTTCATATTCGAGCGAATGCACCAAATACTGGAGACAATAAACGCAGGATTTGGAACTGTGTGACGACTAGGAAACATTATAAATCATAAAACACGTTACCGCACACAGACAGCATCATAGCTCTCTGTGAAATAATAATAATTAAATTAATTAATTAATAAACTAAAGAGATAGATGTTTAGCATAAGCACATTTATTATATAATTATATTATATTATATATTTAATAGTATCTGTGGTGGCCTGGTGAGCTGTCCAGGGTGCATTCTGCCCTCACCCAGAGTCGGCTGAGATGGACGCTTAATTCTGAGTGACCCTAAACAGGATAGATATTTGACAGTTATTCTATCACCTCGAGTGATCCTGTGGTGTAGCTGAGTGGACTATTCATCACATTCAACAAGACGAGTATGGAGTTTTATTCAATCCTTTATATATATATATATATATATATATATATATATATATATATATATATATATATATATATATATATATATATATACAGTGGTATGAAAAAGTATCTGAACCTTTTGGAATTTCTCACATTTCTGTATAAAATTACCATCAAATGTGATCTGATCTTTGTCAAAATCACACAGATGAAAAAACAGTGTCTGCTTTAACTAAAACCACCCAAACATTTATAGGTTTTCATATTTTAATGAGGATAGCATGCAAACAATAACAGAAGGGGGAGGAATAAGTAACTGAACCCTCTGCCTAAGGAGACTTAAAGAGCAATTGAAACCAATTTTTACCAAACAATTTAAGTCAGGTGTGTCTAGTGTAAGTCTAAGTCAGTGGTGGTCTAGTGGTATAGGGCGCTGGATCGCTGATCCAAAGGTTGGGGGTTCAAGTCCCACTCTCCACAAGGTTGTCACTGTCCCCCCCAGTGCGGCTAACTGGGTTATCAAAGGCGGGCCATGTCTGTCACTGTCTATGGTGAGAGGCATGTAAAAGAACCATTGCTGACTTTCGTAAAGAGTAGCTGCAAAGTCGTCAGCGTGTTTCTGTCCCTTGCTAAAAGGGTTGTGACAGGAAGGGCATCCGACGTAAAAACCTCTGCCAAAATCAAACGTGCTGTGGCGACTCCCGAGTGAAAGGGAAAAAGCCGAAAGGAAGACAGACAGACAGACAATTTAAGTCAGGTGTGTGCCCAATCACTGATGAGTGGCTTAAAGCTGCCCTTCCCACTATAAAACACACACCCAATAAGAATTGTCTTGATGAGAAGCATTGTCTGATGTGCACCATGGCTCGCTCAAAAGAACTGTCTGAAGACCTGCGATCAAGAATTGTTGATTTGTATAAAGCTGGGAAAGGATACAAAACCATCTGTAAAAGTCTGGATGTTCATCAATCGACAGTCAAAGAAGTTGTCCACAAATGGAGAGAGTTTGGCACTGTTGCTTCTCTCCCAAGGAGTGGCCGTCCACCAAAGATGACGCCAAGAGTTCAGCGCAGAATACTCAGAGAGGTAAAAAAAAAAAACCTACAGTGTCTGCTAAAGACTTACAGAAATCACTGGCACAGTCCAATATCTCTGTGCACACATCAACTATATGTAAAACAATGGCCAAGAATGGTGTTCATGGGAGGACTCCAAGGAGGAAAGCACTGCTGTCTAAAAAAAAAACATTGTTGCTCGTTTAATGTTCGCAAAAAAGCACTTGGACACTCCACAGAAGTTTTGGCAAAATATTTTGTGGACTGATGAAACCAAAGTTGAATTGTTTGGGAGGAACATACAATGCCATGTGTGGAGGAAAAATGGAACAGCTCACCAACATCAACACCTCATCCCCACCGTGAAGCATGGTGGAGGGTGCATCATGGTTTGGGGCTGTTTTGCTGCCTCGGGGCCTGGACAACTTGCAATCATTAATGGAAAAATGAATTCAAAAGTTTATCAGGATGTTTTGCAGGAAAACCTGAGGCCGTCTGTCTGACAGTTGAAGCTAAAAAGAGGATGGATGCTGCAACAAGACAATGATCCAAAACACAGAAGTAAATCAACTTCAGAATGGTTTCAGAAGAACAAAATACACGTTCTGGAGTGGCCAAGTCAAAGTCCAGACTTGAACCCCCATTGAGATGCTGTGGCATGGCCTCAAGACAGCGATTCATGGCAGACAGCCCAGAAATCTGACTGAACTACAGCAGTTTTGTAAAGAAGAATGGACCAAGATTAGTCCTGATCGATGTGCCAGACTGATCTGCAGCTACAGGAAGCGTCTGGTTGAAGTTATTGCTGCCAAAGGGGGGGGGGGGGGGGCACAAAATATTAAATGTGATGGTTCAGTTACTTATTCCTCCCCCTTCTGTCATTGTTTGCATGCTATCCTCATTAAAATAGGAAACCCTATAAATGTTTGGGTGGTTTTAGTTAAAGCAGACACTGTTTTTTCATCTGTGTGATTTTGACAGAGATCAGATCACATTTGATGGTGACTTTATGCAGAAATGTGAGAAATTCCAAAAGGTTCAGATACTTTTTCATACCACTGTATATGTTCGAGTCCCACTATCACTGGGTTGTCACTGATGTCCCCCCGGTGCACTAAGTGGGTTATTAAAGGCCAGCCGTGTCCTTCACTGTCTGGGGTGGAGGTTCATGTAAAAGAACCATTGCTGATTTTCATAAAAATGAGCTGCATAGCCGTCAGTGTGTTTCTGCCCTGTTATGACCTGGCAAGCCATCTGGGGTGTACTCTGCCCTCACTCAGAGTCAGTGGAGATAGGCTCAGGATTAAGTGGTTCAGAAAATGAATAAATATATAAAATTATTATCACAGTAAAATTATTTTTACATTGGAATGAGTTGAAGGCCTGAAAATCAAATACAGTCAATTTGATTTCATTAATTCATTTTATAAGCCACTTAATCCCAATTAGGTTTGAGGGGAGGCTGGCACCCAGCTTAGCCAACCCTGAACTGCAAGGCCAATGCATATACAACTATTCATGCTCACACGTGGGGCAATTTGGTGCAAGCATCAGGCGAACACACATCTTCACATAGAAACTCCCTGAGCTCTGGAATTGGACCCAGGACCTTCTAGCATTGAGGCAGATGTTCTAACAATTTCACTGCCAGGTACCTCTTAAAATCTTTTCATGAAAAAAAAAATATATATACATATATATATATATATATATATATATATATATATATATATATATATATATATTCCAGATGTTATTTATTTATCAAATGACCAGAAAAAAATGGCCAGCATCATTATTCGTGTAGTGAGTCTTGCCCATTTCTGTTTTTATGTTTGTGTGGTGACAGTAAGGTCACAGTACATGAGCAGATCTCCTAGGAGAACATTCCTGAATCAGGGCCTGCACAGGTGCAATATAATTTCTATTGATTCTGAATTTTCATCAAAATAAA
>CM045746.1:27584465-27589465 GCA_024760905.1 Plotosus lineatus | reverse complement strand
AATCAAATCATTCACAAATCCATCCATCCATTCACCCATCCATCTATCCATTCACCCATCCACCCATCCATCCATCCATCCATCCATCAATCCAATTACTCATCTATTCATCCTTCCATCAATCCATCCATTCACCCATCCATCCATCCATCCAATTACTCATCTATTCATCCAGTCATCCTCCCATCAATCGCATCATCCATCCATCCATCCATCCATCCATCCAACAATCTAATTAATTATCTATTCATCCTTCCATCGATCCATCCATCCATTCACCAATCCATCTATCCATTCACCCATCCACCCATCCATCCATCCATCCATCCATCTATCCATCCAATTACTCATCTATTCATCCTTGCATCAATCCATCCATTCACCCATCCATCCATCTATCCATCCATCCAATTACTCATCTATTCATCCTTCCATCAATCCATCCATTCATCCATCCATCCATCCATCCATCCAATTACTCATACATTCATCCTTCCATCAATCGCATCATCCATCCATCCATCCATCCAACAATCTAATTACTTATCTATTCATCCTTCCATCAATCCATCCCTCCATCCATCCATCCGTCCATCCAATTACTCATCCATTAATTATTCCATCAATCAAATCATCCATCCACCCACCCATCCATCCATCCCTCCATTCACCCATCCATCCATCCACCCATCCACCCAATTACTCATCCATTATTCCTTTCATTAATCCAACCATCTGTTTATCCAGCCATCAATTCGTCTATCCACTCATCATTCCATCCATCCATCCATCCAATTACTCATCCATTCATCATTCCATCAATCAAATCATCCATCCATCCATCCGTCCATCCATCCACCCAATTACTCATCCATTCATCCTTTCATCAATCCAACCATCCGTTTATCCAGTCATCAATTCATCTCTTCACCAATCATTCTATTCATCCATCAATCAATTTATCCAAACATACGTCCATCAATCCAAGTTTATCCCGTTTATCCATCTGTCAATTCATTCATCCATCTATTTATTTACCCCTCACTCCATTCAAACATTCTATCTATCCATCTATGCATCCATCATCTACACCACTTATTCATCAGGATTGTAGTCGAACCTGGTGCAAATCACAGCTGACTTCAGATTAGAGGTGTGGTTACACCATGAAGAGGTCCCCGGTCAGTCCAGTGCTGACAGAGACATGAGCAGCCACTCAGACTCATTTAGACTGCTGAGCTCGAGAGGAAACTCACACAAGCACTCGAAGAAAATGTAAACCGCGCACTGTTCCGGTCGACTGCAAGGATCAAACCCATCACCTTCTCACTGTGATGTGACACCGCTAACTGCTACAGCAAGCCAACCAGCCACACTTCATTAATGCCATCAATCATTAACGGAAAAGGGTGGAAAGGGAACCATAGTTTTGTTATCCAGATGTTTAAAGAAAATATTTTTTATGATGCTGGATCTTTAAATTGTTTATTATTGGTAATGGAAACATAACAATGACCAATAGACTATTAATGAGTGGAAGTGGGCGAGGTAACTGAGAACACAGCAGTAATAATGAAGATGAAGTTCAAATGTGTCCCAGTGTGTGTGTGTGTGTGTGTGTGTGTGTGTGTGTGTGTGTGTGTGTGTGTGTGTGTGTGTTGTCTTTCATTTAACTCATCATTAACCACAATTAGGGATTAGAAGAGAGACCATAAAACAGGTGGGTAATCTGAATACAATCACTTAATTACATCCTCAATCTATTATCTGCATCCTTTTTACTTGGAGCCAGAAAATGTAATATGGGTAAATCAGCCCGAGTGGTCAGCAGGAAGGTCCTGGGTTTGTGTCCCAGGCTTCGTCAGGTTACTTTTGTGTTTGTATGTGCGTCTGTGGGTTTCCTCCAGGTATGTCGGTCTCTTCCAACAGTCAACGCCATGCACATTAGACTAACTGCGTATACGTGATACTAGGTGTGAATTTGAGTGTGCAAGGATGCTTGTCTATGTGTTCTCAATATGGACTGGTGAGCTGTTTATGGTGTAACTCTGCCTTTTGCTCAGAGTCGGCTGGGATTGGCTCGTTTTAATGAACATTGTTTAAATTTTACTTGAATTTTTAGTGCACAGACACATCGTTATGAAGCACTATGTTTGTTCACTTGATGAAACTCCATCTGGTGCAAAAAACACAAAGAAATAGGACCAATCAGAAGACCGGCCTGAATCAAGTCAAAAATAAATAAATAAATAAATAGCTAAACAGCACCCCCTGCCAGGCCTGCTGTAATAATACACTTCCAAAAAGTTATTTCATTCATTCATTCATTTTCTGAACTGCTTAATCCTAATTAGGGTCACAGGGAGGCTGGCACCCATCTCAGCCAACTGTGGGACAGGGCAGAGTACACCTTGGGCAGCTCACCAGGCTACCACAGGGCAGAAACATGTTAGCGGCTATGAAGCCTACTCTTGCTTCCAAAAAGTTATTTGTACAATCTTAAAAAATCCTTTAATAAATTATTGGATCCAAAATTTGATCCGCTTCATCCTGAGTCTGCCTTGTCCAAAGCCCCACTTCAGGGAGAAATGTGATGAATATTTACAAATAACTTTTTGTAAATTTCAGACAGGACATAGCGGGGCACTGGTAAGGTGCCGGATCACTGATCTGATGGGTCAGGGGTTCAAGCCACACTTTCACTGGGTTGTCACTGCTGCGCCCTCAGTGCAGCTAACTGGGTTATCAAAGGCCGGTCGTGTCTCTCGCTGTCTGTAGTGAGAGGTTCATGTAAATGAACCACTGCTGACTCTGGTAAACAGGAGGCCATTGGAGTTATGCTGGCCTGTTTCTGTCCTGCGACGCGATCTGTACAGGGTGTACTCTTCCTTCGCCGCGATTCGGCTGAGATGGGCACCAGCCTCCCCACAACACTAATTCAAATTAAGTGGATCAGAAAATGAATGAATGAGTAAATACCCAGCACCCCCTGCTGGGCACACTGTAGCAAGACACTTAAAAAAAATCATCTTACAATGTTAAAGCATCCCTGAAAAAATTCCTGGGTGCAAATCTTGATCAGTTCCGAAGTCTAATGGCGTCTTCCTTGTCCAATGCTCCACCTCCGGGAGAAAATGTACGTAAATCCTCTCGCGTGCGCGCGTGTGTGTGTGTGTGTGTGTGTGTGTGTGTGTGTGTGTGTGTGTGTGTGCGCGATCCTGCTAACAAACACACTAGCAAAAAAAACAAAAAAAAACAAACAAACAAACCAAAGGTAAAGAATAACTACATTGGTTGAGACAATAAAAATGTGGGCAGCCATAGGCCAATGGTTAGAGAAGCTGCGTTGGGACTGAAAGGTCACTGGTTCAATTCCCAAACCAGCAGGAAAAATGCGTTTTAGTGGGTGAGTGAGCTGCACCCTTCCCTTCATCCACCTTCAAGGCTGAAGTGCCCTTGAGCAAGTCACCTAACCCCCAACTGCTCTCTGGGTGACCAATGTCTGGGTGTACTCACTGTAGATGGGTTAAATTTCCAAGAAACATTCTGATTTGATTACATTTTTCTTGTTTCGAGTTGCGACTCAACTGTCAGAGACCAGTATCGGAATGTTTGGTGTTTCCACTCATACACTGAACACTGAAGAACATCCATTCCAAACAGTGAGAGTTCAACATTCCCATCCATTTGGTATCCAGCTTAATGTGAGTTTCTCTCTCTGGTGAATCCATCTCTTAATCTAATGGTACGTTCCAAGAGAAACTTGATCAGCGCTTGGTGAAGTTCCTCTGACTCTGGACCTGCAGTTCCACTGCAGTGGTAGCGTCAGGAATGACGGATGCTGACTGCTGAAGGCAGGCTCTAAAAATAACTTCGGCTTACCGAGCTGATCTATCGGTTCCCGGGCCGTCTCCCAAAAGCACCTTGGCCACTAGATTTCCTCAGTGGCCTATAATTCTCCCTGGAATAGACCATGTTGCCCACCTACAGACCCAGGTCATCACAAATAGACTTGTTCGAACATCCATCCATCGTATCTGGGACACTATATAACGTACTCGCGCGCACTTAATAATAGTTATTGCTCGCGGCCGAGCGGAACGGAGCATCTCAGACCACGGATCCGAAGGCCAATTCGATATTGGTTACCTTCATTTTGTTATCGATTCTGCATAATCATTAAGAAGGCGCTCGCCGTCTCAGCAGGAAGGACAGGATTGTAAATTGTTGGAGTTTATGAACTGTGTCTGAGGTCTAAAAGCATTTTGTAAGAAGAAGGCTGCAACGTTGAGTTATTGATTAATAAAATCTAAGAGCCATTCATGTTGCAGTATGCAAATGAGAGCCAAGCAGTATCTGTTTATCAAGGCAAGACAGTGGCTGGTCATTTGCATATTCATAGAACTGAGAATTTTTGATGAGGAAGCATCTACTTCTTCTTTCTGTTTGTCCCTGATGACATTTTTCCATTACACTCCAACACCAGGACCATTTACTTTAGAATAAATTTCATATATTTTAAATTCTACAGAGTGGTACAGTGGTTCGCACGTCCACCTCAGAGCAGGAAGTGTCTAAGTTTGAATCCCATCCTCGCTAAAAGCGTTTGTGTGGAATTTGCATGTTCCCCCAGTGCTTGTAGGGTTGACCTGGGTACTAAGGTTTCCTCCCACCGTCCAACGGCATTCATTCATTCATTCATTTTCTGAGGGCGCCCATCTCAGCTGACTCTGGGTGAGGATGGGGTACACCCTGGACAGCTCGCCAAGCCATCGCAGGGCCGACACTCACAAAACCATTGCCTGGGGACGACTTGAAACAGCCACATGTAAACTCCACACGGAAACGTCCGTGCTGGAAATCGAACCCGGGTCTTCTTGCTATGAGGTAAACGGGCTGACCACTACGCCACTATGCTGCCAATCCAAAGACACACTGACTCTAATTAGCTGCTCCAAATTTCCATGAAGTGTGAATTTCAGTGTGAATGTTTGGTTGAG
>CM045746.1:27566965-27579465 GCA_024760905.1 Plotosus lineatus | reverse complement strand
GAACCCTGTCGCTATTCCGAATCCTTCAGACTTTCCAGAAGGACGTTCTCCAGAAGCGAGGTGGAAATGATCCATACTGAATGAGTCATGCAGATGTTACATCTTTTACAATTAGTCGGAGGCTTGTTATATTTGCAGAATTGATCATAATGAGGTCCGACCTTCATGCTGACTAATGTATGTTGGCTCTCATCCAGTGTCGTGATTCAAGCGCTTCTCGTTTACATTCCTCAGGGGATGAAGTGTGTTTACTTTTTACCACCATCTTCCATTTAATGAAGTTTCTTCAAGTGAGGAGATCCACATGATGCACCAAACCCGAGCTCATGGTTCATCTCGTGCATCCTCAGAGACACATGAAACCATCCATCTATGATCCCTTTGCTATCTGTACCACATATCTGTCAGGGTTGTGAAGAGGCTGGAGCCAAGCCCAACAGGCAGGGGGGATCCAGGTGGGGTTACACCCTGAACTAACACAGACACAAACACTCATTTTACATTCAGGAGCAATCTCAGAGGAAACTGGAGAACCTAAAGGAAACCCATGTGAGCATTCGCAAAACAAGCAAACTCCACATAGCTAGACCATCACTGGGCATCTAGCTACCTTCTTTCGCATACAAGCGGACACCACTCATTTGCTGAACTGGTTAATCCTCTGGTTCTGGGTGAAAACCAGAGCGCTGAACAGCTCACTAGTCCATCACAAGGCTATCACACACAACCATTAACATTCACACTCACACCGAGGGGCAATCTGGTGCAACCGATTAGCCTTACAGCGTGCATCTGGACTGCAGGAGGAAAACAGGAGAACCTGGAGGAAACCCATGCAAACCCCACACAGAAACACCTTCACCAAAGACCAGGACTTGAAGCCTGGAGCTTCTCACTGCGAGGCGGATGTGCTGACCACCGTGCCGCCCCTCCTCCATCACATGCATGCAATTTGTCTGCTATTCTTTTTACAGCAATAAAAAAAAACAAAAATAGTGTTTAGCACATCCGCCTCACAGCAAGAAGGTCCTGGGTTTGATTCCCAGCCTGGGCGTTTTTTGTCTGGAGTTGCATGTTCTCCCGGTGCTTGTGTGGGTTTCCTCTGGGGACTGCGGTTTCCTCCTACAATCCAAAAACATGCACAGTAGATTAATTGTCCAAATCAGCCCTGGGTGTGAGCGTGAGTATGAATCGGTTGTGTGAGTGTCGGCCATGCGATACCTTGGCAAGTTGTCCAAGGTGTAACCCGCCCTCGCCCGAAGTCGGCTGAGATGGTCGCCAGCCTCCACGGAACCCTAATTAGGATGAAGCGGTTGAGAAAATGAATGAATGAAAAAGTTGCACGTCTGATAACATGGCAGGTTCCCTCGTCTCATTTCCTTCTCCAATTTGTCCAAATTTGTCAACCAGATGGCCCCGTAGCAACGGCAAAACTCAGTGGGTCGGAAAAAAAAAAAAAAAAAAAAAAAATCAATCGAAGTGAATTTGGAGGCGTACCAAGAAATAATGAAAGGGGGTGTATACTTAACTAAGCTTGAAAGATAAACATCTCTGACTGCCAACGGAGCAAAATGAGGAGGCATGATCTTCAAAGCCGAGATTAGAGTCTGTCTGGCAAATTTGCTTTTTAATAGGAAACTGTATGTCTAAGGATTACGATCGGGTTCTGGCACAGAAACCGATGTCGTGGGAACCGTCGCACGAATCCCTACGGAGAACTTTACACGGCTTATCTTTTGATTCGAAGCAAATCATATAGCCTGGGCTCGTGTCTTTTATGTAAGTTGTTTGTGCGCAAATAGTGTTGAATAGGAAGGGACCACGCGGTGCACAGCGGCCCTGCGGTTTGTTTTAGAGCCGCATAAAAAAAAAAATATATAAATAAATAAATAAATAAATAAATAAATAAAATTAAATTATAAATATAAAGAGCAGCGAGTACAAAATTATCGAAAAATTAGAAGGTACAATAAACAAAGCTGTCACATCTTCACTTTCATTTGCTTTCCTCGTCTCTTTTATTTGCGGATGCGGGTAAACAGCGAGAGGGCGAGCCTGTGGGTCATCAGCAGCATGTTTCTTATTAAAATGTCAAGAGCAATCAGGGGAGAAACAGGTTTCCCTGCGAGTGAGGAAGCGGCATGAATCAAAATGAAAGAGCTGGATGTGGTGGATAAAAGGCTCGATGCACAGATCGCGATCATGGGCGGAGAGAAGCGAGCGGAGACGACAGTGAAATCGAGAGCGAAAAATGTGGAAAAATAGGCTGCCCCATCCGCCGCTTGATCGCGTTGTGATGGCTGTAAATGCTTCTAAATTGCATAACGTCCTCCTGGGTTAATGTCACAGGCGGCGCTGAGTAAAACTTGTGGAAGGGCGGAGAGGACCGGAGGATAAATTTCGAACGATGCACTTCTCATTCTGCACAGATTTTTATTTCATCTCAACGCGAATGTTTATGATAAACACTAAACTCCATCCGAGGATCATCTGCTGATTCTGTGGCTATAACAGACACCAGCATTTTTTCCCCATGTTTTTTTGTACGTCAGGGGGCATGGTGGCTCAGTGGTGGCTCAGTGGTGGCTCGGTGGTGGCTCAGTGGTGGCTCGGTGGTTAAGGTACTGGCTTTGTAATGTGAAGGTCAGGAGTTCAAGCGCCATCACCACTGACTTCCCACTGCAGCCCCCTACACCCACACACACACACACAATGGCATTCGGCAGATATTTTTGGTTGATTTTTTTTTTTTTTTTTTGATGCAACTGAGCAATTCAGGGTTCAGGGCTTTGTTCAAGGCCCCAATAGTGGCCGCATGGTGATACTGGGGACTGAACCCCAGAACCTGAACCACAGAAGCACTGCTGCCTACACTGACTAAGACAAGATAAATGAAGAACACACACCATAAGAAAAGATAACACAATGTAAGCTTATATATATATATATATATATATATATATATATATATATATATATATATATATATATATATATATATATATATATATATATATATATATATATATATATATATATATATATATAGAATGAGCACATCAGAGGGACTGCACATGTAAGATGTTTTGGAGACAAAGTCAGAGAGGCTAGATTGAGATGGTTTGGACATGTACAGAGGAGGGATAGTGAATATATTGGTAATAGGATGCTGAGGCTGGAACTACCAGGCAGAAGGCCTAGAGGAAGACCAAAGAGACGATTCATGGATGTGGTGAAGGAGGACATGAAGGTCGTTGGTGTAAGAGAAGAAGATGCAGAGGATAGGGTGAGATGGAGGCGGATGATTCGCTGTGGCGACCCCTGAAGGGAAAAGCCGAAAGGAAAAGAAGAAGAAGAAGATATATATATATATATATACAGTGATCCCTCGCTACTTCGGCTTCAGTGCATCGCGGGTTTTTCCAAAAATATTCATCAAAAAATAAAAAAAGGAAATTAAGGAAAAAAAGGGAAAAAATTAAGGAAAATGCCTCAAAACAAGACCAATTATGCAAAAAAAAACAAAAAACAAACAAAAACAAAAACAATTAAACAAAAAAAGAAAACAAAAAATAAAAACAACCCAAAACCCCCTAACAAAACTACTTACATTCTTATGTGAGGTGTTCATCTGAGTGTGTGCGCATGTGCGTCCGTATGTGTGTGTATTTATATTTTATTTACATCTTATGCATTATTTTTAAATGTTTAATTGTAATTATAAACATTTATAGAAATAAATATGTATTTATTGATATCATATACACATACTTATACGTCAGTCGGGGGGGTCGATCCTACTTCACGGAAATTAACCATGGAAAGTGAGATATCCGTCTATCCGTCCATCCATCCATCCATCCATCCATCTATATATATATATATATATATATATATATATATATATATATATATATATATATATATATATATATATATATATATATATATATATATATATATATAAGACAAGGCAGTAGTGGCCTGATAGTAAAGGTGCTGGATCTCTGATCCTAAGGTTGGGGGTTCAAGCCCCACTCTCATTGGGTTGTCACTTTCCCCCCCAGTGCCCCTAACTGTGTTAGCAAAGGCCAGCCATGTCTCTCACTGTATATGGTGGAGGCTAATGTAAAAGAACCATTGCTGACTTTCTACAAGAGGAGCTGCAAAGCCGTTAGTGTGTTTCCGCCCTATGATGGCCTGGTGAGCTGTCTTCACCTGGAGTCGGCTTGGATGGGCGCTAGCCTCACCGTTACCCTAATGAGAATTAAGTGGTAACAGAAAATGACCGGATGAACAATATAATAATAATAATAATAATAATAATAATAATAATAATAATAATAATAATAAGTGTGGGTTTCCTCCGGATACTCTGGTTTCTTCCTTCAGCCTAAAAACATGCACGGGAGGCTGTTTGGTGCTTTCAAATTGCTTCTAGGTGTAAGAGTGAGTACGAATGATGGTATGAGTGTATCCAGTGGTCTGGGTAATCGTACCCTGGCTTCACACCGAGTCGGCTGAGATGGGCGCCAGCCTCTCAGCGACACTAATGAGGGGATATGCCATTAATTAAGTTGTAATAAGATCAGACAGATAATAAATAAAATAAGAAAAGAGCACATTAAGACATGTTTTATTCCTTGTTCCATGTGACCATGAAGCCTGGAAGTAACCCTGAAACTGGAGACTCCTTCTATAAATGTTGTTACTTTCCAAAAACTTCAAGCGTAGAAAAAACAAAATCACTTCAAAAAAAAAATAAAAAAAAAAATCAACCTGTATCCAGATGTAGTTATCGTTTGATTGTAGAGTAGAAGTATAAGAAAGTATTAAAATGTTTTATTTCCTCGCGGAGGATGGCGCCGGATGTCCGAGGCTTATCTAGGTGAGCCAGCTGTGAATATCTGTTTTGCGGGCTGTAATATGAGCGACTCCAGTGTGAGAAGGAAGTTCGGACTGTGGGTTATCGGGCTCGGATACGCCGGATGGAGCTCAGCGTTCCTGGTCCCTTCACTCAGTAATCATAGAGCGCCAGACACGCGCTTTATCAGCGCACAGGATCGTCGCGCTCGTCCTCAAAACACTACCGACCGTATAGACATGGACCGGCTACTGAGTCCGCTATCGCTTATTCCCCAGTACAGGTCAATAAATAACGGAAAACATGAGTGTCTGCTTCTATAGAGCCTCAGTCTGAGTGTCTGTCTCTATGGAGCCTCGGTCTTTTCCTGCCATGTTTCCTCGGGACACGACGCAACGCCGACAGTTAGTCCTAAAGGGCCGAATAAAGATTCTGGCGGAGTGCTCAGCCCTCAGCCCTCAGGGCCAGTGTGTGACAGTCGCATGATGAAGCTCCTCGATTAGACAAATCTCAAGTAGTAAAGCGCCGCGAGTAAGGGAGCAGATGTTTATCTTAAATTGGGTAAATACCAGAGTCCATTTTTGTAATTATAGATAAGGCTGCTATGCAAATCACAAATGTTATGCAGAGTAAAAGGGCGTTTCTGCAGACTGCAGAACCACCGAAGGTCTGCGCATGCACCGCGTGAAGAATAAATCACAACAAGGTGGAGCGATGGAGAGAAGTTAAAGAACTGCCACCAACTCAAAGGGAATTGTTCACCTTTCCATTCCTCCTCTTCCTCTGAGTGGAATGAATCAGCATATTCGGTCATTTATTTATTATCCGTACGCGTCATTAATGCCGGGAAGCTGGAGTCAATCCCAGACGTCTTCGGTTGAGAGGCGGGGCAAGGTGGCCACCGATCTATAGCAGTGGTTGGTTACCTTCACCGAGAAGGTGGTGGTTATGTTTCACCAACGGTTTGTGTGTGTGTGTGTGTGTGTGTGTGTGTGTGTGTGTGTGTGTGTGTCGGGATAAAGCAAGACGTTACGTGTGCATTTTCAGGAAATTTCTGTCATAGGTGAAGTTTTGGACGAGAAGGACTTTCCTGCTGGATGTTGGAAATGATCCAGGATCCACTCATGCACTTTCTATGCTGCTTAATCCAAATTAAGGTCACGTGGAGGCCAGTGCCCATCTAATTCGACTCTGCGTGAGCGCTGGGTGCATCCTGGACATCTTGGTGAGCCGTCACAGGACCAACACTCACACAACCATTCACACTCACAATCAGAAGTACTGGCGATGTGGGTTTCCGCCAGGTACTCCGGTTTCCTCCCCACACAAGCAAGGGGAGCACACAGAAATGTCTGAGCTAGGGAATGGAACACAGAACGTTGTGGCTACCGTTGCATCACTTTACCGCCTTGATCCAGGATACAGGAATTTTTCAAAGGATTCTTTATTATTGTAAGACAAGCTGTTTTTTTTTTTTTTTGAAGTGTCATATGTACATAGTGCTGGTCAAAAAATGCTGTTCAAGGACGAGGATATTTGTCATAAAAATCATATACCGCGTTCAGAAAATTAGCATAAATCTGAGTTTGAATCTTTTTCTCGGTAAACAAAAAAAAAACAAACAAAAAACAAAACAAAAAAAAAACTCTATATTGATTAAAATTGTCTTAATATCTGAGATCTGAAAAAGACACAAAAAGAAAAAAAAAACAGTCTTGGCCTCGCTCTCAGCTGGGAATAGCCAATCAAATGCTTCAATGTTTGTTCTTTACCTTACCATGCAATAACCTGCAATCTGAGCTGAGCTTGTGCATATAAAAAGGGGGCGTGGCTTTTAAGTAACCTCAACACACAGTACAGCGATCAACTGGAACCTTATACATGACAAATAATATGAATAAGTATATATGTGTGTGTGTGTGTGTGTGTGGGGGGGGGGGGTGGATTACTGATCCCAAGGTTGGGGGTTCAAGCCCCACCCTCAACGGGTTGTCACTGTACCCCACCCAGTGCAGTAACTGGGTTATCAAAGGCCGGCCGTGTCTCTCACTGTCTGTGGTGGGAGGTTCATGTATCAGGCAGGAGCCATCGCTGACTTTCGTAAGGAGGAGCTGCATAGCCGTCAGCGTGCTTCTACCCTGTGATGACCAGGAGAGCTGTCCGTGGTGTACTCTGCCCTCGCCCAGAGTCGGCTGAAATGGGCACTAGCCTCCCCGCGACCCTAATTACAATAATTCAGAAAATAAATGAATGTGTGTGTGTGTGTGTGTGTGTGTGTGTGTGTGTGTGTGTGTGTGTATTCCAGTTAATCCCTGTCCTGCCTGCTGAGGTCCTTTCAAAGCCACGCCCCCTTTCACACAAGCTCAGCTCGGATTGCAGGTTATTGCAGGGCAAGGTAATGAACACGGAGACACTGGAGCCTCCGGTTGCGTGCACTGATACTTTCCCTTTACTCGATTTTCGGCTCCAACTTTATCCGCAACACAAAAAAAAAATGCTTGGACTGTAAATCCAACCATCAAGCATCACGGCGTTTCATTTAAAGGACAACTTTCTGGAGAGACTCGATCATCTCACACTATGGAAAAAAAAAAGATGTAGACGGAATAATCAGGAATAACCGGTGCGGAAAAATAAGCTTGGGAACATATGCTAGGAAAAGTACATGTCACTGGGAGGCTGTCCTGTAGTCAGTCATCAATCACTGCTCCGCCAGGAAAGAAAAGATGACAGAGGCATTAATTAGAAACACGGTGATAGGCCTTCAAACACATGGCGTCGCTCCAACGTGTAAACGAGTCCGCGCGTCTGGGGATTGCTAATTGCACAAGAGCAGGCAGTTAAGGCGACTGGTCTGGTCTCATCAGCCCTCTCGCCTCAATTAGTACTATTCACCGTGCTGGCACGCCACCTTCATCACAATTTTTATATCAAATCTCGCAATCAGTCTTTTCAGTCACGCCGAAGGGCTCTGAGATACAAACTCTGCGTTTTTTGTTTTTTTTTTTCCCCTCTCCATCTGGATCTTTCTGAACTTTCTGATGGTTTATTGCACTGTCTCTTGACTTTTTCTGTCTCTCCCCCTCACTCTCAGCCACTCCAGACAGTTTCCGCGAGCTCACAGTCAGACGGGGGACCTCTCCAACTAGCAAAGGTCTGAGCCTCGCTGGTCCCAGAATCGTGACCGGACTTCCTTCTGCAGAATTATCGCAGCACTACAGGACGACTTGCTTATGAAACACCAGAAGGGCTCGACAAACAGCTTACAAAACTCCCTGCCGTAAAAATGACCAACTGCCGTGTCATCTTTTCTATATCTTAAAACTATATTGCTATTGATTTGGTAGCCAAAGATCTCCGCTGGGACCAAACACCTTTGTCCTGGACTGCCCTCGTACTACATAAGAACTATAAGATCTCACCCGGCGCGGCGCCGTGATGAAATCGTATCCCGTCAAACCATGACTGCGCGCTAGTGCATATATGCAAATCAAGACAAACCGCTTGCCCCTCCCCCAGCCAGACTATTCAAAAGAAAGGCCCATAAATAAGGCAAAACAAAAAAACAAAAAAACAAGCAGAGCAATGCAATGAAGCTCAAACAAAGCCTCGACCAAACTGAAATCCCTGGCGCTAATGCTTCGCTACAGCTCTACAGCTACTGCTGCAATTGTCCGTCTGCTCTTGAAAGGAAGCGGACACTTGATTTGCTAAAGCCCGGGCTGCAGATCCTCTTGCCAGGTAGGCAGCAATTACTCAAAGCCTGCTGCCACGGACGGTTTGCTGTTCCGCTGCTGAAGCTGATTCGATGAGATAGCGATGCCTTCATTGATTTGACTTAGAGCCGTGTGGCTTTTCAGGCGGAGAACAGATCCCAGGACTCACATTTTCTCTATCAGGAGAAGCCGGGACATTCATATGTGTAAGTCAGATCGCCTGCACCCCACACCGTGCTGAAAAATTACAAACAGGATGGACTTCAGGACGACGCGGCGGTGACGTAGCGATTAGCACATCCGCCTCATCGCAAAGCCGATGTACGTTCTTGCACGCTGTATGTTCATCCTGTGCTTGTGTGGGTTTCACCGGGGACCTCCGGTTTCCTCCTACAGTCCAAAGACATGCACGCGTGAGTGTGAATAGCTGTGCGTGTATGTGTGTGTGGTTGTGCTGGATCTGCAATGGACAGGCGGGTTCTTCAGACTACACCCCGCCTTTGCCCAGAGGTGGATGAGATAGTATAACGAATGTCCACTGTTCGCTTTCTGAACCACTTAATCCTAGTTAGGGTCACGGGAAGGCTGGTACCCATCTCAGCCGACATGAGCATGAGCAAGGGCAGAGTACAAGCCCGGATCACCAAGGACATGCTGAAGTCAGCAATGGTTCCTGCACATGAACCGCCACCACAGACGGTGAGAGACACGACTGGCCTTTGATAACCCAGTTATTGTGCTGGGTGGTGGTGGGGGTGGGGGCAGCAGTGACGACCTGGTGATAATGAAACTTGACCCGCCAAAGTAGGGAATCCAGCTCCCTCTCACAGGCCACCACCACCATTCGTTTCCCATCATTTTTTTCTTTAAGATCATGAGTCCTGAGCATCGCTCACATCGAGTGAATAATTTGCGGCTTCCGTGGATTTGAATCGTGCTGCTCGTGTTCGGAACGGACGTGGAACTGCTACAGTAAACATTCTGCATCATACGGATTGACGGACTCACTTACAGTCGGGTTTTAAAGAAAAGGAAAGAAAGAACAAAGCATGGGATCATCATCCCATCTTCACTGCGCGTCTTCATTCAACCTCAGTGTCTCAGTGTTTCGGGTCCATCATCCCGACTAAATGCTTCGTTCCCGAGACCCAGAAGCGGTAAGCGGGTGGTTTCTGATCGAGGAAACGGACACATTCGTCCAGATTAAAGCCCGAACGCTGCGTAAACACCGGCGAATAACAAGCGTAATGAGTGCTGCAGAAACCACAACAAACTCAGCTGCACTGCAGACTCTGGTGGACGTGTGCTGAGATTTGACATTCTGTGCATGAGTGCTGGGAAATGCTTCCTAATCCCAGCTCGTCCTCGCTCCCCGATATCGCTGTAGATCGAGCGTCGTCAGAGAAGAGAAACAACGCGTCTCTCAAACGCTCTATAATGCTGAAAAAAACAGCGGAACATATATTCCTCGGGTTATCCAGGCCGAACCGGAACGAATAGACGGTTTTCATTTCTCATAAAACACTTAACAATAAACCCTGAACACAACCCCAGCCCCCAGCCTCCCCGTGGCCGCACCCCCATCCCCCCCCAGCCGAGTGCTGTAAACATCGCACTCGGTGTAGTACAGAGCAAGATAATGGGATAAACAGCTTAAGAGGATTAAACGTGCTACTGCGGGTGAATCTGTAAACAGGTTCCTGAGTTTCTCACGCAGGAACGTTTGCAGATGTTTCAGATGTTGGGATGTGAAGACAGGATGTGATGTCAGGGCTGGAAAGGGGTTGAACACCATCATGGATGATTCAGACATGGGCTCTGAACATCTCGGGTTTAATGGGACGTGCATGTTATTTTTAATTCTGAGACCTGTGGCAGAGTTCCGCACACGCAGCGGCGTAGAGTTCAACCCCAGATCCGGTTAAACCCGAAAATAATATTTCTGTGATTTCAGTTCGAATCTGACGAGATCATCTCACACAAATGTATGATTTTATTTTGATAAAACTCTCTCAGGACTTTTATTGAATGGTATTCTGTAGGAATTTAAATCTTTCTTTAGTTATATTTTAATCTGCGTTTATTTATAAGATGATTTTATTTGTATTGGAAACCTTGATGCATAATAAATCAGCTCGACGTTAATCTGGGTATAAAATTTAAATGTGCAGAATCTCTGGGTATTATAATACAATATCCACCACAGTGTGACTCCACAAGGACACATTGATTTAGTTTAGTAATTGTGATGTAGGAAAAGGCAGATCTGATGGAATATTGGGGAGAAGATGTCATGGAACTGATGATGTAATGCAGTAGTGGGGTGATTGTGTCATGATCTGTAAGAGTGATGAACTTATAGGGTGTTTGGGTGATAATCTGGAGTGATGGGGTGATATGATGATGGAGTGATTTGATGATGGGTTAATGTGGTGGAGTGGTTTGATGATGGATTAATTTGATGATGGAGTGATTTGATGATGGGGTAATGTGGTGGAGAGGTTTGATGATGGATTAATTTGATAATGGAGTGATTTGATGATGGGGTGAAGTGATGATGGGGAGATTTGATGATGGAGCGATTAGATCATGGAGTGATTTGATGATGGAGTGTTTTGATGATATGATCATTTGATGATGGATTAATTTAATGATGGAGTGATTTGATGATGGAGTGATTTGATTAAGGTGGTTGCTGAAGTGATGGAGTGATTTGATGATGGAATGATTTGATTATGGGGTGATTTGATGATGGAGTGATTTGATGATGGAATGATTTGATTATGGGGTGATTTGATGATGGAGTGATTTGATGATGGAATGATTTGATTATGGGGTGATTTGATGATGGAATGATTTGATTATGGGGTGATTTGATGATGGAGTGATTTGATGATGGAATGATTTGATTATGGGGTGATTTGATGATGGAATGATTTGATGATGTGGTGATTTGATGATGGGGTAAGTTGATGATGGAGTGATTTGATGATGGGGTGATTTGATGATGGAGTGATTTGATGATGGAGTCATTTGATGATGGGGTGATTTGATGATGGAGTCATTTGATGATGGAGTCATTTGATGATGGAGAGATTAAGGTGGTTGCTGAAGTGTTGGAGTGATTTGATGATGGCGTGATTTGATGAAGGGGTGATTTGATGATGGGGTGATTGGAATATGGAGTGATTTGATGATGGAATGATTTGATGATGGAGCAATTTGATGATGGAATGATTTGATGATGGAGCAATTTGATGATGGAGTGATTTGATGATGGGGTGAAGTGATGATGGGGAGATTTGATGATGGAGCGATTAGATCATGGAGTGATTTGATGATGGAGTGTTTTGATGATATGATCATTTGATGATGGATTAATTTAATGATGGAGTGATTTGATGATGGAGTGATTTGATTAAGGTGGTTGCTGAAGTGATGGAGTGATTTGATGATGGAATGATTTGATTATGGGGTGATTTGATGATGGAGTGATTTGATGATGGAATGATTTGATTATGGGGTGATTTGATGATGGAATGATTTGATTATGGGGTGATTTGATGATGGAGTGATTTGATGATGGAATGATTTGATTATGGGGTGATTTGATGATGGAATGATTTGATTATGGGGTGATTTGATGATGGAATGATTTGGTGATGGAATGATTTGATTATGGGGAGATATGATGATGGAATGATTTGATGATGTGGTGATTTGATGATGGGGTAAGTTGATGATGGAGTGATTTGATGATGGGGTGATTTGATGATGGAGTGATTTGATGATGGAGTCATTTGATGATGGGGTGATTTGATGATGGAGTCATTTGATGATGGAGTCATTTGATGATGGAGAGATTAAGGTGGTTGCTGAAGTGTTGGAGTGATTTGATGATGGCGTGATTTGATGAAGGG
>CM045746.1:27524465-27559465 GCA_024760905.1 Plotosus lineatus | reverse complement strand
CAGCCCGTGCATTGTTTGAATGTTTGAATGGCATGCTTTAATGTTTGAATGGCACGTTTGAATGTTTGAATAGCGTGTTTATCGCATTTCGTAAAAAGAACTTGTTTCATATACAGATACATAGACAAAAAAAATTGGAAAATGTTTTTCGCAACCTGGATTTTTCGTTTGCCGGACTATCGTAAGGTGAGGTACCACTGTACTCACTATTAAGCCACAAAAACTGCTAAAGTACTCAAGGTCATAGGACAAAACGTCAAGGTCACATAAGGCCATCTTACCAAACATATACTGCAGGCTGTTGTCATATGTTGCAGCCTTTGGACTGATTAAAAAAAAAAAGAAAGAAAGAAAACCTTTCACCAGTTTCTCACTACGAAAGGCTCATAAACTGGTAAAGGCTCTGAAGTCATAGGTCAAAGGTCAAGATCACATGATTCAAAACTTGTTCTTGCTCTGCAGACTAGATTCTTGGATTGTGACCAAACTCTCACCAGTTATTCTTTAATAAATTATTTATGAATTGGTGCAGACTCTCAGGCCACAGGGCCAAAGTTCAAGCACATGCGGGGGAAAAAAAAAAGAAAAAGGTTTATGGCAAAGGTATTCCAAGCAAAGCATTGTGTCAAATATTCTCCCCATTTCTCCCTTGCTTGGTAAAAGTTTTCGCTCTCTCACTTTAATCAAATGTCATTCTACAGTGTTCTGTGTTTTGTACTAAAGCTTAAAATGAACTCATCTCATATGAAAGCTCGAAAAGCAGTGAGCACCGGTGGAGACTGCCGGCTTCACCTTTGACCTCCGCAACCAAATGAGCCTACTTTTAGTAAGAACACACTCGGATTCATTATAGACACGTTCAAGATGGATGTTTGTATGAATGCGATGGTCCTGAAAAACACTTCAGGAAAAAAGTACGAGTTGTATTTTAAACTGTGATGTTTGTTTATGAGCACGAGTTCAGCTCTTTATAGGAGTATCGGTCACCATGACAACAGGATTGTGTAGCACATTAATACCTTTTTACTAAAAAGGTAAAATAAAATGTGGTGAATAAAGAAATAAAATATTTACAGCATTTTCTGAAGACTGATGGATTCTCTTGCCGGTTCGACTGAATATTCTGTGTATACTTCGATTCTTTGTCTTTATTTAGTCTTTCATTCATTTTCTGAACTCATTAATCCTAATTAGGGTCGCAGGGAGCCTGGCGCCCATCTCAGCTGACTCTGGGCGAGGGCAGAGTACACCCTGGACAGTTCTCCAGGCATTGCAGGGCAGTAATACGCTGACAGCTACACGTCTCCTCTTGACGAAAGTCAGCAATGGTTCTTTTACATGAACCTCCACCACAGACAGTGAGAGACATGACCGACCTATGATGACCCAGTTAGTGTACTGGGGGGTCTTTATTTGTTGTGCGTCTCTTTTGTGGATTTGGATCATGATTGCGTTTATGTGACAGTAGGCCAATCTTTGAATGGCAGGTGCAGCTACATGTGCTGCATACGAACGTAGTCAGTGTTGGATGGTCTGCTGATGGACGTGCTTTGGATTTTTCCCATAATATGACGTGAGGCATCACCATGTTGACGTTTGAAGTTCTGTACTAATGTACGACATGTGTGTCTCCAGAGTGCCCTGCCTTTAGCTGCAACCTCCCAGATTTTGGTGTTAATACTGCTGGTTTCAGCCTGGACCTCAGCTTGTATTTATAGTGTAGCAGTGACCAACCTAGATGACGAATGCCTTGTTACAGTTGGCGGTGGAAAATCTTTTTAGGGAGCCTGGAGTCCTCCATTTGAACAACATGCCCAGTCTTTACAGGCGATAATCTTTCAAGCATTCTCAAGACGTTAATAATAATAATAAAAAAAAATCTTCAGACTACATTGGGGGGCATGCGGGGGAGGGGGTTGATCATGATTATCCTATCAGATCAATGTGTTAAATGATATCATTTCCTGTTTCTTGTCAATCCAATTAGAGAACGTGAAGCACAATTACAGTTTAGTGTTGGAGCAACAGTGTGAGAGCAAACTTGGGCCATCTGCATTATCAACCCTGAGAGAGAGAGAGAGAGAGAGAGCAAAAGAGAAAGAGAGAGCGAGAACAAGAGAGAAAGCAATTGAGAGAGAGAGCGAGAGAGTGTGTTTGAGAGAGTAAGGCAAGCGTGAGAGAGAAGCGCTTCCTCTATAATAATAAGTCAGATTGTAATTAAGATAAACACCATAGTGCGATTTTCAGAAACAGCCACATCGACAGGCTCTCAATAAGCTACATAAAGATGTTATAGCACAGTCATAATCCAATTATAACAATCACCATGAACAGCCGTGGACTCTAGTGCTGCGAAGGGAATGTTTCACAAAACGGATGAATCCACAATGTTCCGTACGAGCACGAGCGAACGATACTGAAACTGCAATAACAAATTCAATCAGAGGGAAACTGATAGAGCACAAAGCACATGTTGGGACATGATTGGACATGTTGGCACATGATGGCGATAAGTGCACCGATTAACCTGTAAAATCTACCTGAGACTTTGGGTTTCGCTACAAAATCAAATATTTATAATGAAATACCTCAACCTAGTGTGCACCTAATAAACATTTATTCACTCATTACGTGCACTGATTTATGATTTCTTTGGACATTTCTATCATGGTAGTGTGTATGGATCACCTCCAAAATTTAATTTTTCATTACTTGTACCACAGAAAGTAACAGCAACAACAAAAAATTAAATATCCCTCGGACCAAGGCTCTCTCAGGATGCATTAGCTACCAAGACCACTTCAAAAGCACCCTCTACCCCAGGGACTGATTTCTTTGCAGATATTTCATTGCACTTCCTTTTATTTTGACTGCTTACTGATTGCAAGGTGGAAAGTGGCAGCATGGGAGGAGTTCCAGATACTAGTAGCACTTCCAGTAAACTCACATACAAAGTATAATAGTCTTGCAAAGCTGAAGATGTTCATTCATTCATCCTTCCATTCATTACTCATTCATGGGTAGTGGGCAAGCTCTTCTAGGCTTGAACGCAGTCATCACCGCGAAACACTAACAAGCTTACCGTCCTTGGCAATTTCAACACAACAGTTGGTCATGACAGCGCCAGCTGGGAAAGAGTGATTGGAAAGCATGGGGTCGGCAAGTGCAACAGCAACGGCTTGCTGCTCCTCCGGACCTGTGCTGAACATGGCCTTCTGATAACAAACACCGTCTTGTGTCTCCCTACCCGTAACAGGACTTCATGGATGCACCCTCACTCAAAGCATTGGTATCTCATTGACTTCGTCATCATCAGGAAGAGAGACAGACAGGATGTACATGTCACCAAGGCTATGTGTGGTGTGAAATGATGGACCTACCACCACCTCATTGTCTCTAAGCGTAACATCAGCATCCACCCCAAGAGACGTCCTCAGGGTATTAAAGCCCCCAAATGCCTGAACATCAGCAAGTTGAAAAGTGACAACAGCAAGCGGTCCTTTGCTGACACCTTGGCAGAATGCCTATGAGCTACAAGCTGGACAATCTGGATCTGGAAGCAGCTTGGAGCTCCCTTCGAGAGACAGTGTACAACACAGCCATGGAATGTCTAGGGCCTTCTACCAGGAAACGCAAAGACTGATTTGATGAGAACTGCATAGAGATCATGCAGCTGCCAGAGGACAAGCGTCGTGCCTACAAAGCGCACCTTGATGACCTGAAGTCAACAGCAAAGAATGATGCACTGAGGAATGCACACAGTACCATTCAACAGAAACTACGTCCAATGCAAAAATTGTGGCTGAGCAACAAAGCCAATGAGATTCAGGGCTACACAGACAGGAACAACATGAAGAACTTCTACAGTAGACTGAGAGAAGTCTACAGCCCTTCCTCATAGGATTCTTCCCCCCTTCTCTGTGCTCATCACGGACAAAGAGCAAATCCTTGACATATGGGCGGAGCACTTCACTACCATACTGAATCGCCACTCCACCATGAATGAAGCACAATGAATGACACAATGAAACCACCATGAATGGCACAATGAAGCCATCGACCAGCTGCCACAAGTTCTCATTGATGAGACGCTGGATGTCATGCCAACTTTGGAAGAGATCCAGAAGGCAATTCGTCTACTATCCAGTGGCAAAGCACTTGGCTCAGACTCTACCCTGGCCAAGATCAACAAAGAAGGTGGCACAACCCTGACTGAGAAACTTCATCAACTATTTCAGTTCATCTGGCAGCACGAGATGGTGCCACAGGATTTCAAGGATGCCTCCGTCATACACCTTTACAAACAAGGGAAACTGACAGGCCTGTGACAACCATAGCGGAATCTCCCTTCTGTCCATATCAGGCAAGATACCGGCAAGAGTTCCTCATCGCTCACCTGAGAGCCAGTGTGGCTTCCAGAAAGGGAAGGATTAGCAACATAGAATTTGCTACTAAAAAACTCCAAGAGAAGTATCAGGAACAGAACGTTGACCGATACTCCACCTACCATCTGACCAAGGCCCTTGATAATGTTAGCAGAGAGAGCCTTTGAAGAATCATGGTAATGTATGGTTGTCCTCGAAAATTCATTGCTATCAGTCATCAACTGCATGATGGCATGCTGAAATGAGTTCAAGACAATGGTGTCATCAGACCCGTTTCTTGTCTCCAATGGGGTGAAGCAGGGGTGTGTTCTCGCACCGTCACTGCTTAGCCTCATGTTCTCAGCCATGCTGGCGAATGCCTTAAGAGACACAGAGACAGGCATCGAGATCAGATGGATCAAACTTCAACCTCAGGAGGCTTCAAGCAAAAACTAAGGGTCGTTCAATCTGGCAGCATCAATGACTTTATGTTTGCTGATGACTGTGCTCTCAACACTGCATCCAAAGCTGACATGCAACACAGTGCTGACAAGTTCTCTCATGCCTGCAACAACTTCCACCTAACCATCAGCATGAAGAAGATCGAAGTACTGCATCAGCTAGCTCCAGAAAAGCCATATTTTGAACCAACCAAACATTACTATCAACAAGCGGAGACTGAACACAGTGGACAAGTTCACATACCTTGGTAGCACGCTCTCCAGAAATGCTGTCATCAATGATAAAGTGAATGCCAGAATCACCGAAGCAAGTGTTGCTATACTCTACAAGAATGTATGAAACAGGAGAGGCATCACTCTAAAGATCAAGATCAAAGTGAACTGGGCCATAGTTCTCACCTTACTGCTCTATGTCTGTGAAAAATGGACTGTTTACCAGCACTATGCTAGGAACCTGAAAAACTTCCACCTGGCTTGCCTCAGACTTGCCATAAAGAGACAACACAATGTACCAAACACCAAGATCCTGACTCATGCTGACCTGCCCAGCATCCAGACCTTCCTGATGCAGTCACAGCTCCCCCGGGCAGGACACATGGTTCGCATGTCAGACCATCGGCTCTCAAAAAAACTGATGTATGGCAAACTGGTACAAGGTAAACGCTCCCAGAGAGGCCAGAAAAAGTGCTTCAAGGACACCCTTAAACACTCTTGAAGGCCTTCAGCATCAGCCACGGCACATGGGAGCAGGCAGTACAGGACAGATCTGGATGGCGCTCTGTTGTCTACAGAGGTGTCAGTACCTGTGAAGCGAACAGGATTGCTACAGCAGAGCAATGCAGACAGGCCAGGAAGAACACCACCCATAGATCTCCATCTACTGCCCACCCCCATGTTCTCACTGCCAGAGACCTTTCCAGGTGCAGATCGGACTGATCAGTTGTCTGCGCACCTACAGACCACAACCACCCTAACTTCAGGATGTCGAGATGGTCCTTGTCATGGAGCCATGGACAAGCACACTCATTCATTCATCCATCCATGCATCCATTATTCATTCATTCCTTCATTCATTCCTTCATCCATCCATCCATCCATCCATCCATCCATCCATCCATCCGTCCATCCACCCAGTAATTAATTTAGTCAATTGCCAAACTGCTGAATGCTTACTTTTGAGGCGGCTGTGTGAAGGCGGGCTACACCCTGAAAATCCCACCAGCTCATCCCTCCGGGCCATTCTTGAGAAAGCTGAAAATAATTTTCTTCAAATTTGGCACAAATGCCCCCTTAACTTAATGATGAACAGATTAGATTTTCTATTTCATGTGTCAAAGGACAACATCACTGTGGCCTTAATTCATTGAGGCAAATTTTATTTGGGAACTCCTGCCTCGAAGTGGCCAACGGAGGATGAAAAATCGCCTAAATGTCCCTGTGTGCATCAAGAATAAAGACACTGATTGACACCTAAAACTACAGACTAGTCAAGGCCCTGCAGGTAGTCCGAGAGAGAGAGAGAGAGAGAGAGAGAGAGAGAGAGAGAGAGAGAGAGAGAGAGAGAGAGAGATAATCTCTTTGGGTGTTGAGGTTAATGCATCAGTATGCACTTCATAACTGAATTGATTCTTGTCTCTTATTTCTCTGTTTCAATCACAAACTCGCCCACAAGCTTTTGCTCAGCTCTGTCGCGAACAGAAAGAGAGAGAGAGAGAGAGAGAGAGAGAGAGAGAGAGAGAGAGAGAGAGAGAGTCTCTTTGTCCAAGCTTTTTATTTATTTCAGTTATTTACAACATTCTCTCTCTCTCTCTCTCTCTCTCTCTCAGATGCACAGACATTGATATGACTTTTAATAGTCCAAGAGGACTCTGAGAAGTCACCACAGCCTCAAGTGCTTAATAATAAAAAACAGAAAGTTTGAACTGTTGCATGGAGCAGCGACAAGATTTCACCCTCAGAGTGGTACCACCATGCTTCCTTCTACCCCGTCATAAACCTTGAACTGCACCAGCCTCCTTTGCCTATACCTACCTTCTCCTGCCCACACCTAATGGCCACAACGGATTCTCTGCTCCCATCTACTGCTTCTGATGATGTTCCAACTGTACTTGCATCCCTTCAACCCATGACTGCACCTTTGGATTGGTGGTGCGATTTACATCCTACCCAATCTGCTCCTGCTCTGACCACTGCATGGTAGCTTTCACAAAATCACCGACTAAACACTTGCAGTCCTGCAGGAACGTGACCCTCACCCATCTGTTCCAACAGATACTCTGATCCCAACAATGTCATACACAAACTACTCAGCATGGGCCAGGTCCACATGCTTTCATAATTCTCTCTCTCCACCCTGAGATTTTCACATTCATTTGACGTGCAGAACCTCTAACCGGACACATCTGCTTCTTCAGGAACCCCAACCACACCTGTTTGCTCCAGAAACTCAGACAATGCCCATTTGTTCTTCCAGAAGCCCTTCCCCTATATGTTCCACCCATGCTTGCACACCACCTATCAGGCTTCTTTAGAAACCCAGCTCACACTAATCTGCTCCTGCAGAAACTCTGACCACAACCCTAATCTTTTGCAGAAATTCTGACCACACCCCTAATCTCCTGCAGAAACTGTGGCACGTTCATATGGTCCTATAGAGACCTAGGCTCCTGCTCCTGCACAAACCCTGGCTTCACTCGTTTGCGCTGCAAAAACACTGACCACTCTTATGCACTCCTGCAGAAACTCTGACCACACTCATACTGCTTTGGGGAGGCACTAACTGCACCCATCCTGTCCTGGGGAGGCACTGACCACACCCATACTGCTTTGGAGAGGCACTAACTGCACCCATACTGTCCTGGAGAGGCACTGACCACACCCATACTGCTTTAGAGAGGCATTGACCACACCCATACTGCTTTGGAGAGGCACTAACTACACCCATACTGTCCTGGGGAGGCACTGACCACACCCATGCTGCTTTGGAGAGGAACTAACTGCACCCATACTGTCCTGGGGAGGCACTGACCACACCCATACTGCTTTGGAGAGGAACTAACTGCACCCATACTGTCCTGGGGAGGCACTGACCACACCCATACTGCTTTGGAGAGGCACTGACCACACCCATACTGTCCTGGAGAGCCACTGACCACACCCATACTGCTTAGGAGAGGCACTAACTGCACCCATACTGTCCTGGGGAGGCACTGACCACACCCATACTGCTTTGGAGAGGCACTAACTGCACCCATACTGTCCTGGAGAGGCACTGACCACACCCATACTGCTTTGGAGAGGCACTGACCACACCCATACTGTCCTGGAGAGGCACTGACCACACTGCTTTTCTTGTCAAAATCTAAACAAGACTTTTCTAATTACAGTACATACATTTACTTGTACACAATCTCTGACCACGCCTACCCGATCCTGTCCAAAAACGCAAGCTCTGCTTACTCCCAACACAGTCCTTCCTCATGTATCTGAGGCGGTTTCCTGTAGATTATGTGTTTGGGGGGATGTGTCCTTGTACAGAATGCAAATGAACTCCCTTCATTCCTTCAATAACAGTTCCACCGGGCATTCACCATTCTAAGTGCTTAATTTACCAAATTTAAGGTTAGCACGCGGTCCATATATGTGATGTCACTGTTCTAAACGCTTGGCTCCGAGTCCAGGTTCACCCTGTCAGTGCACGTTGAAATTGAAAATCTTTAAAATATATATTTTAACACTAATAGAACTGAACCGAGGCATCTAACCCCCAGTAAGTGATGTGTTTGTGGAATTTTACTGAAGGTGAATACAAGTGTGCTCTCTCTCTCTCTCTCTCTCTCTCTCTCTCTGTCTCTCTCTCACACACACACACACACACACACACACACACACACACACACACTACCCCCCCCACACACACACACACACACATCTTATGACTGCCTGATGGTAAAAGCGTTGTTGGGTTAGCGGCGGGATCCTCACATACTGGATATAATTGTATTTTCAGCCATTTGGCAAGAGTTAGTGTCAGGAGCAGGATGTTAAAATGAGCTGCAGCTCCACTTTAGTGCAGCGTTAAGAGGGTTCTTCAGACACATTTAGGAACACAAACACACACACACACACACACACACACACACACACACATACATACACATACACATACACAGACAAATACACACACACACACACAGAGAGAGAGAGAGAGAGAGAGAGAGAGAGAGAGAGAGAGAGAGAGAGAGATGATGATGATGATGATGATGATGATGATGATGATGATATGATGATGATGATGATGATGATGATGATGATGATGATGATATACTGTACACCACCCGTGGAAAAGCTTAATCCTGTACTTACATGTCCCATCCATGAACGTGGTCATGTGAGAGACTCTCTGAGTTTTAATCAAGGTGACATTCACGCCGAGAGGAACTCAGGCAAGTTCAGAAGCAGCTCCTCAGATGAATTAGGAAACATGGGTGTAGCCCTTATTCGTGCTATCCTGCCGGCACCTGAGTCATATTCAATGACGTGAATGTAATGAAAATAAAATTCAGCAGGAAGGCAGAAATTGGACGAGTTGTTGAATCCCTATGAAGCCCTTTCGTATTCTTGTGAGAGTTCCAAGATGTGCAGTTAGATTTCGGGTAGGAGAGATAGCATCCTTTAGTTCTGTCAGAGACTTGATCTATTACAAATACACCGCTAAGTATTGTTCATTCTCTGGAGTGATAAAAAAGAAAGGATGAGCAGTAACTCCGGAGGAAAGTCGCCATGCAGCAGGAACAATGCAGTAAACAGGCCGAGTCATATCGGAAGGTCCACAGTACGTTGAGTTGACGGAATTAGTGGAGAAAAAAAAAAAAAAAACAACTCTCGTTTGAAGGACTTATGAGATGGTTGGTATTCAACCTTTCCAGTTCACTCAAGGTCAAAAATACAGTCTCAGTTTTCCCAACCCTGGATTTAAACTGGGGTATGATGTCCACTATCTCCACGATTCAAAAAAGCCTGGAGTTCCACGATATATAATCTTGACTGGAGCACGATTTGGCGGGAAAACAGGAAACCGTTCACATCCAAGAGTGGTGGATGTAGTGGTTAAGGTGCTGGGCTCATGATCAGGAGGTTGTGTGTTCAAATCCCAGTTAGACCCCTACTGTGCTAAGACTCTGGGCAGAGTCTTTACCACAAGTGTGCCTCTGTTCACCCAGCAGTATAAATGGGTAAAATATACTGGGAAGGTAACCTGCGATGGACTAGTGTCCCATCCAGGAGGACCTGAACTCCTGGTCGGAAACCGGGAATAAGCACCGGCCTGATGAGCCACTATGTTTGGATGTAAAAAGCCCAACTGACTTTCATATCCAAGAGATGCCGGGTTCCCCAGTTCATCCGGATCCTCTACGGTGGCGTATCAAGGTCTGTTATGCTCTACTGCAACATATCATGCGTCCCACATTCTATTACAAGCGCCACCAAATCGTAATACATCATAATAACTGCGCTAAAAGTTTTGATCGTCAAACATTTTATTATGATCATCACAAATCCACCAAGTTCCCTCAAGATCATCACGATTCGATCCAACGACCCACCAACGCCCCTCAAGATTTTCTCAAATCGTGGAAATCACAGACATCGTGCCGCGGTGTGAACCCATGGTAATAGTGCTCCATGGTAACGGCATGTCTATCAGCACTCATATCCAAATTAGACACGCTTGATCTCCAAATGGCTCATTTTGGAAGCCCCTGCCTCGTGCTGATGGAGATCTATATGGACCCAGATGTGCACTAACATACTGTGAACACGATTCTCTTCCCCACAATTACTTAGACTTACAGTTGTAGAACCAACCGGATCACATTTTGGACTGTAATGAATTTCTCGTATATGTTGGCTCCACCCAAATGAGAATGGGTTTCCGTTTTGGATCTGGTTCCTCTCAAGGCTTCTTCCTCGCAACTACTGAGGGAGTTTTTCCATGTACCGTTGTCGTGGGCGACGCTCATTGTGGATGTGTAGGGATTATAGGAAATGTTTAAATTATTTAATCTTTATAAACTCGGACTTTTACTGTGAGAAGCTGCCTTGCGACAACAGTAAAAAGCAGATAATAAATAAAACTGAACTGAATTGAATTGAAATGTGATCCTGCACTGACCCTGACCTTTGACCTGGGGATTCCAAAATGAAATCGCGTCTGGGATCCAGGCAGCGTGTTGTCATGTTTTATTTCATAATCAAACGGATGTGGATGATAAAAATTCCTGTCCAAGATGGCATCAGGTGGAACTGTCCAAGATGGCGCTTGAGTGAAGGCGACATAAACGACAGCTCAGTTGTTAGCCAATGGGAGGCCAGCGGGGCGGGATGTTTGAACGTCGTTGATGGAAGAGCAGCTCGTGCATTGTTTGAATGTTTCAATGGCGCATTTTAATGTTTGAATGGCAAGTTTGAATTTTTAAGATGGCACTTTCGTAACGTGAACTTGTTTCATATACAGAGACAAAAATTTTAGGAAAATGCGTTTCGAAACCTGTGCTTTTCATTTGGTGAGACTTTTATAAAGTGAGGTACCACTGTAGTTAATAGTTAATAGTTTTACAGATCTGCACGAGGCTTCAAATTAAACATGTAAATATATTAAAAACATCCATCCATATGCTGGACCTATTAATCCTGCTGGGGTTGCAGGGAGGCTGGTGCCTGTCGCAGTCGTCTCTGGGCAACAGTGGGTGTTGTTGTTCGCCTTTCGAGTTCGAAGATGACCATGACTTCATATTGGGTGAAGTCGTGACTTGCTCTTGTCCCGGTCTATCTGGGTCCAGTGGCACGACATAGTCGAGATGGCTGGATATGTCAGGGTGCAGTGGATGGCCAGCAGTGTCCCGTTTTTCTCACTGTGCCCTAGTTGTGCTCCATGATGCTTTGCTGGGTCCACTTTCTTGTCCGTTGGACTAATTTGGCAGTTTCTTCCACACACTCAGCCGGGTCCAGTCTTTGAATGCGTAGGTAGACAGGTCCTACTCTTACCGACTGTCTTGTGGCATGCAGACAGGACAGTGGAGGCTCGTGGTGGCTGGGGCGCCACACCTCATCAAAGGTCCAAAAGACCTGCCCACTGCCCTCAACAGTGGGGTACACCATGAATGGACCACCAATTCACTTCAGGGCCAAAAACAAACAAACAAACAAACCTATCCACAATCACTGTGAGATCTCGGAGGGATTTGGCACCGTCAAACAGCCTAATGTGGATGTCTTTGGAATGTTGGAGGAAATCAAAGTACCTGGAGAAAACCCATACAAACACAGGGAGAACATGTAAAGTCCACTCAGAACCCAGAAGCCCGGGACTCAAACCCAGGACCTTTTTGCTGTGAGGCGGATGCGCCTACCTCTCCCAGCCCACGCGGCCCAAAATAAAACGGTATAAAGTAAATTAGCACATAATGTCAAAATATCTATTTTATACCATGACATTTGAAATAATAAAATAAAATGACAAACCTCACACACAAACCCCCCAGAATAAACGACTGACATCATTTTCTTTGACAAATAAAGAAGAAAAAAAAGCAAAAAGCTGTTCAAACAGCAATAACGAGTCGTGACTTTATTGTGTGTTGGTTCAAAAATCTGAAGATCTTTCCTTTAATATTGATGAATAAAACACGTCACTCCTTTATTTTCCTCTCCAACAGAATCATCTGGGAGTTTTATAGCCCGAGTGAAATTCTGAGTGAAATATGAGCAGAACTACACGCATCATTTCCTTCAAAACAACAAAAGTACTTGCACAGAAGCTCCCGACGTTCCAGCTTGTGTGCGCAGAAGAATGCGGCCTCGGCATTTTCAAAATGACTTCTTCATCCGACAGAGAAATCTACATTTTCTCCAAACTTCTCTGCGGTTCCTCCCATTTAGCCGTAATTCCGCCGGGAGCGACGGCTTTGCAGATCGCGTTCAGAAGCTGAGGAGCCGTTTTTAAAGCATGTCGTGTTGGTTTACGACGAACATTTTAGACACGGTGGATGAGCAACAGATTGAAAACAAGTTCAAATATTGAGCTGCTGACTCAAATCAACAGCAAGTCGCTGTTTTATCAGATTCATCCGCAGCCTTTACGTATCATTTCACTTTCCCGACCACTTAATCCTACTTGGGTTGGGGTGCGGGTGGAGCATATCTCAGCTGAGATTTTGTCTGGGCGAAAGCAGGGTACACCCTGAAAAACTCACGGCTATATTTCAAGGTAACACACACACACACACACACACACACACACACACACACACACACACACACACACACACACAGAAAACCATTCATGCTCACTTACACATAAGGGACGACTTGAAACAGCGACTCCGCCCACTGTGCAAGTCTTGGCCTGTCGGAGGAAACCGCCCAGTCCAAGACTCAAAACCTATGACCTTTTTGCTCTGAAGTGGACATGCTTGCTCAAGATCATCATTCTATTAATTGCAATGTGGTCTGTATAAAACCTCACGGCCACCCCGGAGACAGCAGTACTTAAAGAGAGGCCGCAGAGAGGCGGCGGATGATAATCGAATGATAATGCTAAGACACAGCAGTCTCGCGTGTCTCCCACACAAAACACAGACGGAGACTTATGGTTGCCATCAAAGAGAAAAGTCATAACTGACTTTGATTTGCCGGGAAGAGAAAAGAGAACATTTAATTATAAACTCGGAAAAAGACAACAGGGACAACAACAAGAAAAGGCTTTTCTTTTGATTGACAGGGTCTCTCTCTCTCTCTCTCTCTCTCTCTCTCTCTCGCTCTCTCTCACTTAGACAAATACAGTTTCTCAGTGAAGTCCAAAATATTAAGTAGCTCTCAGAGAAGACGAGTATTCGTTATGATAGTCAACGGACGACTCTCCGAGTCTTTACTTTACAGATACGTTAATCTCATTGAAATAAAAACTGGTTATTGATGGAGTGATTGTTTAAAATTATAAACACACCTTAAAAATTCACAATGCAGCCATTCTCCACTTTTAAAAAGTCGTCTCCGCTGTACAACCGTACGACCAACACCATGCTTTAACCAAACCGCTAACCCTGACACTTCCAGCCGGTTGGGTGCTGGGCAGGTTTTACTTATCAAACAACTCAGCATCAGTTGACGGTGCTATCAGGCTCTGAGGTTATTCTGGGAACACTGGAGAAAAGCTGGGAAAACACCCTACCTGGGATGAACGGCATCATTTATTCATTTTCTGAATCTCTTAATCTTAATTAGGGTCACGGGGAGGCTAGTGCCCATCTCAGCTGACTCCGGGCGAAGGCAGGGTATACACTGGACAGCTCCCCAGGCCATCGCAGGGGCAACACTCACACAACCCTTCATACTCGCTCTCACAGTTAAGGGTATAGCCACTTAGCCTACTGTGTGTGTTTTTGGACTGTGGGAGGAAACTGGAGAACCCGGAGGAAACCCAATGCAAGCATGGGGAGGACAAGTAAACTCCACACAGAAACGCCCGAGCTGAGAATCAATCCCAGAAAACTTCTTGCTGTGAGGTGGATGTGCGAACTGCTATGCCACCGTCCACCTGAATGGCATCACGCACAGATATTCAGAGCAAGAAATAGAGAAATTTAGACAATTCCAACACTCCAAAACCCGACCTGTTTTTAGGAGGCGGGATGAAACTGAAGCGCTGAGAGAAACCGCGCACAGAAACAGGAAGTACATGCAAAAACAAACAAACAAACAAAAAACCTCCACGCAGACACAAACCTCAGCGATGCCGCCCACTCCACCGCCTGATCCGCAAATTTATATTTGAATTTCACAATAATGTTATTACCTTGTTATCAAAGTTGACACGTGATTGGATTCTGAACCCGGCCGAACCCCCAAAAGAGCCTGTAATCAGGTTCTCTGCATATTAACTGTTGCATCTTCCAGTTCAAACAACAGAACACATTAAATATGGAAATTAAACAAACATTCGTGGTTCCTGGTTGTCACGTTGCATCAGTGTTTCTCGGATCTTGTTCCGAGATATCGCACTTCAAAGACGTTGTGCAATCTTGCGGCAGCCTCTTGATCAGAAGTGAGTGTTCAAAGCAATTGAAGTTCGTGTTTGTCATCCCGTGCATACGAACACACCCACGATCGTGCAACGTTGCTTTTAGATTGCAATACACACATCAACTGGTCCGAAATAAAAGGACGTGCGAGCGACTGTAACGTGTCATCTGCGCAGATCACGTCAAAGGCTCGCTTGGCAAGGTGTAGGCAGTTCAATACTCGTTAGGATGCGTCCAAAGCCGGACAGAAACTGGCCGGCGTACGGCTGAGGTGGCCGGAGGGAAGGGGGGGTGTTCTTGGCTTGAAGCTGGTGTGGAAGCAGTGCAGAATGGATTAGCAGAAGGCCAACGTGAACACCTGCTCTTACTTTAACAGCGATCACTAAACACTGCGATTCAGCGCTGCGTTGAACTCTTTTTAAATATCACTTCATGACATCACTTAGCTATACCATTGTACCTCGATTTACGAGTGTCTCTTATAACAAATTTTCCATGATACAAGCTTTGATCCCACCAAAAATCTGCCCCATCCAACCAAGCGAATTTTCGACTTGCGAGCTCTGCTGGGGAAATGGCTTTTCTGGGCCGATTAGCCTTGTATTCTTCTGCAAGTATTCCTCCGTGCTCCGAAAACGCCCGGTGGAGTGCTTCTCAATTATTTTCTGTGATGCCCCTTAGATGAAGACCCCCCCCCCCAGCACCCCACGCATGACTATAAATAGTGTTTACTGCACTTCATATTGTTTGCTCGATGCTTTTTCTCTACACCATAGGGAACACAGTGAGAGTGCCACTGCCGCCTACTGTAGAGGATGCACAATTACACTTAAGGTTGATCCAGTGTGTTAAAAAAGCATGTTCCTCAGGGTCATACGCGCCAATTATCCTTGTTAAAACAGTTTTTAAAATCTAAAAAAAACAATAATAAATAAATAAAAAGTTTAAAAAAGTTGTGCAAGTTAATGTTAAGTGCTATTCTTAAGTTCAGACACACTTACTGTATTGTTTATTGCCTTATTGTTTATTCTTGTTTTATTATTATTTATTTTTAATTGTGGTATTATTAATGTTACTGTACATGTATTATTATTGTCAAATGTTTATTGTTACATGTTTATCTTTAATATATTTGGTCAAATTTCCGTGTTTGTGTCAGGTTATATGAGTTTGGGAGGGGTTAGGACAGATTAATTGGCTTTCTACTGTTTCCGACGGGAATTTTTGTTTCATCTAACGAACTTTTCCACTTACGAGCTCGCCCTCGGAACGGATTAATTCCGTAAGTCGAGGTACCACTGTATTTACATACATTACAGCGACAGCACAGTCGCAGGCAAGGCAGGAGCGGCCTCAGAATATTTCCTTAATTTCCGAGATATGAGAGAGTAAATCGTAGGTGTTTATTTGGGTCTAATCAGGTTTTAGAACGTCTCTTTAACGGCAGCGCTGGCAGCCCACAAATCCCTCGCACTCGCTCTTCAGTTTTCACACCACAGGCAATACGATGACGCATAAAAGAAACAGTTTGGCTTGTCACCACTCAACAAGCTTACTGAAGCTTTGCAAATCTCTATTTTAAGGAGAAATAAATGATTACCACAACAGGCTCAGTGGTTTTTTTGTTTTTTTTTTTTGTTTTTTTGTCCTCCTCCTCCTCCTCCTTGGCAGAATGTTTCAGGTAAATGTGTGAACAGTGCAGCTAGATACGGTTCACTCAAGGCAAGGCGTGAGTGTAACCTTTAAATTAAAGTCTAGAGGCGGTCCTGGAAATCGGTTAAGATGTGTTAAAGCCGCCAGATTCTGTATATATCTGAGGACCTTAACGTGTGAAGAAACAGAGAGGTGAGGATGTGCTAGTGCTTTACACACACAGGCGTCAAATTCAAGTGTGCGGGGTGGATTTTTATTTATTTATTTATTTATTTTTAAGGATTGGCTTTACTTGCTCACTCGGAAAGATTTATCACTACAAAGTAATCCAATGCTCTGTTGACTGATCAGTTTTATCCTAATGGGTGTGGTCCTGTCCAGGGTGACACCGCCTCATCCTCAAAGTTTAAGGGATCCATGAATGGTTTTATAAGTTAAAAAAAAAAAAAAAAAAAAAAAAATCTAAAACATATAATATGAACCTCACAGCCATTCAGATCTCAAGCCAACAACCACGTGGATGATTTTCGGACTCAGAATAAATTTAAATGTCGGAATTTCCTGTTCTGGGGAACACGTAAGGCTGCAATGTCCAACATCATCAGGAAAATACAGTGGTACCTCACCTTACAAAATTAATTTGTTCCAGAGCTTTTCTCTTAACCTGGATTTTTCGTGAATTGAACCGCATTTTACATGTAAAACGCGTGATTTGTTACAAGACTCAGGAAATGACCCCATAAACCCTTTAAACATTATAAAAGTATACCTTTTCAGACCTTCTGCTTCAATATCGTACCGATGGTAGACGGGTTTGGCCATATTCCATTGCAATATCACGAGCCCGCTTCCTCTTTTCACTCGCACCGGAAATCCCACGCACGCGTGTGTGTGCATGCGTGTGTTGACCATGTCTTCTTAGCAGAGTTATAATCTTGCAAATGTTTATGGAAGGTTAAAAGCCTGAGTCAAGAAACAGTAACTCTGTCCTTTACACGAAAAACATTATGGGAGATGCAGCTCCATAATAGCCAATGGGAGGGAGCTGCGTCATCCCTCCTAGTCAATGGGAGGCCAGCAGGGCGGGATGTTGGGAGATAGCCAATGGGAGGGAGCTGTGTCATCCTTCCTAGTCAATGGGAGGCCCGCGGGGCGGGATGTTGGAAGATAGTCAATGGGAAAGCAGCTCGTGCATTGTTTACATGTTTGAATGGCGCGTTTGGCTCGTTTCGTAAGGAGAACTTTTTTCGTATGCAAAGACAAAACATTTTGGAAAATGTTTTTCATAACCTGAATTTTTCATTTGCTGGGACTATCGTAAGGTGAGGTACCACTGTACCAAGGAAGGAGACACATCTCAGGACATCGTGATATGTACGGTACATTCCTCCGACGGAGATGGATAGACTTTTATTTATAGAATGTACAAATAGGATTCCTTCGTATTTGTGAAAAGGGGACTCACTCATTTATGTGAAATATAATTGTCAGGTCACATGACCAGAAAATGCTGGTGAAACTTCTGGTTTCAGAAGAAACTCAACACCATAAATGTCATCACCTGATAGCTGTTAAATTCAAAATATATTTTATTATCTTTTTGATTTATTTCCCTTTCAGAGAAAATATACAATGGTAAAGTCACATTTATTTATTTATTTATTTTATTTATTTTTTTTTTAAACTGTCAGACCCTGAGGTTATTTGTTTAATGTGTGATAGCACATGGAAACTAAACAAATAAATAAAATGAATTTTGTCGTCAATTTTTTGGTCTCAGTTTAAATGACAATAAACGATGCAGATGAGCTCTAAGGACACACGTGTGCACACGTGACAAGTGTGTAATGTACGGAGTCCCTGTATACTGCACATATGCATAACAACACCATAGTGCAGTGGTTTGCATGCCCACGTCACAGCAAAACGGTCGTGGGTTTGGTTCCCAGGTGAGGTCCCCCCCCATTTTCTCATATCCAGTTCCCACCCATCAGGCATTGCCTTCCCTGTCACATGACCACCACCGACCAGGGAGGTCCGTGACATGCACGAGCCACCTGCCTCTTTTCAAACTGCAGTGCATACATGTTTGGGGGCAAGTCTAACACACTGAGAAGGAAAGCCAGATCTGCCCCCTCATAGAAATGAGCTCACAGAACCATGAATGGTTGCCAGTCAGTGTGAGTGACACGGAAAAGAGAGTATGCCATCCCTCCCTCTCATGACAGCTAGGCCAATCAGCTTCCATGGACTTCCGGCCACAGATAGCTGTGGCATTAACCTGGAATCGAACTTGCAATCTCCGGATTTATTGTCATGCACCTTATCGATGCACCACTTGGGAGCCTGGCGGGGGCACTGCTGTGTGGAGTTTGCATGTTCTCCCCGTGCTTTCATTGTTTCCTCCAGGTACTCCGGTTTCTTCCTACAATCCAAAAATATGGATGGTCAGCTGACTGGTGCTTTCAAAATCACCCATATGCGTGACAGTGAGGTTGAATGATTGTATGCGTGCTGGCCCTGCAATGGCCTTAGTGAGCTGTTCTGGGTGTGCCTCACCTTCACCAATAGTCGGCTGAGATGGGTGGCAGCCTCCCCAAGACCCTCATAAAGATTAAGTTTTTTCTAATAGTTCATCGTTACATATTCAAAGCATGATTGAAGTCGAGCAGGATTGAGTCCAACACTTTGAGCTGTGCTAATATCGCTGTCTAGCATATACTACACAAGCACTCCGTCCAGTTATTTAAGTAAAAATTACCTGAAAACACACACACACACACACACACACACACACACACACACACACACACATAGATGAAGAAAAAAAAAACCTAAAATGAGAATATTATGGTTTATTTATCCATTTTAAAATACAACGATGATGATGATGATGATGATGATGATGATGATGATGATGATGATGATGATGATGATGATGATTCATGTGACTGTGATAAACTGCGAGTGAGTGTCCATGTTTACGATTCAAGCATTATTTGCTCAGGATGTTTTTTGTTTCTTTTGAATACTGTACTGACACAATGGACCAATCAGATTGCAGAGTTGCTGTGATGTATATATCACCAGTAGATACCATATTGCCTTAAAAGGATGTAGATATTCCCCTGGATTTTGACTTCACTGGTTTTCTTTACCCTCATGTATATCTATTGATAAATGTTTATATCCCCCTACAGTATGATAAATGAGACCTGCAAAACTGTATTCTTACTAAAACAGGTTTTTTTAAGCATGACAAAGCCGTATGACACACACACACACACACACACACACACACACACACACACACACACACACACACACACACACACACGCACGCAGACATGCACACACTGATATATACACATGCGCACACACACACACGCAGGCACACACAGATACACAGAAACACACAGAGACATTCACACATACACACATATGCAGAAACACACACAGACACAGACACACACAAATATACACACATACACACAAACATACACACACAAACACACATATATACACACACAAACGCTGCGCGCCACACACACACACACACACAAACACAGAGACAGTGACAGACACACAGATACACACAGAGAAACACACACAGACAAATACACATACACAAACACACACACACACAGATATACACACACAGATATACACACACACACACACACACACACACACACACACACACACACAGACGCAGCCAGACAGACAGACAGACCCACCCACACACACACACACACACACACACGCAGACAGACAGACAGACCCACACACACACACACACACACACACACACACACACACACACACACACACACAGACACAGACACACACACACACACACACACAGACGCAGACAGACAGACAGACAGACCCACACACACACACACACACACACACACACACACGTGCACACACACTCACACACACACACACACACACACACACACACACACACACACACACACACACACACACACACACATTTCCACTTGTGTGAACACACTCTCAGCATCGCTGTCTCACCGTACAACTTTCATGGGTCACCAAATATTTCACCCTGTAAGATGAAACTTTATTGATTTTTATTTTTATTTATTTATTTCATATCTAGAAGAAACTTGCTGAAGTGCTCAGTGTCACACTTTTATCCAAAACATAGTGAGTTTAAAACACGAAACACAGAACCCTGATCCCTCGGGTCTCTTTCAGGAGGTCCTGTGTATTAATAGCGGAGTGTATTCCTGCTTCGGCTTCATTGCAACGAGATACGGATTCATCTCACGCCGATATTCAAAAGGTCCCGTGTTTTTATTTACCAGGATTTTGTTTACTTGTATCATTTACAGCCTTGGACCAAATTCTGTGTACTACCATCCAGGATCATTTCTATCCTCCGTTCATCTTCAGTAAGCATTTTGTCCTGATATGGATTGAACTTCATCCAGAGTCTATCCCAGAAACATCAGGCACTGAACAGGATTACACCCTGAAAAGGAAGTGTACACTCCTTCATTCACACCACAGCACAGATAATCCACTAAGCAGTGTGATGCTGGGTCATGGGAGGAGACTAGAAAACCTGGAGGAAATCCACAGGCAGAGTTTACCATAAGCTCAGGATTGGATCAGAGTACATACAGTGATCAGTCATAAGTGACGCCACCTGACCGGTCTGCCAAGAGGCTGCTCCTGTGCCCAGTTTACAGGCCTATATCAGTGTCAAAAGGACTCCATCCATCCATCCAGCCAGCCATCCTTCCATCCATCCATCTGTACACCCATCCCTCTATCCATTTTGCATCACTCATCTGAGGTTGGGTCACAGAGGCAGCGCCTCTAGAAAGGAAATCCGGGCACCTCTTTCCCCAGTAACAATCTTTAGATCTTCCAGGAGGATCCTGAGGCATTCCCAGGCCAGATGGTCCAGGCTTGACCTGAGGTCTCTTCACAGTTGGACACCCCTAGCAAATACCTGAACCAAACCAGATGACTCTTTTTAATGTAGATGAGCAGTGGCTCCATTCCGACTCCCAGAGAACGTCCAAGCTCTACATCATCTCATCTCCAAGCCTGAGCCCAAACACCTTCCAAAGGAAACTCATCCAGACACCGATATCCACAATCTCATTCTTTCTGTCACAACAGAACTGCAGAAGTCTATGATTTTGAAAATATTCACATTTCCTTTACCCTGTTGGCTTCATCTGTTCAAATCCCATGTCTGTGATAAAGATTTTGCCCCCAGCTGGAAAACATCTGCTTTACAAAACCATGATCTCCTGCTCCGCCCTCTGGTCCTGCAGAAGAACGATTATTGGAGCTGTCCTGATGATGCCCTGCTTTCCTGTATGGTCGGTCAATTAGCCATTAGCTCCTACTGACAAATCTCTATTTAGATCTTTCATTGTTTATTAGTCCATTTGTGTAATGGATCTGTAATCAACAGCAGCGCTAATTATCATAAGGCTTGTCCCAACGTCAACTTGCATACATGACATGGTGCAGTCATGGGTGCCATCCTGTGGCCCATAATGAGTACGATAATAAGCGACAATGACATCGCCTGCAGGATCGAATGGTAATGACAAGCGAAAGCGTAATGATGTTAATGACTGTAACACTTCGTCCCCAGAGATGTTGCGTCGAGACGATGAAAACATTTTCAAAGGCAAAATTGTCTGATCCAAATCCGACATCTGAGTTATTTGTGTTCATTTGGTTTTTTTTCCTGATAATTATCAACTTTCTGATAAAATAGACTATAATTGAATTTGTATATATGTGTTAAAGCAGAAATATAATCACGTTCTGACAAACCGAAGCAGTAAATGGATTAGAAAAGCTTGTTTGAGACCAGTAGATTGACTTATCTCATGAAAACATGACGCCGCATTTAACATATGCGTTTACAATGCTGGGGGATTCATTTCTCTGGAAATATTGATGTCTTCATTTTGTTTATTTGAAACTGGTAATTCTACAGACATGTACAATCTGCTCCGAAAGTCTTCGTATTTCATCTCTCTGTCAACCAAGACTCAAAATCAATCTCCGACTGTGCGTGGAAAATTGAAATGGCTTACAAAAGTCTTCAGTTTGTAAGCAATCTCAAAGCAGCAACAATCACAGCCCATATAGTACAGTAAATATTATAAGATATAGTTCAGTGCTTACAAAGTCTGACACTCTCTCTCTCTCTCTCTCTCTCTCTCGCTCTCTCTCTCCCCCTCTCTCTCTCTCCCTCTCTATCTGTCTGTCTGTCTGTCTCTCTCTCTCTCTCTCTCTCTCTTTCTGTCTGTTTCTCTCTCTCTGTCTCTCTCTCTGTCTGTCATTCTCTCTCTCTCTCTCTCTCTCTCTCTCTCTCTCTCTTGTCCCCCTCTCTCTGTCTCTTTCTGTCTGTCTCTCTCTCTCTGTCTGTATGACTCTCTCTCTCTGTCTGTCTGTCTTTCTGTGTCTGTCTGTCTCTCTCTCTCTCTCTCTTTCTGTCTGTCTGTCTGTCTGTCTCTCTCTCTCTCTCTCTCTCTCTCTCTCTCTCTCTCACACACTACTTTTCTGAGGGTACCTTACATACATAATGTCCATGAGCACATACGAGGGGTGGATATTGGAATTTGTAACAAAAAATGGTGATAAAAACTCTGTATGGACTCTGCCTCGGTAAAAAGTCACTTCAAGGACTAAATTACATGGTACACGAGGCTTATATTTAATTTGAAATTTCTATTAGTCGCCATCATGGCTCCAGCAGACAATGAACAAAATAAGGTCTTCTTTCAGAAGATTAGTATTATTATTATTATTATTATTATTATTATTATTATTATTATTTAATCAGATAAGGACAGGGACAACAGTAGTCTGATTGAAAAAGGGATGGATGGCTCTCCATGCTTGATACTACAGGTGTACCCCATGGCTTGATTCTCAGCCCATTCTTTTCCAGCATTAATGCTAAAACCAGACTGTCTCATGTGCAGGGATCCTCCAGTAACTGATTGTCCCATTTTTGAAAAGTCAAGGCCAATTTAAAACTCGTCAAATTTGGGTAATTCAAGGGTCAAGTAGAATGTCAGAACAAAATGATGATATGGATGGCTACACTGAGCTTTGCTAACTGTGCAATGTGCCATGAATGAGACGTTATCTCATCAGCAGAGCTACAGTAACCATATCCAGAAGGGTAACATGGTTAAAAACCTAATGTTGCAGAAAACATTTCGTAGATCGTAATAAGATATTGATTAAGAATATTCCAATGTAAACAGAGTACATCCTTAATTAATAACCGGGATCATTTCATGCCCGCTTTGCGTTTGTCTAGTTTATGAGTCTAGGCAGTGATGTGTATATAGACCTATTTGTCATGCAAATGAAGATGGATTATGTTTATAATGTGCTTCTTTAAAGATTTCTCTCAGCACAACAGAAAGCCTGACCTGGACAATATAGGTATAATTATTTATTACATCATTTTTGCGCCATACTGATAGCAATACTTTTGATGCAGCAGGATTAGCGCTGGAGTTCCTGTGAGTCCAACTGACTCAATTCACTTTTATGAACAGCACAAGTTTATTTAATTTGTTCTGCTTCTCATCATACTCAAGCGATTTACACCATAGCCTCCAATTTAACTTTACGACAGATTATATATTTTTTTATCTTTTAATTTAGACTAGTATTAATTTCTTTTGAAATTAGCAAGCCATTGATAATGAGAACCAATCTGTCTCGTGATATCAATTAATCTACAAATACAACCTCCTTTATTACTAAATTTAAAGCCCCTTCATGATCTCAACAGCAAGAATGCAATGAAAGGGAGAAAAAAAAAAAGAAATCAAGGTCATCATCTTATTCTGACTATCTATGACCATCCCAGAGTTACAGGACAACCCTAGTTGAAAATCACCAGCGCCAAAGCTCTTAAAAGTCTGTAAAACTAATGGCCTGGATACTCCCATCTCCTGTACGCTGTGTCAAGTCATTACAGGCTACCAAGTCATTAGCTGATGGTGCACCCATTAATTATGGCTAAAGAGAGATGGGGAGAGGCAGAAGAGAGATGGATCACATATAGATGATCAGTATTCAAGGTTAGTGTTCGTTTTTTTCTGCTCTACTGACTCTGCTGCTCAATTTATCCATTCACTGTCAAAACTGTGCTGAGCATTTAAGGTGTGAAACTAAATATATCTATGGCTGTAGGTAAGCAGTCCTGGGAAGAAAAGGTCTATCCAGTCAGCAACAAGACCTGAATAATGTGCTTTAATTGCTAGACGCGATAAAAAAAAAAAAAATAAAAAAAAAAGGGAAACCACATCATTTGCATCATATACTGCTTAACTAGTTAAACTCGTGCACAGCCAGCACAACCAAACTACAGTATTTTCCCACATCATAAGGCACACTTAAACGCCTTTGATCTTCAAAAAAGCTGGCGTGCGCCTTATAATCCGGTGTGCCTTATGTGTGGAAGCAGCCTCAGCTCCATCTCACTGACATCGTCAAAACCCAAGTTGGCACCTAATTCAGACTTTACCATCATTCCAATGGATTAACTAAAGAACTCCAACCACTAGATATTGGTGCCAACAGGTCGTAAGTTAGAAGGATCCGGGCTTTATGTACAAATACCAGGATGAAGCACTGCTACAGGTGTCCCCCTGAAACCTCAGATTAACCTTCTTGAATTTAAATTTACACTGATGCAACACCTTAAGAGTAATGACCTCCGTTCTGTAATGAACACAATACTAATGCGCTGTCTCTTTAAGGGTGCGTGGCTGAGAGAAGATCACAACCAAGAGCGACTTCTAATCTCCGTCTCTACTGATCTGACTCCATGTGCGAGGGGTTTCAGTTGGCACGCCTTATAATCCGGTAGGTAATCCTCATGTATGGGCGGCCTGCTCCTTGCTGTTGCGCCTTATAGTCCGATGCACCTTATGGGCCAGAAGGGTAAGGTGCAGACTTTTGCCAAAGATACATTTAATTTGACCACAGTAATTCGACTGAAAGCATGTTCAGCTTGGCTAACCAGTAAAAATAACCACAGTGACAGTTTGATCCTAGTATATCTCCTCAGAGTGCGAACTAAAAGTGTTTATTTTCTCTAAAGCTATCGCTAACCAGTCCAATCCATAGTAAACCAGTTAGAACCAACATTCATTAATCAGCACTAATAACAAGATAAGAGAAGGCAAGTCCGATCCAGAATAAACCGGTTTCAAGAAAGTGGAATTAGCATGTATTTCTTTCTTAGTTAGGTAGAAAGAACATGTAGAATAACACCAGAACCAACCAGAATAAACCAGTCGGAGCAACCTGAAACTAGTATGATCAAGAGCGCATAGAGGGTGCAAACCCTTGCCAAGCCAAGCGATCTGACCCCAACTTCAGTCTTAAAACATGCTTGAAAAAATAATGGTTCATCTGCAAAAATCGAATGGAGTTTTCCTTGTCTAAACTCCGCCCCTGACATAAATTTCATAAAAGTCTACAAAACACTTTGTGTTATCGTGCTAAAATAAACACAAACTGCCAAACAATCTAGAGGGGCACTCACATTGTATAAGGTGCTCCTCTCCCATTGAAAATGGATTATTATAACTTGGTGCGATGAGAATGAAATGTCTCCTCCTAGGGGGCGTGTGGGTAAAATCTTGCCTTTTAATAAAGTATGAACATTTTTTTTTGTGGATTTCGGTGTGTTTTTTTTTTTTTTGTTTGTTTTGAACCTTATCCCATGTACTGATCACCTGCAAAATCGTACGGTTTGTTAGTTGTACTACATCATACTCTAAAGAACAACTTCGCTATAATTTGTGAGTAAATTTTTGAATTATGTGGGCCACAAACAAACAAACAAACAAACAAACAAAGTGGGGTCACATTTCTTTATACTGTACTGGCAGTGGTCATAAAAAAACTGAAGTTAAATCTTAACTTCCTTGTTAGAGTTAATAAAACACAATAAATAATTGGACAGTTAACAGACATGGTCGGGGTTAGTTGGCGATTTTAAAGTCAGTTAAAGTTTCATATTCCCAATTTCTTTTTAATAAAATGTGAAAGTCCAAACAAGTCTTTTTGGGATGTTCCATTTGGTTGGGGTCCCTTCTCCTTACCAGCCACCTCAACCCCTCATGACAGAGAACACACAGTATTATCATTATTCAGTTCAGTTCAGTTCATTTTCTGTAACCGCTTCATCCTAATTAGGGTCGCGGGGAAGCGAGTGCCCATCCCAGCCAACTCAGGGCGTGGGCAGAGTACACCCTGGACAGCTCGCCAGGCCATCGCAGGGCGGAAACACGCTGACGACTTTGCAGTCGACTCTTATTGAAAGTCAGCAATGGTTCTTTTACATGAACCTCACACCATAGACAGTGACAGACATGGCCGGCCTTTGATAACCCAGTTAGCTGGACTGGAGGGGACAGTGACAACCTTGTGGAGAGTGGGACTCGAACCCCCAGCGCCTTATACCACTAGACCACCACTGCCCTCTATTATCATTATATAATTATTAATGTGTTACTTGGTTCACCTCCAGAGATCAATTAACTCTTATAAAGCAGCACTTACTGCGGGTTCAGAACTGACGTTCATCGCTGAATCTGATTCCAAATTTTCCAAGGAAACCTGGAGTTGGAAAGGTTTCAGAATTTGTAATCACGTTATCTAAAATTCTCCCGATTCAGATTGCCCAAGCTAAACTAAAAAAAAAAAAAGAAGAAGAAAAAAAAAGAAAAAAAAAAAGATGTTTTTCACATACAAAACCTGTTAGCATGAGGATAACAGCAGCACGGCGGTTTCATTCCCACTCAATTCCATTGCAGTAAAACATGCGAGACTGGATACAACACCTTCCGTTTTCCAAGCGGACCCGCCAACGTTTCCTTATCATGCGAATATGCAGTCGAGCTCTTTACACGGACGCGGTTGGTGTAATCGAACTGGGAAGTGTCCGAAGCTCTGAACCAATATCACTGCATCATCATTTCGTGCTTCGGGGGAAAAAATCATGCTGTCTAGTATAATAAACAAACAAAAAAATAAATAAAAGAAATCAATAAATAAACAAACAAAGGAAGGAAGGAAGGAAGGAAGGAAACAAAGGACATACCACTTTGAATCGAACGTTATCTCACTCCTCAGTTTTAACAACAGTCGAACAGAATCCTGAGGATGTTAGAGCAGAAGTTTATAAACATAGCTGTGCATTTCCCTGTAGAATTAATAACGTATCCATCCATCCAGCCATCTATCCATCCATCCATCTATCTATCTACAGTGGTATGAAAAAGTATCTGAACCTTTTGGAATTTCTCACATTTCTGTATAAAATCACCATCAAATGTGATCTGATCTTTGTCAAAATCACACAGATGAAAAAACAGTGTCTGCTTTAACTAAAACCACCCAAACATTTATAGGTTTTCATATTTTAATGAGGATAGCATGCAAACAATGACAGAAGGGGGAGGAATAAGTAACTGAACCATCACATTTAATATTTTGTGCCCCCCCTTTGGCAGCAATAACTTCAACCAGACGCTTCCTGTAGCTGCAGATCAGTCAGGCACATCGATCAGGACTAATCTTGGTCCATTCTTCTTTACAAAATGCTGTAGTTCAGTCAGATTCCTGGGATGTCTGGCATGAATCGCTGTCTTGAGGTCATGCCACAGCATCTCAATGGGGTTCAAGTCTGGACTTTGACTTGGCCACTCCAGAACGTGTATTTTGTTCTTCTGAAACCATTCTGAAGTTGATTTACTTCTGTGTTTTGGATCATTGTCTTGTTGCAGCATCCATCCTCTTTTGAGGTTCAACTGTCTGACAGACGGCCTCAGGTTTTCCTGCAAAACATCCTGATAAACTTTTGAATTCATTTTTCCATTAATGATTGCAAGTTGTCCAGGCCCCGAGGCAGCAAAACAGCCCCAAACCATGATGCACCCTCCACCATGCTTCACGGTGGGGATGAGGTGTTGATGTTGGTGAGATGTTCCATTTTTCCTCCACACATGACGTTGTGTGTTCCTCCCAAACAATTCAACTTTGGTTTCATCAGTCCACAAAATATTTTGCCAAAACTTCTGTGGAGTGTCCAAGTGCCTTTTTGCGAACATTAAACGAACAACAATGTTTTTTTTTTTTTTTTTAGACAGCATTGGCTTCCTCCTTGGAGTCATCCCATGAACAAAATTCTTGGCCATTGTTTTACATATTGTTTATGTGTGCACAGAGATATTGGACTGTGCCACTGATTTCTGTAAGTCTTTAGCAGACACTTTAGGGTTTTTTTTTTTTTTTTACCTCTCTGAGTATTCTGCGCTGAACTCTTGGCGTCATCTCTGGTGGATGGCCACTCCTTGGGAGAGAAGCAACAGTGCCAAACTCTCTCCATTTGTGGACAACTTCTCTGACTGTCGTTTGATGGTTTTGTATCCTTTCCCAGCTTTATACAAATCAACAATTCTTACTGGGTGTGTGTTTTATAGTGGGCAGGGCAGCTTTAAGCCGCTCATCAGTGATTGGGCACACACCTGACTTAAATTGTTTGGCAAAAATTGGTTTCAATTGCTCTTTAAGTCTCCTTAAGGCAGAGGGTTCAGTTACTTATTCCTCCCCCTACTGTCATTGTTTGCATGCTATCCTCATTAAAATATGAAAACCTATAAATGTTTGGGTGGTTTTAGTTAAAGCAGACACTGTTTTTTCATCTGTGTGATTTTGACAAAAATCAGATCACATTTGATGGTGATTTTATACAGAAATGTGAGAAATTCCAAAAGGTTCAGATACTTTTTCATACCACTCTATCCATCCACCCACCCATCCTTCTATCTATCTATCTATCTATCTATCTATCTATCTATGGATCAATAGATAGATAGATAGATAGATAGATAGATAGATAGATAGATAGAAGGATGGGTGGGTGGATGGATAGAGTGGTATGAAAAAGTACCCACCTATCTATCTATCTATCTATCTATCTATCTATCTATCTATCTATCTATCTATCTATCTATCTATCATTCCATCCATCCATCCATCCATCCACCCACCCACCCATCCTTCTATCTATCTATCCACCCACCTATCCATCCATCCATCCATCCATATACCTATCTATCTATCTATCTATCTATCTATCTATCTATCTATCTATCTATCCATCCACCCACCCATCCACCTGTCTATCTATCTATCTATCTATCTATCTATCTATCTATTGATCCATCCATCCACCCACCTATCCATCCATCCATCCATCCATCCATATACCTATCTATCTATCTATCTATCTATCTATCTATCTATCTATCTATCTATCTATCTATCTATCTATCCATCCACCCACCCATCCACCCACCTGTCTATCTATCTATCTATCTATCTATCTATCTATCTATCTATCTATCTATCTATCCATCCAGTCACCCACCCATCCATCCATATACCTATCTATCTATCTATCTATCTATCTATCTATCTATCTATCTATCTATCTATCTATCTATCTATCTATCATTCCATCCATCCATCCATCCATCCACCCACCCACCCACCCATCCTTCTATCTATCTATCTACCTATCTATCTATCTATCTATCTATCTATCTATCTATCTATCTATCTATCTATCATTCCATCCATCCATCCATCCACCCACCCACCTATCTATCTATCTATCTATCTATCTATCTATCTATCTATATATCTATCCATCCATCCATCTATCTATCTATCTATATATTGATCCATCCATCCATCTGTCCATCCATCCATATACCTGTCTATCTATCTATCTACCTATCTATCTATCTGTCTATCTGTCTATAGTGTACTAATATTCTCGTGATAAGAAGATGATGGCATTATTCCATACTAAGTCTTCAGATTTTTCAGACTCAAATATTCATCCATTTATCCATTTGACTGCAAATCGCTTGATCCTGTGGGGTCACACTAGGTTTGGAGCCTATCTCTCAGCTGGCACTGTGCAAAATCAGGGTACACCGAGAACAGTTTGTCAGACGTTCACAGCCATGTGCACTCACACGTTGGTGAATCTGAAATAGCAAATTACCCGGATGTGCATGTCATGAGATCGGAAAAAACCCATGTAAACACTGGGAAAACTCCACACCCAAACATCCTCACCGAACTTGGAACTCAGGACCTTCTCGCCGTGAGGCAGATACGGTGTCCACCACACTACCATAACAAAATTGACTAAAGTGGGAGGGGCTTTCATCATATTGAACTATTTTTGTGAATGTGTGTGAAAGCCAACACGTTCGTAGAAACAAAGAGTAATTGTGGTGTTTAGGATAACGAATGCTTTCGATGGTAGATGTGACGTATTACGCCGAGAATTTTCCGAGAATATTCTTGACCTTTTTTGAAAGTTAAATTCCCTGATTATTATAAGCACGGTGTCGCTGCGTACCTTTCCACTTTCAGTCAGAGAAATTAATCTGCCTTTTTAACGCAGGAACTTGAAAAATCCACAGATGCCTTCTAAGTGTTGAAGTAATTAGCATTTAGCATGAAAGACTGTTGAATGACCCTCTCCCTCCCTCGCTCCCTCGCTCCCTCCCTCCCTCATCCCCGACTGTCTGATTAACTGATATTTCCCAGCATGCTAAGCAGGAAGAGGGCTGACGCTAACATTATGGCAGGCATCTGAAGTCAGGCAGCCAAACACACGCATGGTCGCTTCATGCACAGCGAGTTTCACAGCTGATTGTCCTTGAAAATTAATCAGAACGAAATAACAAAGCCGCGGCGGCCTATCAGAGAGCCGAGGAGCACCAGAGCCCGGGTTCCTGAGTGGAATATTCATTTAATGCACCTTAAGTGGCAACAGATGATATCTGCTTTCTGTCTGGAGCTTGAAACCACAGCGGTCAACGAGGCAAGGCGAGACCTACAATATGAAATACAAACGTGGTGGTTGTAAAGAGGAAGCAGACTCCGAGTCAGACTCGCCTCATGCTGACACACTTCATGTTTTTGCTCTCACCACGGACGCTGCACTTGCATCCACTTCTTCGAATGAGCCGGTGATCACCAGACGTAGCACAAGTGATCCGATGACATGCTGAGAACATCAATTCCATTCCTCCTTCTAAACGGTCACGTGTCACGTCTGTGTCAAGGATGGCCTGAGTCAGCCAAGTGTCAAAAGTTGCGCTTTGCGAGGGAAAACGGGCCACGTGAGCGCTAACCATGGGGAGTGTGATTCAGAAAACATTCTGTACAACAAGACAAACGGCAACATTTCAAAAAAAGAAAAAAAAAGAACTAACCATAATCTGGAATGCACTCCCCCCTTTATTATTATTATTTTATTTTTTTACGTAAGAACATTTCGGAGGGAACTTGCCGCAGGGAACGAATGCAGAACACAATTTCATTAGATGGTGGTGGGAAAAAAATGAGCAAATGGGATTGAACAGAACCAAAAAAGGAGAAGGAGATATATGGCTTGTTTCACTTCATTAGAGAGAAGCGGGTGGGAGGAGAGCTGAAGACGGCGAAAGACAGAAAGATGGAGAGATGGGAGGGTGGGAGTGTGTGCGTGTGCGTGTGTGTGTGTGTGTGTGTGTATGTGTGTGTGTGTGTGTGTTAGAGGGGGAGGAGATTCAATTGTTTGTTACGTTTAAAGTACCCTATCCAAATCCCAATCCCTTCGGAATATGAAAATGTAGCAGACGCTGTGAGAAATCAAGCAAAAGAGAGATAGAAAAGGGCAGAGAGAGAGAGAGAGAGAGAGAGAGAGAGAGAGAGAGAGAGGGAGGAAAAACTAGCAGAACAAAATAATATGAGCGAGAGGAGGAGGAGGATGAGGAGGAGGGACAGCGAGAGAGAGACAGAGAGAGCGAGAGAGAGCGAGAGAGAGAGAGAGAGAGAGAGAGAGAGAGAGAGAGAGAGAGAGAGAGAGAGAGCTCAGCTGAATGGTGAGTGGCTCACGACACTTAGTGAACAGAAGGTGTTTCTGCATGCACTGGCATTGCACTGCTCTGCTGCAAGGGCTCAAGCTCATCTCTCTCTCCTCCCTCTCTCTCTCTCTCTCCTCCCTCTCTCTCTCTCTCTCTCTCTCTCTCACTCTCTCATTTGCTTTTTCTCTCTCTCTCTCTCTCTCTCTCTCTCTCTCTCTCTCTCCTTTGCTTCCCTCTCTCTCTCTCTCTCTCTCTCTCTCTCTCTCTCTCTCTCTCTCTCTCTCCAAACCAGCCCTGCCTTTCAGCCTCTACACCTCAGCATCTCCGCTCAGCAACAGCCGTTTGCTCAGCCTACACAAAATGAGTGACTCTCAAGCGGGAGCTCACTGGAACACTGGCTAAGGACACTGGACTATCAGAATACTAAAAAATAAATTAATTAATAAAAAAAAAGAAGAAGAAGAAAAAAAAGCAGGACTTCAAAAAAAATAAACAAGAAAAAAAAACAACAACAACAACAACAAAAAAAAACAATGGCAGGGTGACTGATATTTCTCTGAGACTTATTTCTGAGGAGCGCTCCGCTAGAAGAATAACGGACCGGCGCGGATGGACACGAGCGGCGCAGCTTGCCGTCAGCTTCAAATAACGGACTTTAATCTGCGTCGACGTGTCACCGGAGTCAGGTGCACAGAAATCAAAGGGGGGAGGGGATATAAAACAGTAGTATTTTGACTTCCCCCTCTGTTGAACGTGTGCGGTTTGTTGTTGTTGATTTTTTTTTTTTTTTTTTTTTTTTCCTCGTCGCTGTAATCAGCGCAGCCGTCACTGCAGAGAGGCAGGAGAGGGAGGACGGTGCGGCGCTCATGCCTGCAGCTTGTCTGGGCAGCTTTGCATTTCCTGCGAGTGCGCTGAATGCCACTTGGATTCCTCCTCTTTCTGGCTCTTTCACGCGAGGAGAACTAAGACATTGTAAGTCTGCCAGATTCTGGTCGCCGCTGAAAAGGAGGGGGGAGGCTGCGTTTGTACCACACTGGGATCTTTTTTATATTCACACCTAATTATTGCAGGCACAAAAGGAAGCCGTTGAATAGCGGTTGTCAGCCTCTTTAAACGGGGTGAGTAGGAATCCTGTTTTATATGATTTCGGAAGAATGATTTTCACCCTCGGCCGTCTCTCCTTCCGTCTCCCAACCAAACATGACTGAAGTGACTTGCCGATTTACGATACTGACGCTTTTCTTTTCTGTTTGGCCAGATTTCCTTTTACTTTGAGTATCAGATCATCGTCAGGAGAAAAAAAAAAAAAAAAAAAAAAAAAAAACACATTCCCGAAAAGAAAAAAAAAAAAAAAAACAGTCATTATCATCATGTTGCTCACAATGAGACAAATTGAAAAGATTCAATGAACTTCTTCTCCACGGCACTGCAGGATATTCATGCTAATGGATTTCCTTCTAATTGGTCTGTATTTAAAGTGGACACTAAGAAAACCCCCTGGGTTGTTACTGTGCTCTCTGGGCATCCTTTTGAAAATGGTTGCCCTGGTAGGGGGGAGCTGTCCGAGACTATGCCGCTGCGACAGCAAGCTCCTTTACTGCGAGGGACTCAACTTGACGGACATCCCCCACAACCTGAGCAGTGCCACCGGCCTGTCCCTGCGGGAGAACAACATCTCCGAGCTGCGTGAGGGACACTTTGCCGGCCTGTCGCAGCTCACCTGGCTGTACTTGGATCACAACAACATCGAATACGTGGACGAGAGCGCATTCGAGAGGCTGCGGAGGATTAAAGAATTGGACCTGAGCACCAATCGGATTGAGAGCCTGTCGAACGGAACCTTCAGACCCCTACCCAATTTGCGCATCTTGGATTTATCCTACAACAGACTGCAGTCCTTGGAGCCGGACCTTTTTCACGGGCTTAGGAAGCTCACTAATTTGCATTTACGCTACAATGCCCTGAAGTTCGTGCCGGTACGGATCTTCCAGGACTGCAGGAGCATGCAGTTTCTCGATCTGGGCTACAACCAGCTGCAGAGTCTGGCCAGAAACTCATTCGCAGGTCTTTTTAAGCTGACGGAGCTACATCTGGAGCACAACGAGCTGGTGAAAATCAACCTGGCCCACTTCCCTCGCCTCATCTCATTGCGCACACTCTACATGCGCAACAACAAAGCCACCATTGTGGTCAGCACCCTAGACTGGACCTGGCACTTCCTGGAAAAGATTGATTTCTCAAACAACCAGATCGAATACATCGAGCCGCACGTCTTTGAGAGTGTACCCAACCTCAAGGAGCTCATGCTGAACTTGAATAAGCTGACCTACGTGGACCAGCGCATTCTAGGCTCCTGGACATCCTTGGGTAGTATCACCTTGTCTGGGAACTCATGGGAATGCAGCCGCAATGTCTGCGCTCTGGCTTCGTGGCTAAGTAGCTTCCAGGGCCAACGTG
>CM045746.1:27506965-27511965 GCA_024760905.1 Plotosus lineatus | reverse complement strand
CTTCACATACATGCTCCAGTAGACACCCAGAACATTGTGATCTTCGTGGACCCCCCTCAACGTGACCCACGAACAGCATGCAAAGACTATGATCTCACTGTACATGGAAAACGAGAAGATCTAGAGCCCAACTCAACCGGGTCAGTCCAAATATTTTGCACAAAGCCTCTGAGCCCGAAACTCGAACCCAGAATCTTCTTGCTGTGAGGCGGACGTGCTAACCACTAATACCACCATAAAGTTTGAGTTGGGGTCCCGGGGTGGGCAAGGGTGTTTCTGTGAGGGGTTTGGGTGTTCTCCCTGTGCTTGCACGGGTTTTCACGAAGTCCTCTTGTTTCCTCCGAAAATATAAAGACATGCACATGCAGTTAACTGGTCGTCTCAAATTGCCCCGAGCTGTGAGTGTCAGTGTGAATGGTTGGGTGTGTGTTAGTCCTGCGATGGTTCAACAAGCTGTTTAGGGTGTACTTTCACCCCATGTTGAATGAATTAGTTGGCTTCTGCCTCACGGCAGCCCTAGTTGGATTACGTGATTCGGCACATGACAGCATTTCTGGTGTTTTTTTATACAGGCGGTTCTTGACTTACGTGGTTCTCGACATTTCGACTTCACGACGGCACTAAATATATGTACGCCACTCTGTTCCTAAGCTCCTACAACGTGCGCTAGTTTTTGACGTGACATGCGTATGAATACACAGCTACACAGTGCTACGCAGTGCTACGCGGTCATCAGCATTGCCCATTTTGCCTCGAGGCGCGAGTAATGTAGGTCTATTTTAATTGTCTGTACTGTTTTCCCATGAATATGAAGTATATATATATATATATATATATATATATATATATATATATATATATATATATATATATATATATAATACATGTATTTGGATTGTTATTTCGAGATTTAGGGGGTATTTATGGGTGAAAATCCGACTTGCGCGGAATTCTGAGTCACAACGCGTCATAGGAACGGACCTTGTTCGTAACTTGAGGACAGCCTGTATTTATAATCTCTAACCAACAGGCGGAGTCAATGCAAATACATACATTCAAATATGAGAGATGGGCGTTGCTTAGGTTGCTGCCCCCACGATCCGATCCTGGAAGAAGTGGAAGAAGTGGAAGAAGATGATGGTGATGATGATGATGATGATGATGATGATGATGATGATGATGATTTTGTTGTTGTTGTTGATGAGCTACTGGGGAAGATGTTGATGTGCATTCATCATCGTATCTTATCCCCTTAGGTAGTGTAGCAATTCGTCTCTTCCGGAGAAGATTAACCGGGACGCAGGAACGCTTGCTACTTGTCCCGTAGAAACAGGCTGACGGCTTTGCAGCTACTCTTTACAAAAGTCAGGAATGGTTCTTTTACATGCCTCTCACCATAGACAGTGAGAGACATGGCCTGCCTTTGATAACCCAGATAGCTGTAACGGGAGGGGGGGGGGGGGGGCAGTAACAATTCTGTGAGGACTCGAATCCCCAACCTTAGGATCAGGATCCTGCACCCTAACCAGTAGACCACCACTGCCCCTGTTGATGTTGAGGATGATGATGATGATGATGACGACGACGACGACAACGATGATGATGATGATGATGATGACGACAATGATGATGATGACGATGATGACAACGATGATGATGACGATGATGACAACGATGATGACGACGACGACGATGATGATGATGATGATGATGATGATGATGATATGCGCGTTCCCTATTTAAAAGTGTACGACATCATCATCATTGTCGTCAGCATCACCACCATCATTATCATTTCCCAAACTGCTTAATCCTACCAAGTTCACAGGGAGGCTGGAACCTATCTCGGCCAACTCTGGACAAAGGCGGGATACATCATGAACAGCTCGCCAGACCATTGAAGGACAAAACCACCTATACTCATATTCTCACCATGAGGTAACTTGTAAAAACTAATTACGGTAATGTACATATGTTTGGACAGTGAGAGGAAACCAGGGTACCCTGATGAAACCCTCGCAAACCTGAGGAGAACATGCAAACTCCACCCTCGCCCATCCTGAGACTTGAACCCTTGAACCCTATGAGGGGGAGGTGCTAATCAGTACGCTAGGTTGCCTTTTATTAATTATAAGTATTATTCGAAATAAAATGACAGCATCATTCATATCATTATTTTTTTAAATAATTAGCCATTTTGTAAAATTCCACTTTTTTCGCCGCCACTTCTCTGCTCCTCCTCCTCCTCCTCCTCCTCCTCCTCCTCTTCGTCCTCCATCTTTACCAGTTTGATCAGTTTAGCCAGCATGTGACCCGAACCCCATCCTTCTTGTCACCGTCGCCGCAGGATTCATCATGGTTTGCGTCAGGGCCGAGAGTAATGAGCTCTTCCCTCTGCACACACAGCCGTGCTGCCAGGAAAGCGTTGAGCTGCGCACGCCGATGTTTTACAGATCTCACAGATGAGCTACGAGCGCTTATTTGCGAGGCTTAGCCGCGGATGTTCATTTACATAGAACAACACACACATTTAGTTTTTCTATCACCGAGCGACGGCAATCACAGCGAGCGCGAACATCGTAGGCGGATTACAAACAACACCGCAAAGCTCACACTTCCCTTCATTCTGACAGAAAATTATTAGAATGACAATCAGAGCTAATATGGATGATCGAAAAAGAAAGGTATGAATGTACAGAGACAGCGAGCGATGGATGATGGATGGCGTGAGCGGTTACACACCTGCAGGGTTTTTATGTTAAACAGGGAATACAATTGTGGGTTAAAATATGAGTCATGTGGGAGGGCGGAGTCACGGGATGACAAATTTTGCAATCGTGACTACTGGCTCATCAGGGATCATCCTGGATAATATCGTGTGAAGGGACTATGAGATCATCTCTTCCTGGATGGGACGCCAGTCCAATACCATGGGCGTGTTACAGGGATTCAAACACAAAACCTCTCAATCATAAGCCCACCAACCCAATAACTCCCCAACCCCAAGTCATGCGCATTAGGCTGATTGGCTGAGACAACTTGTCTGAGTGTGTGTGTGTGTGTGTGTGTGTGTGTTGGACCTGCACTGGACTGGCAAGCTATTCAGGCTTGGCCTCACCTTTGCCCCGAGGTTGGCCATTTTCAAAGCCGCTTGATCCTAATTAGGTTCGCGGAGAAGCTGGCGCTCATCTCAACTCTGGTTCAGGGCAGGGTACACCCTGAACAGCTTGCCAGATCCTCGCAGGGCCAACATACAAAGTCATTCATACTCACACTCACAGCTAGGGGTGATCTGGACCAGCCAATTAACCTACTGTGCATTTTTTTGGACTGTCGGAGGAAACCGGAGCACCAGGAGGAAACCCACACAAGCACAGAGAGAACATGCAAACTCCACACTGAAACACGTGAGCTGGGAATCAAACCCAGGACCTTTTTGATGTGAGGCGGACATGCTAACCACTGCGCCACCATGCCACCTGTATTATTATTATTATTATTATTATTATTATTATTATTACAATGGTACCTCACCTTACGATAGTCCCAGCAAAGGAAAAATCCAGGTTATGAAAAACATTTTCCAAAATTTTTTGTTTATGTATACGAAACAAGTTCTTCTTACGAAACGCGCCAAACGCGCCATTCAAACATTCAAATGCGCCATTCAAACATTCAAACAATGCATGAGTTGCTCTCCCATTGACTAGCTCCCATCATCCCATCCTGCTGACCTCCCATTGGCTAGGAGGGATGACGCAGCTCCTGTGCTACTTTCATCAGAAGCTAACGAGGGGACGGTGCTCGACACGAGAAAGAGGAAGAATGAAGGAGAGTGTATGGCGAATGGCATCAGGATGTTGATCGGAATTAATTCCGGCAGCGGGTGGAACTGAAGAGAGAAACACGGAGACGTCACTCTTCCTCACGCAGACCTGTTTACACCCACTTTATTTATTACGCCACGCTTCCCTCCTTTATGGAAAGTTCTGGAGTAGATGGATGGATGGATGGATGGATGAATGAAGAAAGAAGCAGAAAACAAATTTAAAAATCATTAAATGATAAAGAAGTGACGAAACTCGCTTTTCAATTCTATGAAAGGGTAAAAAAAAAAAACACAAAACACAAAACAAATCCACCAAAAAGGACAAAAGTACTGGCACCCAGTAAAAGGAGAAGTTGGGTGTCGACGCCAGCTGAGGCGCCGTGCGGGATGAGTCGCATTACTGGAGGATTTCAAACAGTCAGGTGTGTTTTATCCATTTTAGTTGCAATTTTAGTTTGGAGGCGGAGACTGCATGTAAACATCAGAAACTTGCTTGGCGTTGGATAAGCGTTTCGCATTGAACACACACTGCTCACAGTAAAGCTGCACATCGCCTCCTACTGGACCTAACCATCAGTTCACTTTTAATCATCAATGTTTTCATAATGATGTTGAGACTCACTCGTTTCCAAAACACACACACACACACACACACACACTCACAAACACACACACACACACACACACACACATGTAGAAACACATAGACAAACACAGACACACACACATCAACATTCACAGTCATACAAAGACACAGATACAGACGCACAACGACACACAGAAATTCACGGACACACCTACAGAAACACCTAACTACTGAAACACAGACACACATTTACACCGACAAACACAAACACACAGATACACCTACAGATACACATCCAAACACACAGAGACTCAAAATCACACTGACACACACAGGATGGACCGGAACACGTCACACACAACCAGCTTGCTTCACTTCAGCTTTCACCAGAAAATAAACCACGTCTACTCAATCTCTCCAAAGGGAGAGAAGCGTGTGTGTGTGTGTGTGTGTGTGTGTGTGTGTGTGTGTGCGTGTGTGTGCTGCACTCAGAACCTTGTTTAGATGTCAGTGTAATTTTCTAAACACACAGACACACAAAACATCAAAGAATTGAAACTAGTGCGTTATTAGAGAAGCACACAC
>CM045746.1:27496965-27501965 GCA_024760905.1 Plotosus lineatus | reverse complement strand
ATCGATGCAGATGAGCGCGAGCCGCGAGCTCTGGCGACGAGGTCTGGATGTAAAAGTGTATGAGGTTGAGTTTTGTGTATTTCTGCATGAGTGCACATGCAGCGTGTTTACCTCGAGGCTGAACATGTAGCTTAATTACCCTGATTATTGACGGTGTAGCTTTAAACGTCTCGTGCGATAATCAAGCGTCGATGTATGAACTCGACGGTAGTGAGATAACATGCTCCACTACTGCTCAATATTAATAATAAAAAAAGTTTATTTTCTTTTACCCAAGTGCGACTAAGTACTTCCCAAATCAATACACAGAGTGAAACGCATCATCCTTCCTGGAAGGTTTGGCGTACATGAACAGGAACGATGCGAGTTAAAGATTAAAAAAGATTATTGAAAGAGTCTCAATGTTCTTTATCCTTATAGTTTAATACGCACGTGCTTACTACGTTTAAGCGATACAGACACTGAACAGAAATGACCATAAAAATCACAAAACTTGGAGATTTAACCCGTGGGTTACTAGCAAGGGCTGAGCTACGGGCGCTAGCAGCGTAGCGGCTATAAACCCCCCCCTCCGGATATGACTCCAGGACATTGAGCGGGGTTGGAGAATCTTGTGGAGATGCAAAAGACGTCACATTCTAGTGATTCTGAAATTGAGACGCTGCAGAGATGAACGTGCCGAAAAGAAACGTTTTCCGTGATGTCTGCACGTGTTGTTTGTGAAGCTCAGGACTGAACCAAAATCTGTTACGATGCGCTTCACATGTCAGTGACAGCGAATCAAATGAGAAAAAAGTAAATAAATAAGCAAATCCTCCCACATGAGTTCTGAGCTTGGCCTCCATTTCCATGATCATTAAAAGGCCAATTAATCAAAAGTCATCAGAATTAAATTGATGGCGGAACTTAATCTATTGAATTGTTGTGATTAATAGGTGGAACATAAAAAGCAAGAAGGTTGTGGGTTCGAAGCCTGGTCTCGATAGGCGTGTTTCTGTGTGGAGTTTGCATGTTCTCCATGTGCTTTCCTGGGATTCCTCTGGGTTCTCCAGTTTCCTTCCACACTCCAAAGACTGTGCACATTAGGCTGACTGGCTGTTTCAGACCGCCCCGTTGGTGTGAATATGATTGTGAAGAGTTGTGTGTTGGTCCTGTGATGGACGTGTGAGCTGATGAGGTGGTACCATGTGATGTGATGCAGTCTCATCTGATTTTATAAAAAAGAATCGAAGGTAAATAAATAAATAAATAAATAAATAAAAATAAGAAAAAGAAAGTCCGATTTGAACAGACACCTTAAAGACCTTAAAGCTCTGACATATGAAAGTATTTTTACAGACGTCGCTCTTGCCGGCGCAGAATGAAATAAAATGGGATACTGAGATTCGATCACCGTTATTAGTCACATGGTCTTTATGGGAATTTTTATAAAGCTGCAAGAACGTGTTTCACATTTCAGCCTGAAAGCGGCTTCCAGACACGTCGCATCACTGAAAGACCTTCACGCAGACGGACGTGTGGCAAGAATGATCATGAGGCATGGAGCGCAATAGAAGAGGAGAGGAACGAGAGAAGAGAAAGGAAAGGAAGGAAATGAAAGAAATGAAGGGAATTGACAAGGAAAGGAAAGCAAAGGAGATTAAATAAAAAAGGAACGTACAGTGGTGCCTTGACTTACGAGTGTCTTTTATAACGGATTTTCCATGATACGAGCTTCAATCCACCACAAATCTGCCCCATCCAACGAGAAAAATTTTGATTTACGAGCTCAGCTGGGAAAATGGATTTTTCCAGACCGATTAGCCTCGCATTGTTCCGCCTGTATTCCTCCACGCTCCGAGAACACCTTGTGCAGTGCTTCTCAATTTTTTTCTGTGATGCCCCCTATAGGAAGAAAAAAAAAAAACATTTCATGCCCCGCCCCCCCAGTGTTTACTGCACTTCATATCGTTTGCTCTGTGCTTTTTCCCTACATTGCCACTGCCACTTACTGTAGATGATGTGCAATTACACTTAATTCTAGTACAGTATGGAAAAAAAGCATGTTCCCCAGGGTCATACACCCCTCCCCCCTTGCATCACACCGCACCCCACCAAAGGGGGGCACGCCCCACTATTCGAGAAGCACTGGCCTGTGGGAGCTCACCATGAGCCTTTCCTCGCTGGCATTCATAGCGTGTACATGCATAAAATTCTCCTCTTCCTTTCTGTTACGTACCACCTCCTGCCTGCCCACATGACATTTTCGCACCCACGTGACATCATCACCACACACAGTTGATAATCGGAAGAGTTAGTTGACTTATTGTTTATTGTTGTTTTCTTATTAATTATCATTTATTATTAATGTTAATGTACATGTATTATTATTATTATTATTATTATTATTATTATTATTATTATTATGAAATATTTATTGTTTTACATGTTTATCTTTAATATATTCGGTGACATATACGAGTTTGTGTCAGGTTATATGACTTTAGGATTAATTGGTTTTGTATTATTTCCGATGAGATTTTTTATTTTTTTTATCTTACGAACATTTTGACTTACGTGAAAACGGGTTAATTTCGTAAGTCGCGGTACCACTGTAAGAGGAAATGATCGAAGGGAAAACATGAATGAAACTGAAAAGGAAAATGGAAAATGTAAGAGAATGAAAGGAAGAGAAGAGAGAAACAGTGAGAGTGAAACTGTACAGAATAATCAGGAAGAACAAAGAATGGCAGACTCAATCCTGAGTCGGGAAGAACACGGTTCATCGTTCTGGTCCTGCTGGACCTGGGTCACGCTGTAGGAATATACGAACGCCAATCATTTTTAAAGCTCCTGTCAATCCTGATATATGGATGACGTCGACTCGCTTTGCTGTGAAAACATCGCCTCGGGTGGCGGCGGGCAGATTAACCCGGAGGAAGAAAAGAACGGATAATCACAGGTCGACAAAGCTGAGGTTCTGTCTCGCCAACTAACCCTATGCGTTGTTCTGCTGCTCCCCGGGAGAGCCGAGTGTCCCCCGTGGGCCGCAGAGAGCTTCGAACACCATGACAAGTTCAACCTGACACTCATCTCGGAAAACATAGTTTACAATAATAAACAACACAACGATATTTAATTTCCTCATCCGGCGACGCCCCTGAGCGGTGTGTGTTCCGCTTGTGCTTCTGTTTAGAAATTCGAAGTGCGTCGCCCTGTAACCTGCTACGTTCGATCGGCGGCTTAACGTTGGTTACGGAGGTTCGCCGCTCATTAAACACACCGAACTCGCCTTTAAAACAAAAGCAAAAACAAAACAGGAAGCGTTCACTGGACGGGTGACTTCAAAGGGCAGCAACGTGCGCCTGGGCCCACCGTCAGGGACACGCGCAAGCCGAATCACATCAAGGAGAACGCCACGGATACCGTTAAAAAAGGAAAGAAAGAAGAAAAAAAGAAAATAAGCATAACTGCACGAACACAGCAAAGAGCGCAGGAGACCAGAGCACAGTGAGAGAGAATAAAGAGAAAGAAAGGAAATGAAAATGCGAGGAAAGGGAGGGAACGGCAGAATTACGGAAGAGATGAGAAAAAGAAAATGAAAGGATGAGAAAGGTCAGGAAGGAAAAACACAGAGAACAGAAACGGGAAAGAAAGAAAACATGGGGGGAGAAAAAAGAAATCAAATTATTAAGAGAAGAAATGGAAAAAAGACAATGAAAGGGGGAAATTAAACAATGAAAATGAAAGGAAATGAAAAGAAAAAGAAAAGTAAAAGCAAAAGAAATGTGATTAAGGAAAAAGGAGTAAAAGACAAGGCATGAAAGAAGAAGGGAAGGAAGGAGACAAAATAATTATGAAGGGAAAATTAAAACCATTCTCTCTCTCTCTCTCATTCTCTCTATCATTGTCTCTTTATCATTCTTTCTCTCTCATTCTATATCTCTCTAATTCTCTCTATCATTGTCTCTTTATCATTCTTTCTCTCTCATTCTATATCTCTCTAATTCTCTCTATCATTGTCTCTCTTTCTTTATCATTTTCTCTCTCATTCTATCTCCCTCTCATTCTCTCTATCATTCTCTCCCTTTCTTTCTCGTTCTCTCTGTCATTCTCTCCCTATCATTCTTTTTCATTCTCTCTATCATTCTCTCTCTTTCTTTCTCATTCTCTCTATCATTCTATCTCTCTCATTCTATCATTCTCTCCCTTTCTTTCTCATTCTCTCTCTCATTCTGTCGCTCTCATTCTCTCTCATTCTCTCTATCATTCTCTTCCTTTCTTTCTCATTCTCTCGCTCTGATTCTCTCTATCATTCTCTCTGTCATTCTTTCTCATTCTCTCTCTCTCTCTCATTCTCTCTATCATTCTCTCACTCTCTCATTCTGTTTCTCTGTCATTCTCTGTGTGTTTTCCTTGTGTGATTTCTTTTATTTCTTTCTTAGTTTTGTTGACCCTTTCCTTAACTTTTCTTTGGGAGTGTGGTGGAGGTAGAGATAGAGGTAATGGTGGAGGTGGAGGTGGAAGTAGAGATAGAAGTAATGGTGGAGGTAGAGATAGAGATAGAGGGAAAGGTGGAGGTAGATGTAAAGGTGGAGGTAGAGGTAGAGGTAGAGGTAGAGATAGAGATAGAGGGAAAGGTGGAGGTAGATGTACAGGTGGAGGTAGAGGTAGAGGTAGAGATAGAGATAGAGGGAAAGGTGGAGGTAGAGTTGGACGTGCGCACTTGAGCTCAGCACACCGGATAACTGTCGGTTGGATCCGGGCTGGAAAAAGTGACTCGCCGACTTGCCGTTATGTGCCCGACGGTCGGCTGCGCGGTGGATGACTGTGTTCTGGCTGTGGGGGAACTGGTCGTGCTGGACATTGTGAGATCGGGCTCAAGGTGGTGACGTTCCTGGATTGTGTGGATAAAGTGAACCGGGTTGTAGAGGGCGGAGTTGCTTGGGATTAGAGCCCGAAGTGGACCCTTCATGGAGCGCACCGTGCAAACCACTGTTAACAAAAAAAGGGCGGAGCCT
>CM045746.1:27486965-27491965 GCA_024760905.1 Plotosus lineatus | reverse complement strand
CGGGGCTCATTAACACTTGTGTACGGGGGAAATTAATGGTTACAGAAAGACATTGCGGATCGAATTCCATTTAATTTCTGAGAGGTACCGCTGTGTTCTGTTTTATTTAATAACCTGCAGCTGAATGGAAATTTAAAGAAACATGACACGTCCTCTTTAGCAGTTTTTAATGAAAGCACGACACTGTTTAAAGGCCAGAGTCGCTCTCTGAAGTCGCTAGCCATCACATGGGCCGCTGTTCAGAAACACGGAGTCAAAACGTGTCTGAATAACTGCATGAGATCTCAACCTGTTTAATAAAATATTTTTAAAAGAAGAATCGATGTTAATTGTTGCCAGACGTGAGAACTTGTGATGCTTTGCATCATTAATATGGAGCAACCAATGAATAAAAGCCATCCATCCATCCATCCATCCATCCATCCATCCATCCATCCATCCATCCCTCCGTTTCTTGAACCAGTGCCATAACCACGAGCAGCTCGTCATTGGACTGTGGGATGGAACCACACGGCCCAGGGGAAGCCGTCACATTCACACCAAGAATATGCAAAATCCACACAAAAATGCCCTCGCCCAACACAGGACGTGAACCCAGGACCTTCATAGCGCGCGGAGGGGGTGTGACCACTGCATTACCTTTTAAAGTGCTTATACCTGCTAGCATTAAGTGTCATGCTGTCAAGGACTTAATCATTCCCACCCACGCCCTTATATGGAGTGGCTGTGCATGAAAGACAGATGGCGATTTGGCTTCATTGTGCTTCTCCCCTCGAAACCGCTCCGTAAACCCGGGAGCACGGCGCTGATTAAATCCTGAAAAGAACCAATCGTATTCTGTCAGCATCACTGATTCATTAGCGGCTTCGTTGACACCTCTATCTGTGCGCGCGCGCATACACAGACACACACACACACACACACACACACACACACACACACACACAGACACACACACACACACACACACACACACACACACACACACACACACACACCGAGTAATCTCCTGCTGCCCTCGCGTTAATACCCAGACCTGTTTCAGAGTGATTGGCTGGCGCCGAGATGAAGCGATGATGGAGAGGTAATCGCTCTAAACCCATCAGACTGCGGTTTTAGTTTTACTCCATTTCCACATGCTGCTCCACACACACACACACACACACACACACACACACACACACACACACACACACACACACACACACACTGCATAAAACCCATTTGCTTTAGTTAACCATTAAAATGCCAGACACAGATTAAAAATAGAAGATATCTACTGATGCCTCGAGGTTATACACCACCAGATTGTTCGGATATACGCTGACGTTAGACAGTGGGAGTGGCTGATTGCCCCAAACGTCACAGGTGCCCTCATGTCTGCTTTCCTTCAGGTTCTCTCTTTTTTAGTGACGCTGCCATCGCCAGTCATAACGGAATCCCTGCTGCACTCAGCAATCATAAAATCTTCTGTTTACATTACAATAGTAACTTAACTGAAACCTCTCTCTCTCTCTCTCTCGCTCTCTCTACATACATCCCCCCTCCATCCATCTCTCCCACTCTCTCCACCCCTTCCTCTCTCTTTCTCTCTCCCTCTCTCCATCCATCTCTCTCATCCACTCTCTCCATCTCTCCCTCCCCCTCCCCCTCTCCCCCTCCCTCTCTCATCCATCTCTCCCACTCTCTCCACCCATTTCTTTCCTCCCCTCCAGCTCTCTCTCTCTTTCTCTCTCTCTCCCACTCTCTCCATCTCTCTCTCGCTGTCCCCTCTCTCCACCCTCTCTCTCCTCTTCCCACCCTCTCTCTCTCTCTCTCTCTCTCTCTCTCTCACGCTCTCTCTCCATCCATCGCTCCCACTCTATCCACCCCCCTCTCTCTCTTCCTCTCCATCGCTCTTTCTCTCTCTCTCCCTCTCTCTCTCTCTTCCCTCCATCTCTCTCTCTCTCTCTATCCCTCTGTCCATCCATCTCTCTCTCTCTCTCTCTCTCTCTCTTCCCTCCGTCTCTCTCTCTTCCCTCCATCTCTCTCTCTCTCTCTCTCTCTCTCTCTCTCTCTCTCTCTCCCCCTCTCGCTCCCGCTCCCTCTCTCACCCCCTCCGTCCCCCTCTCTGTCCTTCCATCTCTCTCTCTCTCTCTCTCTCTCTCTCTCTGTTTTTGTTGAGGTACACATGCTCCTTCTGTGATTCCGGTGATCCTGATCTTTCTGCTTCCTGAGTCCTGTGGTCTGTCCTGGTGTACTAATGTTGACCGGAGTTCTCATCCTGAAAGTCCCTTCCTCCTGCTGATGAAGATCTAAATGGACCCAGATGTGCACTAACAGACTGTGAACATGACTTTTCACTGCCGGTGATATAAACTCTCCTCCCACAATTCTTTAGGACTTACAGTTATAGAACCAACCGGACGACATTTTGGACTCAAATGAATCTCTCGTATATGTTTGGTATTTTTCTGGCTCCACCCAAATGAGGATGGGTTTCCCTTTCGTATCTTTGGGTTCCTCTAAAGGTTTCTTCCTCGCATCTACTGAGATAATTTTTCCTTGCCACCGTCGCCGTGGGCGACGCTCATTATGGATGTGTAGGGGTTGTAGGAAATGTTTAAACTCTTTTATGCTTTATAAACTCTGACTTTATAAACTCTGACTTTTACTGTGTAAAGCTGCTTTGCGACAACGACAGTCGTAAAAAATAAATAAATTAATAAATAAAAAAATAAAAAATAAACACTATAGAAATGAATCTGAATCGAAGTGAATTGACTCCCTTGAGGTTATACACTGGCAGCTGTAAAGCATATACACTCACGCCACTGATTCTCTGCGTGAGATGGAAACGTGTGCAGCACTCCAGGGTTTCCTTATCAGCACACAGCTCATCCTTCCCAGGCCTTCGCTGGACTCGAGGAGGACTGCTGTCCTTTGTGAACATGACCCTCACTGACCAGCGTCCCAGCCTCAGGCTACGATTAAAATGTTCTCTGGTCTCCATCCAGAGCTGTATATCACTGCGTCCTATCACCAGGCATTATCTAACTTGAACATTCCAGAGTCGAGTCGACAGACAGGGCTTTGTCAGAGACAAGCACAAGGCTGTTTTTTTTTTTTCCCCCATTTTTATGCGTGCTGTCATGCGGCAGAGGATCATGTCCTGAATCTCTGACTGCCACAGTGTACAGAGTGAAGAGGTGGAGTGGAGTGGAAGAGTGAGTTTGGGGCTCAGATGGGCTCAGTGTGACATTCTGATAAGAGTCTGGAGATCTGAGGGAAAGCGACAGGGTCAGATTCCAGTCCACTCTGATCCCAACTCCTCCCTTCTGGACAATGTAGACTTTTTAGAATCAGTACTTCCACACATCTCTGCTCACAAAACCGCTCCAAAAAGTAGAAATTAATTCAAAAGTAAACAACAAATTTATATTTGCTTTCATTATACACAGACAGATAAACTCACCCTCCATGTACGAGAGGTGGGGTTACACCCTGAACAGGTTGTGCGTCTACCATAGGGCAAATTACTCCCATGACTCACTTAATGACTACTATTAGAGCATATCTGAGCCGACAGTGGGTGGAGGCAGGGCACACCCTGAACAGCTCACCAGTTCAGTCCCAGTACAACACACACAAAGACCTTCACAAACACATCCACATCCAGAGGGAGCATGGAACAACCAATGAGCCTAATTAAGGGCAATCGAAATTAGCCTCTACATTTGGGCTGTTGGGGGAAAAAACAGTATAACGGTAAAAATCGACGCAAGCGCAGGAAGAGCATGCAAACGCCACGGAGAAACGGCTGAGCCCAGGATGCGAACCCAAGACCTTCTTGTTAGGAGGCAAACATGGTAACCACGACACCACCGTGCAGCCCGAGGGCAAGTTAGTTCTACAGTCGGCCCCCTTCTTACGAAATTAATCCGTTCCAGCGCCTTTTCGGAACTTGGAGTTTTCATAAGTAGAGGCGCATTTTACATGTAAAACGCGTGATTCGTTCCAACGCTCCCAAAACTCCCCCATAAACCCTTTAAAAATGATAAAAGTACAGTGATACCTCTGCTCACGAACATAATTGGTTCCCAGAAAGTGTGTGTGAGGCGAAAAGTTCGTCTTCTGAACATTTATTTCCCATAAGAAACCATTAAAATGAGAATAATCCGTTCCCAGGTCCCCATCAAACATAATTTTCTACTAAATAAGCCTTAAAACTACACAAAAATATACCTTATTTTATGTATAATAAATGTGCTATTGTATTGTAATTAAAGAAATAAACTGTACTGTATAATAAAGTCGTTTTATTTACCTTTGTGATGGTAGTTGATGGCTTGATGGAATGGAGTGGGAGGAGGAGGGAGGAGGAGGGACTTACTGTTTGGAAGGAGAGTTTGGAAACGCCTACTGTTTGGAAACACCCTTAGCCACACACGCACCCTTAATAGCTTCCTTGTTCTTAAGGATGGGAGCAATGGTAGACTTAGCGTACTGGTACTGGGACGCTGAGTCACACAAACGCACACCTCGTTCGTGTTTTTCAATGATCTCCGCCTGTGGTGGGTCTTTTTCGGTCCCATAATAGCAAAAGTACACTCAATATGGTCCAAAATGTCTATCAAACACAAACCACTTCCACATTCAAAGAAAGGGGGTGACGAACTGTGAAGCCGTGAGCGTGCGTCAACTTCTCGTGGCCGCCACCGTGGCGCTGTTCGACCGCGTGGTTTGGTTCGTCCGCCGAAAACTAGTTCGTCAGCAGAGACTATATGCTCGCAAATTTAATGTTCTTGAGGCGAAAAGTTCGTGAGCTTAAGCGTTCGTCAGCGGAGGTTTTACTGTACAACAATTCCGTATGAAAAATGTGTTAAAAGTAAAAGAAAATTTATTAAACCATTTAAACATTTTATTAACATATTTATTAATTAAACTAATGTTAAACATGTTTTATTAATTTTTACATTCATTATTAAACATTTGTGGTGTGCTCCGTGGCGCGCTCCTCC
>CM045746.1:27464465-27481965 GCA_024760905.1 Plotosus lineatus | reverse complement strand
GTTCTAATGGCACAGCTGCTCTTATTGGCCTGGTCAAGGCCCAGCAACATTAAAATAAATCAGCTGATCAGCTCAATGTACTGCGTGACCAGGTGTTTCCATCGGTGGACTTTTTCTTCCCTGACGGTGCAGATATTAAATTTGTCGGCATGAGGAATCATTTCCACATATATATTGGCAGCCCGGGCGGCACGGTGGCGTAGTGGTTAGCACGTCCGCCTAACAGCAAGAAGGCCTGGGTTCGATTTCCGACCTGTGCGTTTCTGTGTGGACTTTGAATGTTCTCACCGTGCTCGTGTGGGTTTCCTCTGGGTACTCCAGTTTCCTCCCACGGTCCAAAAACATGCACAGTAGGCTAATTGGCTCTTCTAAATTGCCCATAGGTTCGCATCGTGCAGAAGGCAATGGCAAACCACTGCACTATCCTTACCAAGAAAACCCCATAAAGATGATAATCAAGGCGTTATCCTTCATGGCAGCTCATCCTACAACTCAGAAGGTACCAGACCAAGACCATTGGCAGCCCATTTCCTGGCCTTAACCCTATTGAAAGTCTGTGGGATGTCCTGGAGAAGACTTTCTGGAGTGGTTCAGTTTTCACATCATTCGATTTAAGAGATCAGATAAAAAAATTGAAGCACATTCCGAATGGAAATACATGATGTGCTGTTGCTTATGTTTGTCGAATGGTGATGACCTTCTGGAATCAAGGCTTTTACCTTTTAAGACCTTCTTGTGCTTCAATATCGTACCAATGGTAGACGGATTTGGCCATATTCCTTTGCGATATTACTCAACCGCATGCCACGAACCCGCTCCTTCTTTTCACTCGAACTGGGAATCACACACACATGTGTGTGTGTGTGTGTGTGTGTGTGTGTGTGTGTGTGTGTGTGTGTGTGTGTGCGTGCTTGAGTGTGTGCACGCGTGTGTTGACCATGTCTTTCTTAGCAGTTATAATCTTACAAATGTTTATGGAAGGTTAAAAGCCTGAGTCAAAAAACTCATAAACCAACAGTAACTTTATCCTTTACACGAAAAGCATTATGGGATATGCAGCTACATAATAGCCAATGGAAGGGAGCTACGTCATCCCTCCTAGCCAATGGGAAGCCAGCGGGGTGGGATGTTGGGAGACAGCCAATGGAAAGGAGCTGCGTCATCCCTCCTAGCCAATGGGAGGCCAGCGGGGCGGGATGTTGGAAGATAGTCAATGGGAGAGCAGTTTGTGCATTGTTTGAATGTTTGAATGGCGCATTTGGCGGATTTCGTAAGGAGAACTTTTTTCGCATACAGAGACAAAACATTTTGGAAAATGTTTTTTGTAACCTGGATTTTTCGTTTGCTGGGACTATTGTAAGGTGAGGTACCACTGTGTTTTTAATGATATTTTGGTGTCTCTAAAAGGACTTCTGATAAACGCTCAGTGTTCCTCATGGTCGGTGCTGAAAGGTCACCTCGCATTCAGTGTCCCTGTTCTGGACAGAAGAGGAGCAGATCTCAAACTTGTTGGGATTAAAGGACTTGGCTGTGGCAGGCAATGCTTCATGAACACCAGCCAGTTAAAAGCCCAAGTCAGACTCCAGAGCAGGACGACAAATGATCTGAGGTTAAGTGCAGCTCTCTCTCTCTCTCTCTCTCTCTCTCTCTCTCTTTGTCAGATTCAATCATTGAGAATCGCCTCAATCCCTTTGCACAACTAACTGGACGAGTACATACAGATGAGATGAAGATACTCCATAGGCATGGACCAACCCATGGCACCTCCCCAGCCCACCCGGGCCTCAGCATTGCTCCTTTCTAATCATAACAAGCTGGCACATCACATAAACAGAAACCACTCATCTTTATTGTCTCCTTTATGAATCAAATCTATGGATTAAAAGGTCTGTGTTGTAGCTTTCAGAGATCAGACACTGATTTAATACATGTTCACGCCCACATATCACTGTAACGTTCAAACAGATGACCTAATATTCATTTCCTCACAAATACTGTGTCTGAGACAATCGTTTCACGTTCACCGGAGCCAAAACAACCGCGAATATTTTCTAGTTCGGTTTTAAAACACATCTAGACCCCGTTGTTCAAAACCACATCACATCCGTAATCACCAGCGTGGAGGAGGAAAGACACTAATCTGATTTGTGTTACTGCACGTCGGTGATATCGCACAGTAGGAAGTGACCTCATTGCATTTGCACTTCTTGAACATGATACTCCCGTTGGTGCGCCGGTTTCTTTCGGCTCAATGAAATCAGAAGACGCTCATTATAACGTATATTCATTACGGAGGGAAAATAACACCACAAGTCTACAAGCAGAAGGAGAGAAATAGTGAGGAGGGGAAAAAGAAGAAAAAGTGAAATAAGAAGAGGAGGTGAATGAGGAGGAGGAGGAGGAGGAGGAGGAGGAGGGCAAAGACACTGAGGAAGAAGAGGCATTAGAGGAGAAAGAAGAGGAAGAAAAAGATGAGAAAGAGGAGAAAGAACAAGAAGAACATGCATAGATATAAACCACATATATTCATTATCAACGCCTTCACACAGCGTTCAGATCTACGCCACTCAAACCTACATCAGATCCTTCTGTCGTTCTCACACTGAATGTTTTCATTAAAAAAAAAAAAAAAAAAAAAAAAAAAAAGAACAGACGCAGAGTTTTTGTGAAATTGCAAAAACCGGGCAGTGAGGCCGTGTGATGTTTAGCACATCTGCCCCACAGCAAGAAGGTCCTGGGTTTGATTTCAGGGCTTGGTGAGGCCTGTTCTGGATGGAGTTTGAAAGTTCTCCCCGGTACCTTGTTTTCCTTCCACAGTCCAAAGACCTGCCCAGGAGGTGACTGGGTCGTTTTCAGTTGTCTGTTGATCTGTTCGTCTGTTGTCTGCAGATGTGAGTGTGAACGGTTGCGTGTGTTGGCCCTGCGATGGTCTGACCAGCAGTTCAGACTGTACTGCTCTCACCCAGAGTCAGCTGAGATAGGCTTCAGCCTCCCCGCAACCCTAATTAGGATTAAGTGGCTTGGAAAATGAGTGAATCATGAATGAATCAATGAGCACCCCCCCCCCCCCCACACACACACACACACCCTCAGCATCCATGTCAGAGTCCCCACAGCGATCTGCACCATTTGTGATCATGAAGAAAACAAACTAGTTGGAATAAAAGCAGCATTTTTCATGTTACATCAGATCCGACCATAAAAAACGTAGGTGCCGGAATGAGGACTCGATCATCTCGATTATAAACTACATGCACAGACCTTTATCTGATTGTGGCTGAATACTGAGGGAAGGATTGTGGATGGTGTAGCGCGACGTTTAGAACATAGCAAGTTCTTTCCTTCAGTGAACAGAGACGATTGACTGGCTTCAAATTGGATCCATGTTTTTACCCCCCATCACATCCTGCGGTAAAATACTCCCGACTGAAATCAACTGTGGGAAACCACTTAATTTAATGTCGTGTGCCAGTGGAATGAGGCTCATGAAGGATCATGAAATGGCTGAAACAGCTCCACATTGCTTCTGCACAAACCAATAATCACACACCAGGACCAGAGAACGGCTGAAAATACAGTGCCGGGTTTAAAAACCACGAACAAAGGCTCCTGGGGTTAAACGCTCACGGAATACCAGCTTTTCATCATCCGTTTGTTCAGCGCACAAAGATTCAATAGGAGGGGGAAAAGAAGATAGAGGAGTAGGATGAGGAGGAAGAGGAGGAGGAAGAGGAGGAGGAGGAGAAGGAGGAGAAAAGAAAGAGAACAAGAAGAAGAATAAGAAGATGAAGAAGAGGAAGAGAATAAGAAGAAAAAGAAGAGGAGGAGGAGGACAAGAAGAAGAAAAAAAGAAGAAAATAAGAAAAAGGACGATGAGGAGGAGGAGGAGGAGGAGAAGAAGAACAAGAAGAAAAAGAAGAAGACAAAACAATGGGAGGAGGAGGAGGAGGAGAAAATAATAAAAGAAGAAGGAAGATGAAGAGAAGGAGGAGGAGGAGGAGGAGAAGAAGAAGAACAACAAGAAGAAGAGAATGAGGAAGTAGAAGAAGAAGTAGAAGAAGTAGAAGAAGAAGAAGAAGAAGAAGAAGAAGAAGAAGAAGAAGAAGGGGAGGAGGAGGAGAAGGAAGATAAGAAGAAAAAGAAGGAGGAGGCTGAGAAGAAAAAGAAGACAGACAGAAAAATAAAGAATATGAGAAGGATGAGAAGAAGAAGAGGAAGAGGAGGAGGAGGAGGAGGAGGAGGGGGAGGAGAAAGAGAACAAGAAGAAGAATAAGAAGATGAAGAAGAGGAAGAGAATAAGAAGAAAAAGAAGAGGAGGAGGAGGAGGACAAGAAGAAGAAAAAAAGAAGAAAATAAGAAAAAGGACGATGAGGAGGAGGAGGAGGAGGAGGAGAAGAACAAGAAGAAAAAGAAGAAGACAAAACAATGGGAGGAGGAGGAGGAGGAGGAGAAAATAATAAAAAGAAGAAGAAAGATGAAGAGAAGGAGGAGGAGGAGAAGAAGAAGAAGAACAAGAAGAGAATGAGGAAGTAGAAGAAGAAGTAGAAGAAGAAGAAGAAGAAGAAGAAGAAGAAGAAGGGGAGGAGGAGGAGAAGGAAGATGAGAAGAAAAAGAAGGAGGAGGCTGAGAAGAAAAAGAAGACAGACAGAAAAATAAAGAATGTGAGCAGGATGAGAAGAAGAAGGGGAAGCGGAGGAGGAGGAGGAGGAGGAGGAGGAGGAGAAAAGAAGGAGAACAAGAAGAAGAAGATGAAGAAGAGGAAGAAGAGGAAGAGAATAAGAAGAAAAAGAAGAGGAGGAGGAGGAGGACAAGAAGAAGAAGAAAAAAAAGAAGAAAATAAGAAAAAGGACGATGAGGAGGAGGAGGAGGAGGAGGAGAAGAAGAACAAGAAGTAAAAGAAGAAGACAAAACAATGGGAGGAGGAGGAGGAGGAGGAGGAGGAGAAGAAAATAATAAAAAGAAAAAGGAAGATGAAGAGAAGGAGGAGGATGAGAAGAAGAAGAAGAAGAACAAGAAGAAGAGAAAGAGGAAGTAGAAGAAGAAGAAGAAGAAGAAGAAGAAGAAGAAGAAGAAGAGGGGAGGAGGAGGAGAAGGAAGATAAGAAGAAAAAGAAGGAGGAGGCTGAGAAGAAAAAGAAGACAGACAGAAAAATAAAGAATATGAGCAGGATGAGAAGAAGGGGAAGCGGAGGAGGAGGAGGAGGAGGAGGAGGAGGAGGAGGAAGAGGAGGAGGGGGAGGAGGAGGAGGAGGAGGAGGAGGAAGAGAAGAAGGACTCTTTCTATATTTTTATCAAATAAATTTCAGGGTCTTTCAAGCCCACAATTCATCACCACAGAGCTCAAGGTCTGAAGGATGGAAAACATTTGACTACATCATTAATAATCTTTTCAACTCAGCCCTGAATGTCTGAGCCTTCAAATAATAGAAAGATTTCATTGCGCAAATTACCGAGTGCCTCAGCAAAACTATTTTCCATCACAAAATGATTCAATTAGTGTTGCACGGGTCATTTGGCCTTCGCCTTGGTCTCCACAAACACTGGCCAGAGAAAATGCGAGAAGAAACAGTCGGGTGCTCACTAATGTAATTCCTCCGAAGTTCTGGGAAGGAACGAGTGGCTCTGCATGCAAATCAGAGACGCGCATCGGCTGGAGTTTCACTCCGCCGTCTGCTGTTGTTTAGCTGTTACACATTCGGGGCTCTCAACCCCCTGCAAAAAGAGCATGAGGAAGAGTTTCAGTATGAAACACCATGTGACACTCAGGTAATCCCTTCTAAACAGGTGTAGAACGATGGCTGAGGTCCATCAGTACGGATCATCCACCCACGTTTCCTATGTGCAAGCACGGGTTCCTTCTGGATACTCTGATTTCCTCTCATGATCTCAGACGGGCAGATTTAGGTCATCTGGCTTTTCGATTGCTCACAAGTGCGAGCGTGAGCGTGAACGCTGTTTTCAGCCCAGCAACAGATTGACGACCTGTTCAAAGTCAGCTGGGATTGGCTCCAGATTTCCCATAACCATGATAAGTCCATCATAAGTCATTTTCTGGACCAATTAATCCTAATAAGGTCCCCTGTATCAGCCAACTCTGAGTGAAGGTGAGACACACCATGAACAGCTTGCCAGTTCGTCGCAGCAAGACCAACACATACACAACTATTCCATTCATACTCACACCTCGGGGCAATCAGGAAGTGTCAATCAGCCTAATGTGCATGTCATTGGACTACGAGAAGAAAAAACAAAAGCGTCTGCAGGAATCCCTGGTAAGCATGAATAAAGTCCAACTAAGTTCCATAGAGGGTGTGGGGCCGGTGGCGTAGTGGTTAGGAGGGTGCTACGCTCATGATCGCGAGGTTGTATGTTCAAACCCCAGTGAGACCCTCAATGTGCTAAGACCCCTGGGCAAGGTCTTAACCACAAGTGTTCACCCAGCAGTATAAATGGGTACCAGTAAAAAAATATACTGGGAAGGTAACCTGCGATGGACTAGCGTCCTATCCAGGAGGATTTGAACTCCTGGTCGCTTCACGCTATGGAAACCGGGGATACGCACCGGTCTGATGAGCCACTAGGCTCGGGTGTAAAAAGCCCAAGTTCCACAGTGGGATCATCCTCACCAAACCAGAGACTTAAACTCAGAACCTTCGTGCTAACCACTACACCACCAAGCTGCCAGATAGATAAGCGAAAGGACACGTGAACCTTCTGAACCTCCTCATGACCAATGAAGAAACATTGAGACGTGGAACTACTTTGATGCCTTTAAAGGTGATTGCAATGTAAACAAACAAATAAACAGAATAATCATAAAAACAGATCCATCACAAAACTATAGCAAAGGCACCTGGGTAAAGTCAGGGTAAGGAATATTGGAAAGAGAAATGGAGAGACTCCAGCAAGTAATTCTACAGATTACAGCTTTCCACTCTCATATTAAACTCATCAGTCCTTCATGTTCTGCACAACCTCCCAAGTCTCGCATGCAGTCAGATCTGATTATCACAAGGTTACAGGAGGGTTAAAAAAAAAAAAAAAAGAAAGAAAAAAAAAAAGCTAATCATTAAGTGGTGCAGAGAGCAGTGACAGAAAAAAATGATGAAAAGACAGAAGACGAGATGTTTAATATTGTAAAGGCTATCAGTGAAAGACATGAGAACCTGGTCACGTCTGGGAATATCAGAGAGATGAACTGGGTTAATTTTACATTTACAGCATTTAGCAGACGTTCTTATCCAGAGGTAGGTAGGTAGGTAAAGTCTGTTGGGTTTTTACACCCGACCCTCATGGCTCATCAGGCCGGTGCTTATCCCCGGTTTCCATAGCGTGAAGCAACCAGGAGTTCAACTCCCCCTGGATGGGACGCTAGTCCATCACAGGTTACCGTCCCAGTATATTTTTACTGGTACCCATTTATAATGCTGGGTGAACAGAGGCACACTTGTGGTTGAGACCTTGCCCAGGGGCCTTAGCACAGTGAGGGTCTCAGTGGGATTCAAACTCACAACCTCGCGATCATGAGCGTAGCACCCTAACCACTATGCCACCGGCCCCACATGTTGTTATCCAGAGCGACTTACAATCGGCATTTTTTTATATATATATATATATATATATATATATATATATATATATATATATATATATATATACACAACTTGAGCAATTAAGGGTTAAGGGCCTTGCTCAAAGGCCCAACAATGGTGACAGTCGGGCTTGAACCTGTGAACTTTGGATTAGTAACCCATTGCATGAACCACTAAGCCTCTCACTGCCCAAAACAAATGACCAAGCACTTCATCACAACCCAACGTGACTGACTGTCACCGCCAAGATCAGGGTGGGGTTCTGATGCCTGCCATTCATTCATATACATAAATGTTTATTCATAATCCATGTGATGTACTGGCGAGCTGTTTGGGAGTAACGAGGATCAGGAATGAGTACATCAGAGGGACAGTACATTTAAGAGGGTTTGGAGACAAAGTCAGAAAGGCTAGATTGAGATGGTTTGGACATGTACAGAGGAGGGATGGTGAGTATATTGGCAGTAGGACGCTGAGGTTGGAACTACCAGGCAGAAGGCCTCGAGGAAGACCAAAGAGGAGATTGGTGGATGTGGTGAAGGAGAACATGAAGGTGGTTGGCGTAAGAGAAGAAGATGCAGCGGATAGGGTGAGATGGAGGCAGATGATTTGCTGTGGCGACACCTGAAGGGAACAGCCGAAAAGAAAAGAAGAAGAAGTACTGGCGAGCTATTCAGGGTAGACCCGGTTTTTGCCCATTGTGTTCTGAGATTCTGCAAATGAATGAATGAATGTCTTTTGCCTGGTGGAAAATATATTTTAGAATATTGTTCAAGAAGAAAGGCTCCTCCTGCATCTACTTGGGACTTAAACTCAAGTTTATTTATGGGTTGGTGGTCAATTTCGGATTATTGTGTATACTGAAACCAAGTGAACAGACATACAAGACTACAAGTCCGAGGCAGAACCCTAATCTGCCGGGCCCTAATGAGTCAGTCTGTTATTGGATCTATAATTTGGTGAATCCCCAGGTTTTCCAACACCACTTCACATACAATACAGCAGGGCCTTGATGTTTTGTTATCTGAGTGGAGCAGGTTCAGATTCTGCCACTCGAATTCTGGGTCACGTATGTTATTCAGAATACTAAACAGCTTACTCAACGCTTGGCATCAGGTTCTTCGGTGCAGCCCGTACAGGTGAATGGTCAAAATCTACATTGATCAAAAGACCCACTGTGTGATCAATACACTGCTTTTCAGCCACTCAAACAATGGAACTATATCTCAATGTATCCGTCAGTCTGGAATATGTTGGTCCGCTCATAAAAAAAAGATAAAAGAAAGGCAAAATTGACAGTATTGTAATGCCTGGGGTATAATTACAGTGTATTCAGAGCCACTATTACCGACTGCTCTGGGTACGATGTGAACAAGCTAAAGTGAGCTGGTTTCTAGCCCCAGGCCTCAAGGTCAGAGATTACATCGAGAGAAAGTGGTTTAATTACAGGTCAGGTAACTCCAGCATGAGCCGTAGTGGATCTGTGGAGCTTCCTTGAGGGAGCTCATCAGATGGGCTGTTAATACGGACACTCCCGGGACACACAAGGCTGCCATATTTTGTAATGAACATCTCCTGTCTAGGAGGTTTTGTCGTTGGTATGCCACTGGTAAGCATGATGCTCTGATGACTCTGCCATCTGAGCAGTTGGTTGCTTATAATCAATGGCACGATACCAAGGTTCCAGCCTGAGCCCTTCCTGTCCATGCCTGGAAAAATAAAAAATAAAAAAAAATCTATGACTATATCCAAGACTATGGTTCCTTTACTACCTCCCTAGATTAAAAGGAGATATGCCATTAGTAAATTATCATCAGGTCGATCAGACTCAGTTCAAGAAGTAAACTCGTGTGGAAAGACCACGGTAGGGTTTTACAAAACGCATAATCCTACCATGGTTGTGAGAACGCCACTGGGTGAAGACGGTGTACACCCTGAACATCTTGCCAGTCCCTTGCAAGGCCAAACCACACACAGCCATTACATCTAGGGGCAAATAGCCTAATGTGTGTGCCTTTGGACTGTGAAAGGAAATCAGAATACAGTGGTACATCACCTTACAATAGTCCCAGCAAACGAAAAATCCAGGTTACGAAAAACATTTTGCAAAATTTTTTGTCTCTGTATATGAAACAAGTTCTCCTTACGAAACACGCCAAACGCGCCATTCAAATATTCAAACGTGCCATTCAAACATTCAAACAATGAACGAGTTGCTTTCCCATTGACTCTCTTCCAACATCCCGCCCCGCTGGCCTCCCATTGGCTAGGAAGGATGACGCTGCTCCCTCCCATTGGCTATCTCCCAACATCCCGCACCGCTGGCCTCCCATTGACTAGGATGAATGACGCAGCTCCCTCCCATTGGCTATTGTGGAGCTGCATCTCCCATAGTGCTTTTCGTGTAAAGGACAGTTACTGTTGTTTCATGCTTTATTTCTTGACTCAGACTTTTAACCTTCCATAAACATTTGTAAGATTATAACTCTGCTAAGAAGACATGGTCAACACACGCACGCACACACGCACACGTGTGATTTCCGGTGTGAGTGAAAGGAAGAAGCGAGCTCGTGGAATGCGGTTGAGTGATATCGCAAAGGAATTTGGCCAAACCCGTCCACTATCAGGACGATATTGAAGCAGAAGGAGGTCTTAAAAGGTATACTTTTATCATTTTTAAAGGGTTCAGGGGGTAGTATTGGGGGCCTTGGAACGAATCACACGTTTTGCATGTAAAATGCGGTTCAATTTTCGAAAAATCCAGGTTAAGGAAAAGGCTCTGGAACGGATTAATTTCGTAAAGTGAGGTACCACTGTACCTGGTAGAAACCCACCCAAGCGCAGGAAGAACACGCAAACCCCACACAGATGTGCCCTCAACAAAGCCAGGACTCGAACTCAGGACATTTTTTTTTTTGTCACGTGTCACCTGGGTAATCCGGCTGTACTACATACACCACATGAAGTCGTTTACATTTCTGTTGCTATGCCAGACGATCAATTATTTTAAGATATTCTGTATGAACAGTGCAAATAAAAATGAAAACTTGTTTGCAGGGAAAAAAAAAAGTTTACGTGAATTTAATTATTGTACCTTTGCAGATATTTTCAAATATTCTCACTTTTAAAATACATGGCCCTGTTATTACATTAATTACCAATTATACAGCTCACTGTACAACAATTACAGCAGGTCACCCATCCTACGTCCTTAATAAGCCACGCTGTGCATTGATTATTTCTGATAATTATATTTCTTTGCTGTATTATTCAGTGCTGTATTATATGGAAGTGATCCAGCCTGGTATTACAGGGGAATGTCATGAGGTTATAGTCACAGCATGGAGATCTGTCACACACCCATGACAGCATCAACTGAGGGAGAAGTTCTTGCATGGTTAAAGCCTTTGAGATCCCACACCTTGTCAGGTACAATTACCTCCACCATCCTGCCTTCACCGGCCATATGCAACCTGCTTGACACTTCTACAAATGTCAGCCAATGTGTGTGCGGTGTGTGTGTGTGTGTGTGTGTGTGTGTGTGTGTGTGTGTGTGTGTGTGTGTGTGTGTGTGTGTGTGTGTGTGTTTTCTTGTCAGAAATAATACAATCTGTGTTTTAGTAGAAGGCCCTGGAACTTTAAACACGATTCTTAAGAATTCCTTAAAAATTAGGCTTGCCATTGAGCTAGCGAGCATCGCCAAGCATTTACGACACATTTTAATGGCTGATCATTAAAATATTTTGTGTTGTTATAGAAAACTACATAGTAAACATTTCCACCAATTACCATGTCTGCTACTGAGACTCAACTTCTCCAGCGCTCCCAAACAGAGCACATCCGGGGGGCGGGGGGGGGTTCCGAGATTTAAATTTATTGCCATTACCAATATTTTCAAAATGACTTTTATGTATAAAATGTGCAGAACCAAACATTCATCCTATTGTCCTAGAGGAGGCCGGAGCCTATCTTGGGGTACAATCTGAACAACTCACCAATTACAACACACACCCATTCACACTCATCTCCAGGTGCGACTTGCAACAGCCAATTAGCTTGATGTGCATATCTTAGTGCTGATGGAGGAAACCAGAGGATGTGGAGACAAAAAAACAAAAACAAAAACAAAACAAAACAAAACAAAAAAAACCGCAAGCATAGAAAGAGCGCGTGACTTTGACAGAAAAGCGCCCTCGCTGAGCTCAGAACTCAACCGCAGGACCTCCTCCGTGTGAGATGAAGCCCAATGTGATCGGATCTTGATTTTATAACATTTTTCGAACTGTCATTGTAAACAACACAAGTGACCTGTTTGTCAAGGGAAGTGACCGGTGCTTGAAACGCGCCCCTTCTCTGACAGTTCAGCCCTGCCCTCTTTCGTCAGCAATGAACGGCCATGGCCTCAGTGCGGTGGTAGGACAGCATGGGATGAGGGCAACTAAAACAGCATTAACTTTCAAGAAATCCCTCCTTTTCCATCTGTGAAACCGCAGCACTGGGTTTTTAAGCCCATTCTCCTCAGTGCTTAGCAGCAGCAAGCGGATTGAGCATGAAACTTGCTGCTTTCATTTTAATGTAATAAAATATTGAGGACAGCTTCTATAGATGTTGGATCCTTTGAACCTTCCGAGTATTAATGCAGCCATGCACAGCTGGCTCCCTCCAGGCCGTCTCAAGTGGAGACAAGAGCTGGGGCTATTTTTTACTACCTTCAGATCTTCTCGTTCCTGTCTCTCTGGGTTTCTCTGACCATCGCCAAACACATCCATCACAAAGCCTTAAGGAGATCTTTCAGGAATGGAGACTGATGGTCAGTTACAATGCTGATGCCTGTAATCTGAGGTTTTTTTTTTTTTTTTTTTTTTTTTTTTTTTGACGATCGAAGTGATTTTCAATTATCTGTATGTTGAAAATGGGCCACTAGGGGATGTGACACTGTTTAAGAAAAATTCTGGTTTAATTTAATTATTCCAACATTAAAAATTAACACAAGATATATATATATATATATATATATATATATATATATATATATATATATATATATATATATATATATATATATATATATATATATATCTTTAACTGATTTACAAGCCAAACAAAGTTTATGATTATGCTGTGGTATGTAAATACAGTGTAAAAGAAAGTAGAGCACAGGCATTGCTCTCTGTGAAAGCCTTTTACCAGCTACAAGCAAGAAAAGTCCTGAGGTCAATGTTCCACTGGTGGTAGAACTCAGAGGAACATGCGACTGAGAAGATCTTCTTTTTAAAAGGCTTTGATCTTGTACAGTTTTATCCTTTAAGAAAATTAAGAGATGTAGCCTAAATAGCACCGGGTGACTTCAAATAATGATGAAAGAGTGACCTCTTCATTTGTCTATCAATCAATTCATCCATCTACCACCCTTCTTTCCATCTGTCTATCCAGCCATCAGTTTTCCATTCATCAACCCATCCATCAATCAAGGCACTCGTCCATCTATACATCAATCTGCCCATCCAGCAACATATTAATCCATCTGTCCATACATCTCTCCATTCACTTATACAGACACTCCCCGACTTACGTTTTTAATTGGTTCCGGATGGCCCAAAGTAAGTTGAAAGTGAATGTAAGTTGTTACAGTGATGTATGACGTATGACGTATGATGCCCATACAACTCATCCATCCATCCATCCATCCATACATACATACATACATACACTAATCCATCCATCATTACATTTATGCATCCAAGCATCACGCCACCATCAATCTGCCAACACATCTACCAACTCCTCCATCTATCATTCCATCCATCCATCATTGCATCCAGCCATAAATGTACCCATCAACTCATCCATTCATCATTCCATCCACCCATGAATCCATTCAACTCATCCATCCATCCATCCATCCATACATACATACATACATCCACTCATCCATCCATCATTGCATTTATGCATCCAAGCATCACACCACTATCAATCTGTCAACACTTCTACCAACTCATCTGTCCATCATTCCATCCACCTATCAATGCATCCATCCACCCACCCACTCATCCATTCAGCAATCAATCCATCAACTAATCCATTCATACATCCATCATTTCATTTATCCATTATCTATGAAACTAATCCATCACTATCACAGAGGAAGCTTGAGCCAATCATTGATGAGCTCAGGAAACCAATCAAGGCAGGGTTTTAGCCTGCAGCAGAGTTAACAGTTTTAAGTGCGTAAATTTGCTGTAGCCGTTTATTGTGAAAACAATAATTGTACTTTTGTCTTGTGTGCACTTAGACACTTTACTGTAGATGGCGTTTTCCTCTCAATCCCTGAACTAGTAAACCATTTTACGGATGTAAAGAGAAACTCTAACGCTCTCCTGTTGGTCCTTCTGGAGAAACACGTCTGCCAAATACAGTCAACATAAATGATTCTTTAGCACCTACTTGAGACGTGTAAAAGAATAATTAAGGGAATTCAAAGATATAAAAGTAACATAATAACAGGTTAAATGGAAAAGAAATTAAAATAAAAGGCAAAAAAAGAAATGTGTTAAATCTTGCAAGAAAGGCGACACAGATAATACATGTACAGACATGACGGCGCAGCCAGTGGAAGATGGAAGCGGTGATCAATTTCCTCAGTAATTTCAGTAAAAGTCACAGTGCACTTTTGTGGCAGATAAAATAGTGCAGAAAGCCTCCTTGATAGCAGCCGCTCACTTTGCAAATTCATAAAGTAAGAGTAAAAAGGTTAAAAAACACACAAGAGGCATAAAAAAATTAAAAAAATAAAATAAAATAATAAAGTCTGAGGCAGTTTGCTCCATCCCTGAACACTCTGAGGACTGAAGTTCATAGCAAGTGATGTCTGTCCCCATTTCAAGCAATTAGTGTTGAAAATAATTTGAAAATAACAGCAGAAGTGACAATAAAAGCAATCACGCCTCCGTCAACAGGATGGGGACGGTAGGACAGGTATGGATCTCCTGATATTGATTTTAGTGGGCGGATATCACTGAGGATGGATGAGCAATGAAAGCAAAGCAGCCATTTTATATTCAAATAGAACCTATTAGCATGACACCCCAATATGTCAAAGCAATTGGAAGTGAAGTATCGTTACAGTTACAACAGATACAACAGTCAAACTCCATTAAACGGAGCACGATCGCTTGGGCGGAGCTCAGAAAGCGGATCTCTTGATTTTTTTTTTTTAGGAAAGTTCAGGAAACGTCTGAAGCGGGTCATTAACCCACAGGTGGATTCTCACTGCAGGATGTAAACAGATATCTGCCAAAATGTCCAACTGGATCCACCATGTGTTGGGCACTGCTGCGAAAAGACATACCGTATATGATGTGATAAGTGCCCAGGGCACTTAAAAATTTTGGAGTGGGTGGGCGCTTATTAAAATGATTACCAGCGGAGTGGAACGGTAAGTGCTTATGACCATCGAGGTGGAAAACATGAATAATAAAAGAACAATAAAAGAGTTTTACTGGTATTTGTATTATTCATTTTGAGGTATCAACCAAATTACTTACATGAGAGCTGAAAATAAACAGAAAACAGCATTAAAACAGACCCTTTAATTTTTCTCTCCCAGTGCTGTTCATTTAAATATTTTCCTCAGATGTAAAATCTAGCCAATCAACATGAATGTCAACTTTAGCACATGGCACGTTGAACCAATCAACACAAAGGTCAACTTTAGCACATGGCACATTGAAAAGCACATGGCCAGGAACATCTTTTCTTTTATTGTTTAGTAATTTATACTATTTATGTATCTATTTATTTATTTACTTATATAATATATGTATGTGTGTATGTTTGTACTTGTATCTATTTTTGCACCCCCTACTGATAGTACCTCAAGAGCCTGTAACAGTGAATTTCTCCATTGTGAGATTAATAAAGCTGTATCTTATCTTATCTTATCTTATCTTTAAATGTACGAAGTGAGCAGGAGAATTGGGTGAAAAATCCTCGTCATCACTTTCTGATAAGTCCATACCTGGCTCATCGCTCCATTCATTTCAAGCATCCCATAGTTTTGCTGTAGCAGTTTCTAATGGTTCATCGGTTGTTGGACATTTACCAAGAGAGCACAGCAAAATATTTTCCTGTGTTTTAAAGCACGGCGGAACGATTAAATGTGTTGTTACTGATGAACATTATAGACATTCCCCAGTTGGCAGGGGGTCTTGAAATACCGTGTAAACTCACTTTTACAGGCAGTGAACGCCTCATTTTACTGTTACAGAGACTGATCCAATGAAATTGCTAAGTTTGATCTACCATTTTGCTCCCAGTACACATGGGCGGTTATTAGACGTGAGAAAAATAAAAAAATAAAAAAATACACTGGGTTGTTACTGGAGCAGGGCGCTTATTACGTCAAATACGGTATTTAATAGAAAGCCCACAGCTGATGATATTAGTAGTGAGAGTGAAGATCACAGCTTCTAGGAAACTTTAGAAATCCAGTCTGAATCCCATCCTACCTCACAGCGTTCTTCTGAAACTCCTCCCAGTTCCAAACTCAGTCAAAGAATCATAATAAGCACGTCAGGATATTAAACATCTTTGTGGCTCGCACGTCCACCTCGGAGCAAGAATGTCCTGGGTTCGAGTCCCAGCTCTATGTGGAGTTTGTATGTTCTCCCCATGCTTGTGTGAGTTTTATCCGGGTTCTCCGGTTTCCTCCCACAGTCCAAAAACATGCACAGTAGGTTAACTGTTCCAAATCACCCCAAGGTGTGAGAGTGAGTATGAATGTTTGTGTGTTTTGGATTTGCTGGTAAGCTGTCCAGGGTTCACCCCAATCTCGCTCAGAGTCGGCTAAGATAGGCACCGGCCTCTCCGTGACCCTAATGAGGATTAAGTGGTTCAGAAAATGAATGAATGGTTTTACATCATGTTAAAAACAATACATCCGTCTCAAGGCAGGAAGGTCTCAGGTTTGGTTTCTGGGCTCGGTGAGGGTGTCTCTATATGGACTTCACACGTTCTCCACTTGCTTGTATGGGTTTTCTCCGGGTACTCTGGTTTCCTCCTACAGGCCAAAAACATGCCATTCGGGCATGCACAGGCTGTACCAAATTGCCCCTAGGTGTAAGTGAGGGCAAGTTTGGTTGTGTGTTTATTTATTCATATGATGCACTGCTAAGCTGTTCAGGGTGTGTCCTGCCTTCACCCAGAGTCAGTTAAGAGTGGAATAGCATGGCCCGCCCCCTTTTTTTATTAAATATTTCTTGTGTGACTGCATAAGGCACAAGGCATAATTTACTCACTCACTCGTTTGGGAAACCACTGAATCCTACAATGGCAAGGCTAGTGCTTAGCTCAGCCACGCTGGGTGAAGGCGCAGTACAATCTTAACCGCTCAGCAGATCATCGCAGGGCAACACATACACAAGCATTCCCACTCCGCTTCGCACCTAGACACAATCTGGAACAGCCAGTTAGCCTAAGGCTTTATACGGTGGGAGGAAACCACATACAGAAGCTCCTTCACTGAGCCTGGGACTCGAATACAGGACCTGTGTGCTGACCGCTACACCACCGTGAAGCCAGGAACAGCTTAGTACTAACCAAAATAATAAAACAGTTTCAAATGAAGTTGGGTGAAGGAGGTGGTCTTGATTGATTAGACATGTCTGTCCATATAAGCAGTGTGTGGCCAATCAGAAGTGATTAGAAAGGTGGGTTCATTTGGTAATCTTGACTTCATTATAGCAAAGAACAGCATTGTGAAACACAAATAATCAGCTTTGTTGTATGTGTGCTGTATTAACCACCACTGGCCCCGCCTCTGGGATAATGAGAACCGATTAGACGTAAAGCCGCGGCTGAAAACAACAACAACAAAAAAACAACAACAAAAATCAATGTCTGTGAAAA
>CM045746.1:27449465-27459465 GCA_024760905.1 Plotosus lineatus | reverse complement strand
TGATGATCATGATGAATGAGACAGTTAAAGGCTATAAAACTGCCATGGCGAGAAGAAACCAACAGGAGAGCAGCACTGAAGATGGTCGAGATAATGACATGGTGATAAATTAACTTCCTCCTGTTCATAATTGAACTGAAAATGTTCCAGTCAGGGGACAGTGGTGACCTGGTGGGAAGGTGCTGGATTACCGATCCGAAGGTTGGAGGTTCAAGTCCCACTGTCAGTGGTTGTCACTACTGCCCGCCCCAGTGCAGCGGACTGGGCTATCAAAGGCCAGCCGTGTCTCTTACTGTCCGTGATGAGAAGTTCATGGAAGAGAACCACTCCTGATTTTTGTAAAGAGGAGCTGCATAGTCGTCAACATGTTTTTGCTCCTGTGATGGCCTGGGGAGCTGTCCAGTGTCTGTCTGGAGTCAGCTGAGATGGGCACTGGACTCTCCATGACCATAATTAGAATTAAGTAGTTCAGAAAATGAATGAATGCATGTTCCAGTTAAGTTCTAATTTCTCCAAGTCTGGTAAATATGGTCTTTGTGGAGCTTGCACTAAGGACACGGGCAGTACGATGCAGGACACTCAAGATCTTCCAAGTTCCCCAACTTTGTTAAACCAGGTCTTCACGGAGCTCACTTTGTGTACAGGGTCAATGTAATACAAAACACTTCCAGCTCTACATTTTTGGTAAAAGAGGACTTCATGAAGTTTGCTTTGTTATCACAGGCACTAAGATGCAGAGCAAGTATCTTCATGTTCTCCAGCCTTTGCAATCCAGGTCTTCATGGAACTTTCACCGAGGACACAAGCACGAAGATGCTTGAACAGGTCTAAGCTTTTTAGATTCATTAAAGAAAAAATGCTACAGTATACAAATATGTTTTCTACACACGTGTGTTTCCAGCATGGGGCTACAGTTCAAGAAGTGCATGTGGACGTGATGGTCTGGGGTCCAAAAATATTTGGATATATTTTTATTTTATTTCATATTTAGGAATGCTTTCAACAAAGGTTCTATTAGCAGAATGCTAAGCCCTGAAGATTTACCAAAAACATCGGATAGTCTTGGGCATCGGTGGCCTGGTAGTAAAGGTGCTGGATCACTGATCCCAAGATTGGGGGTTCAAGCCCCACTCTCCATGGGTTATCACTGTCCCCCTGTGGACTAACTGGGTTATCAAAGGTCGGCCGTGTCTCTCACCGTCTATGGTGTGAGATTCATGTAAAAGAACCATTGCTGACTTTTGACAAGAGTAGATGCATAGTCGTCAGTGTGTTTCCGCCCTGCGATGGCCTGGCAAGCTGTCCAGGGTATACTCTGCCCTTGACCAGAGTCGGTTGGGGTGGGCTCCCCATGACCCTAATTAGGATTACATGGTTATAGAAAATGAATGATGATGATGATGATGATGATGATGATGATGATGACGATGATGATGATGATGATGATGATGATGACGAACATCGGATAGTCAAGATTTTCCATGATGTCATGGCTGGATTAGGAAAATGGAGATTACTAGAGTGTATACAAGCTCCTTCCTGCTTGCATTTCTTCCAGCGAGCGCTCTCAGAACAGCAATAGTGATGCATATGGATGCCAGAGCATGAGCCTTTTTAAAATGTAAAGCTCTCAGATCCTCTACATCTATGGTAGGTCTGAACATCTAATAAGAAGAGGAAGAATTCCATTAAAGTTAGATCAGTGATGCCACAGACAGAGTTCTCTCCACGCTTGTTCTCTCTCTCCTCTCTCTCACTCTCACTCTCTTTATCTCTCTCTTCCTCTCTCTCTATGCCTCCTGGCCATTAGTCAATTCCCTGCCTTACTCCTCAGGCCAGACAAATGGCTCTGACCGTTGCCCTGGTTACGGCATGTAGAGGATAGGAGGTCTGATTAGAGATGCCAGCGTTGTCCGAGCAGGTCGAGGTGACTGCGGAGAGCTGGCCACTCCATCCACCTCCACTTCTCCCACCTCCTCCTCCTCCTCCTCCTCCTCGTCCTCCTCCTCCTCCTCATCTATCCTCACTGAAAGGCACAGGGCAGGCAAGATCTGCTCTGCGCACTAACTATCCATTGGGTGCCAGAGAGGACAACAACAATCTGCGATGAATTATGAAGCTATCTGCCATTCTCATATCCGTGGTCATGAGAACTCAGCGAGACATTGTCTACCTGCCTCTCAACGTGTTCCCTTCCTCTTGCATATAAACGCACATCCTGCCAAATTCAAAACTTCAAAACAGGTTCGGTCTCAGACTAATCCTCTTCAATGTCATTCCTTCCGCCTGAGAACAAGCAGAGCTCAGAGACCTACATTGAGGTTTAGTTTAATGTCAGCCAGCTCATGTAAAATCACCGTGTTCAGGAAATATCGTTTACCTATTTATTTTCCCCACAATTTTGGTTCTATTTATTAAAATATTACCTTCCTTTCATCATCGTAATCATCATCATCATCATCATCATCATCATCATCATCATCACCACGACCACCACATTTGTCATTATCATCCTCATCACCACTACAAGAACCATCATCATCATCATCATCATCATCATCACTGCCACCTTACCGCTGTAACCACCGCCATCATCATCATCATCATCATCATCATCATCATCATCACTACCTCATTATCATCACCGTGACCACCACCACCATCATCATTCATTCATTCATTCATTTTCTGCAACTGCTTAATCCTAATTAGGGTTGGGGAGGCTGGCGGCCCTCCTAGCTGATTTCCCTCAAGGGCAGACTACACCTTGGACAGCTTACCAGGCCATTACAACCACCATCATCATCATCATCATCATCATCATCATCATCACTGCCACCATCATCATCATCATCACCACTATCCTCATCACCGACACCATCATAATTATCACCATCATCACCATCCTCATCCTCACCCTCACCATCATTATAATTATGATCATCACCATCCTTATCATAATTGCCATCATGACCACCACCATCATCCTCATCACATCATCATTATCCCCCACCACCACCATAAGAACTATCATCATCATCATCATCATCATCATCATCGTCATCGTCATCATCATCACCATCATGATCATCATGATCATCATCATCATCATCATCATCAATCTCCAATTTTGTTATTCATCTTCTTTTTCTTCTTCTTTTACTTTCGGCTGCTCCCTTCAGGGGTCGCCACAGCAAATCATCCGCCTCCACCTCACCCTGTCCTCCGCATCTTCTTTTCTGACTCCAACGACCTTCATGTCTTCCTTCACCACATCCATAAATCTCTTCTTTGGTCTTCCTCGAGGCCTTCTGCCTGGTAGTTCCAACCTCAGCATCCTACTGCCAATATATTCACTATCCCTCCTCTGTACATGTCCAAACCATCTCAATCTAGCCTCTCTGACTTTGTCTCCAAAACATCTGACGTGGGCTGTCCCTCTGATATAGTATTATTTATAAGTAGTACTGATAAGACTCCCAGGTGTTTTAAAAAAAAAAAAAAAGCATTTGCCACATTATCCAATTTTATTCTCAGGGTTGAGTCCTGAGTGACGCTCACAGCCATTTCTATCCTGTAGTGCTTGAGATCTAATTGGCAGAAGAAGAGAGACATGACCTAGATGCTCTTTCTTGTCACTTAAAATGGACACCAGCCAACCACAGGTTTCCGTGAGCTTATGCATACGACACTATTAAAAAAATAAATGATTAAAATAAAAAATAAATAGACATATTCATTCCAGCATGTTTAATGCTGTTGTTGATTATTTTTCTGTAAAAGGACAGAGAGACATGTGCATTTCATTACAGGATCAGAGCTCAGGATTGTACTCGAAACTTTCCCGCATCTTTAATTTGCCATTTCGTCCATCATGATTATTGAACGCTGTTTCAGTTGTCATGGAAACCAGTATCTAATATTAAGGCAACCAGTTTAATTGTCCAATAAAACAAACCACTTCGAGTCATAATGGGAACATTTGCACATGAGCAAAAATAAAAGACATATGTTCCATTCCAAAGTGAAACATCACCCGAATCCTGTGAGTGTCATCAGACGTCTTGGCAGCCTGGATGAAGCTTGCTTACGATGTCATAGTGCATCAGATTGTGTCTGATTGTTCAACGGTGCAATCTGACACTTCAAAGTTCACAGAGCAGAAACACTCCTGTCTCTATTGGAAGCATGGCTGCACACATCAGGTTAAAAAAAAAACAACAACAACAAGAGAAACTGAGCGGCAAGAAGGAGAAGCAAAAAAGATGCAAGGTGAGCAACGAGGTGGTGAGCAGGCACAATAACAGAACAGTAAATAAATGATGAGATCCACCAGTCAGAACCGTGAACCTCTCACACGCGTGGACTCGCTAAACTCACACGCAGACTTCAGACTCATGAACAAACTCATGATCATGATGATGACAATGATGATGAGGATAATAATAACAACAACGATGAGGATGACGATGGCGATAATGATCGTCATGATGGTGACTTGATGTTCACAATGATAGACGTGATGCTGATGATGATGATGCTGCTGCTGATGATGATGATGATGATGATGACGACAATGACAACAACGATGATTATGATGACGATGGCGATAATGATCATCATGATGATGACAACAATCATGATGTTCACAATGCTTGACGTGATGCTGATGATGATGATGATGATGATGACGACATTGATAATGATGATGTTGATGAAAATGATAATGATATTGATGATAATGATGATGGTGGTAATAATGATGATGATGATGAGGAGGAGGAGGAGGAGGAGGAGGAGGAGGAGGAGAAAAATGTGGATAATGGTGATGATAGTGATGATGATGATGATGATGATGATGATGATGATGATGATGGTGATGACGACATTGATGATAATGATGATGATGAAAATGATAGTGATATTGATGATAATGATGATGGTGGTAATAATGATGATGATGATGATGAGGAGGAGAAAAATGTGGATAATGGTGATGATAGTGATGATGATGATGATGATGATGATGATGTTGATGATGATGACGATGATGACAATGATGATGATGATAATCATGATGATGAAGATAATCATGATGATGATGATGATGAGGAAGAGGAGGAGAAAATGTGGATGATGATGATGATGATGATGATGATGATGATGGTGAGTAATATTGTTGTCAGCCAAATTAACAAAATTAAAATATGTTAGAATTAAACCTCAATTTTCAACAGCACATGTTTAAACCTGAACTTATTCTAATGTGGTTGTAGTCCGGAACATCAGCGCCTCACTGCTCTGGTACTGTTTGGACTAATCAACCTCCGGGGAGCAAAACAATACATTATTTGATCTGTATTCGTCGTTGTGTTTCCAGAACACCTCCCTGACACAGCGGCTCAAATCAAATTGGTACAAATCAATGTCGCTGTTCAGGCCAAAATAGCGGGATTAGTTTCACGAGCTCCTTCCGAACGAGCTCCGCCCCAATCCGTGTCAATCAGCTGCTGGCTCAGCGAATCATTGGCCTTTTTAAAACAGGGTCATTCACACTAATGGAAGGGCCGCAGTCAGGGCTGGGGCTCCGCATCCCTGAGTATAGATGCTGTTTCTGGAACAGGTTTCACTCGTGAGAGAGTCGCGTCAATATGGAGAAGAAACATTAGATCAGATCTTCATCACTGAGAGTCGCAAACACACACAGGCTGGAAGATCCCAAACAGATAAAGTCTCTCTCTCTCTCTCTCTCTCTCTCTCTCTCTCTCTCTCTCTCTCTCTCTCTCTCTCTCTCGCTCTCTCTTTCTCCCCTTCTCTCTCTCTCTCCTTCTCTCTCTCCCCCTCCCCCTCTCTTTCTCTCTCTCTCTCTCTCTCTCGCTCTCTTTGTCCCCCCTCTCTCTCTCTCCCCTTCTCTCTCTTTCTCCCCTTCTCCCCCTCTCTCTCTCTGTCTTTCTCCCCTTCTCTCTCTCTCTCTCCCCCATCTCTCTCTTTCTCTCTCTCTCTCCCTCTCTTTTTCTCCCATCTCTCTCCTTCTCGCTCTCTTTGTCCCCTTCTCTCTCTCTCTCTCTCCTTCTCTCTCTTTCTCCCCTTCTCTCTCTCCTTCTCTCTCCCCCCCCCCCCCTCTTTCTCCCCTTCTCCCTCTCTTTTTCCCCCTCTCTCTCTCTTTCCTTCTCTCTCTATATCTCTCGCTCTCCTTCTCGCTCTCTTTGTCCCCTTCTCTCTCTCCATCTCTCTCCCTCTCTCTCCTTCTCTCTCTTTCTCCCCTTATCCCCCCCTCTCTCTGTCTTTCTCCCCTTCTCTCTCTCTCCTTCTCTCTCTCCATCTCTCTCTTTCTCTCTCTCTCCTTCTCTCTCTTTCTCTCCTTCTCTCCCCCCCTCTCTCTCTCTCTCTCCCCTTCTCTCCTCTCTATCTCCATCTCTCTCTCTCTCTCTCTCTCTCTCTCTCTCTCTCTCTCTCTCTCTATTTAGGTTAATTAAAGAACACAATCAAGAACCTTGACATGCAATCTATACACTTTATGAATGAACGGATGCTAGTAACACACACTAATAATAAATTTCCTGTGGACAATAGAGTTATTTTCTCTCATTAGAATGTGATGTGCAACAGGAAATGCACGACGGCAGCACGGCGGTGTGGGTGCGAACGCATCCACCTCCCGTGTTCGAGTCCTGGGCTTGTAGAGGCTGTTTTTTTTTTGTTTGTTTGTTTTTTTTTTAATTTCCTGTGCAGTTCACATCCTCTCCCCGTGATATCATGTGGCTTTCCTTAGGGAGGAACGTAATGCATATCAGGCTAATTGCCCCTAGGTGTGAGTGTGAAAGTTTGTGTGCCTGCCGGCCCTGTGATGGATTGGCGAGCTGCTCAGGGTGTACCCTGTCTTTGCCATGAGTCGGCAGAGATAGGCTCCAGCCTCACAGGATGTAAGTAATATTAAGTATTTTGGCAAATGGATGAATAAATAAAAAACGTCCCGCGTTCATTCCCGCCTGCAGTGTCTGCGGTCACAGCTGGAGATATGTGCGGAATACACACACACACACACACACACACACACACACACACACACACACACACACACACACACACACACGCACGCACGCTTCACATTTTCTCCAACAAACTTTCAACATTCATTTTCATCTGACATGAAAAAATACAACAAGTCAGGAGCACGTTCTCAGTCAAAATGAATAAAGACAGAGTTCAGGGTGCAGTATGTTCACTTCTCAGGGGAAATGATTACAGCCAGGAGAAAACTGCCAAAGCACATGATGAGGAAAACTAGACCAAAATCAAGAGCAACTAAATTCCGCTGACTCAAGTATTCTTTCATTTGCTAAACCGCTTAATCCTGATAGGGTTGCAGGGAGGCTGAGTCCATCTCAGTCAACACTGGGCAGAGGCGGGTTCCAGCCCGAACAGCTCGCCAGACCATTAAAGGGCACAACAACAAAAAAATCCGATGTTACTTTAGCCCAGTAAAAATAATTACCTGGAGACTCCACCCCTAAAAATAAAAAGAGACCACAGAGATCCAGACACCGACAGGATCACCTGATTCTAAATCCGAGCCAGATACAATCCCAGCCTATTCGCTTTCGATGAAGATCCACCCACCAAATTAGGTAACGTTCTGTAATTTCTTTCAAAAACGGTCGCACTAACAACTTGGACGGAAGGACAGACAAATGAAATTAATTTCCATTGGAAGCGATGGGAGGTAAAAAGCGCACAATTCTAGAAAAGGAGCAATTTTTTTTTTTTTTTTTTTTTTTTTTTTTTTTACATAATGCATAACAAGTTGTGTAAATATCACACACGCCTGGCTGCATCTCCATCCCTCGCTCTCTGTCATTTTCTCTTACTCTCACTTTTTCTCTGGGTGCCTATACAGTGGTACCTCATCTTACGATAGTCCCAGCAAACGAAAAATCCAGGTTACGAAAAACATTTTCCAAATTTTTTTGTCCTTGCATACGAAACAAGTTCTTCTTACAAAACATGCCAAACGCACCATTCAAACATTCAAACAATACACGAGCTGCTCTCCATTGACTATCTGCCAACATCCTACCCCGCTGACCTCCCATTGGCTTGGAGGGATGACACAGCTCCCTCCCATTGGCTATTATGGAGCTGCATCTCCCATAATACTTTTCATGTAAAGGACAGAGTTACTGTTGTTTCGTTAGTTTTTTGAGTCATTGCAAATTTATTTCTGTTCACACACACGTGCGCGCGCGTGTGTGCATGTGCGTGTGCATGCATGCGTGCGTGCGTATGCATGCGCGAGCGTGTGATTTCCGGTGCGAGTGAAAGGAAGAAGCGGGCTCGTGGCATGCAGTTGAGTGATATCGCAAAGGGATATGGCAAAACTCGTCTACCATCGGTACGATATTGAAGCAGAAGGAGGTCTTAAAAGGTATGCTTTTATTTTTAAAAGGGTTTAGGGGGTAGTATTGGGAGCCTTGGAACGAATCACATGTTTTACATTCCAACTTATGAAAAATCCATATTAAGAAAAAAGGCCCTGGAACGGATTAATTTGGTAAGGTGAGGTACCACTGTATATCTTCCTTTGCCATCCCAGGTTGCTGCATCTCCCGGGTTCAGTCAGCATTGACATGCATGAAGGCAGAGCTGCACCTGATCCTGTTGGAACCCCACAGTTCTTTACCCAATACTGGTAGTTCCCATGCTGTGTTTGAAATGAAGCCTGCTCTCTCTCTCTCCCTCTCTCTCTCTCTCTCTCTCTCTCTCTCTATGTTCAAGGCTTGTAGGTGCAGCTGGTCTGACTTTCAAACCTGTGAAAAGCTTCTCAATGTTAACATTTGTATTTATTATTGAGAAAGATTGGCAAGTTTAACGATTTTTTGAGTCCTTGCCTCGGGAAGGACATTTTCATGTGGAGTTCGCATGTTCTCCCTATGCTTGCATGTTTTCCCTCCAGGTGCATGTAAATTAGGTAAAGATATGCACATTAGGCTGTTTGGCTGTTTAAAATTTCCCACAGGTGTGAGTGAGAATGCATCTGTGTGTGCGCGTGTGTGTGTGTGTGTGTGTGTGTGTGTTGGCCCTGCGATAGCTTGGTGAGCAATTCAGGGTGTGTGGTAAAAGGGTTCAAGAAATGATTGAATAAATGTTATATAGAACAAAATGGTACTGATGTACCTTTTAGCTGATTGTTTAAAAAAAATAATAATAATAATTAAAAAAAAAAAAAAAAAAGAAAGAAATTGTTTCAAATGCGTTGCCGTGATGGTGTCCTGGAATCCTGCTACTAAAAGGTTGATTGCATGTGCTTAAAGTGTCAGGAGTGTGGATTGATACAATCCAAAACAAGTCCTAAGTTCAGTTTAATCAGACTCTCACCTGCCTGATATCAAAACAGTGCTTATCTCATTGATTTAACCATAACGACTTGCAAATAGTTTATCCCAGAAGGGGGAGACATTTCATTAAAAGTATTCCAAGTTATAATAATTTATTTGTGCCTGTCAGAGGTTCCTCACACTCTGACTGCCCCTGTAGTTCATTTGTTCATTTATTTATCTTCACTTTGAAATGCTGAACTTGAAATCCATCTTCTGTCGTCAATATTTCCAGAAGTTTGCATGACAAGAAGCTTGGTGGTCTAACTCGGCTGAACTCAGCTGAACCTCAGAACTCTTACAAACTACATACATTTACAAGATCACACCACACTGAACTCTGTACTCCTATGTTTTACCCTCACTGTCTGGGTGAAGCTAATGAGCTAATAAATAACTACAGTACACATCACTTGGAAACGCAAAAACCCACACAGTAGCCACTACGCGGCCCACCACCACCAAACGCACATCTATCCTCCCAGTACTTAAACTAGTGCATGTATGTGTGTGCGTGTGCATTTGTGTGTGGGCATGTGTGTGTATGTGTGTGTGTGTGTGTGGTCCACAGGGATCCCAGTCCAAGACGACAAGAAGTGACAGAAGCATGTATGCTGCCCCGGCAT
>CM045746.1:27441965-27444465 GCA_024760905.1 Plotosus lineatus | reverse complement strand
TCATGCAGACATTGTGTTGTCTGAGGTAATTTCAAACGCACGAGCGCTTCCTTTCAGCGCCGCACCCCACTGTTGTCCGGTAATAAGATGATGGAGGGTGACTGGTGGACGGTGGGAGAATAGAATCTAATCAAATCAGGACAGAATTAAATCGCTGTACTGAAAGCATAGGGCCTGGAGGACAGAGACGATTAATGAGCTCTTAGCTGACCAGCCGGGCAGGTGAACAACAGCCGAGTGGCCGTCCACGCTAACCTCACCCACTCGCTCTGAAAGGGATAATCACCCTCGAGTTAAGGTGGAACACGTGGGATTAGTCTAAACAAAAGTCTCTGATACAAACAGTATTGCTGAAAGTGTGTGTGTGTGTGTGTGTGTGTGTGTGTGTGTGTGTGTGTACATGTGTAAGTGTATGTGAGTGTGTATAAGTTTGTGCATGTGTAAGTGTGTCTCTCTCTGTGTGTGTGTGTGTGTGTGTGTGTGTGTGTGTGTGTGTGTGTGTGTGTGTGTGTGTATGTGTGTGTGTGTGTGTGTAAGTTTATGATGGGTGTGTATGTAAGTGTGTGTGCATTGTAAGTGTGTGTAAGTGTGTAAATGTGTGTGTGTGTACGTGTGTAAGTGTATGTGAGTGTGTATAAGTTTGTGTATGTGTAAGTGTGTCTCTGTGTGTGTGTGTGTAAGTTTGCGCATGAGTGTGTATGTAAGTGTGTGTGCATTGTAAGTGTGTGTAAGTGTGTAAATGTGTGTGTGTGTGTGTAAGTGTGTAACTGGGTGTGTGTGTGTGTGTGTAAGTGTGTAACTGTGTGTGTGTGCACGTGTGTAAGTGTGTCTAAGTTTGCGGATGAGTGCGTATGTAAATGTGTGTGCGTGTGTGTGTGTGTGTGTGTGTGTGTGTGTGTGTGTGTGTGTGTGTGTGTGTAAGTGTGTAACTGTGTGTGTGTGCACGTGTGTAAGTGTGTCTAAGTTTATGGATGAGTGCGTATGTAAATGTGTGTGCGTGTGTGTGTGTGTGTTGTGTGTGTGTGTGTACGTGTGTAAGTTTGTGCATTAGTATGTATGTAAGTGTGTGTGCATGTGTAAATGTGTGTGTGTGTGTGTGTGTGTGTGTGTGTGTGTGTGTGTGTGTATGTGTGTGTGTGTGTGTATGTACCTATGTGTGCATGCGTGTGTGTGTGTGTGTGTGTGTGTGTGTGTTTTAAAATGTTTCCATTATAGCAGGACGCTGATCTCAGACCAGTTTAAATCCAGCTCTTCTGTTGGCGGTACAGGACCTGGCCTTGGACAAGTCACGTTTTGGTTCTATATCAGTGCTCACTTTTATTTTAACCAAAAACATTGTTTTGTCTTCAGGCACTTCAGGTGTCTTTTAAAATAAAAATAAAAATAGTTTCCTAAGCATTCGAGCAGAAAGATGAAACTGTTTGACCTTCACACGGTTCAGAGCTGAAGAAAAAGCCGCGCTGGATAATCTTCGGATATTGATTTATCCCCTCTGCTTGCTCACTGTTTAATGGTTTCTCCTCACGTGAACCTGAGCTGCTGATGTACAAACCTGGAGGTGCAAACCTTGTTCCTTTCTTCAAGTATCACAAAAAAGAAGAAGTAAATAAATAAGTAAATAAATTTGTATCTCCCTTCTTACTTATTTGCCAAACCATGTACAGTATTACTATCTCGAGGAGAGTGGAGTCTATCTCAGCCGACACTGTGCAAAGGCAGTGCACACCCCGAAACACTCACCAGACCTACAACACACACACACACACACACACACACACACACACACACACACACACACACACACCCTCGAGGTAATTTATATGATATACATATTTAAAATTTTTCAATTAGCCTAATATGCATGTCTTTGGCCTGGAGCAGGAAACTGGGGAACCCAGAGGAAACCGGCCCGGGGAGAACATACACACACAACTACCCACATAAACCACAAAAACCTGGGACTTGAAGTCAGAACCTTCCTGCTGTGGGCCGTACGTGGTGCCCACTACACCCGCAAGATAACCTTCAGAATCAGTATAACGCTGAACATCTGTATCGTGTGGAATTCTGAGCTTTATATCTCCAGCACCGACTCCTGCAGTGTTCATAATTCATCTAAAAGTGATGAAGAGACACCAAAATAAATAATTTAATTAAATCCCGAGCTTCCCTCCCCTCGTTTCTGTCTCCAAACAGAAGGAGGGAGAAAACCAGAGGGATTTGCAGAGCTGCCTCATCAGCATATGAGCAGAAAACTACTCACACACTTCGTCCTTATTAATGAAACATGCAGGACTGCGTCGTTCCACAAGCAGAGTCCGACGTAATTACTGTGAACGCGAGCATGAAGCCAAGCAGTGGAAACGAGATAACGCCGAGCAGTGAACGGTATCATTCATTTCCTCAACCGCTTAATCAAAATTAGGGTCGCAGGAAGGCCGGTGCCCACCCCTGCCAACTCCGGGTGATGGCAGAGTACACCCTAAACAGTTGGCCAGAC
>CM045746.1:27431965-27436965 GCA_024760905.1 Plotosus lineatus | reverse complement strand
TCGTCAAGTTCACTTTTACTTTATTTCCCAGTGAGATCTCAGATTTTGAGTCAGAACATAAAACTGCTGGATCAACATGTGGCGAAACTTCGGAAGTCGAGCGTCACGTCGCTCTCCAGTCTGATAATGAAACCGAGTCCGTTGCTCCGATACTGATGAAAAATCCCTTTAAATATAAATAAATCCATGTGATATATAATATATAATCCCTTTAATGTTGCCGCTGTGTATTTCATCCATCATCATAACCACAACCACGCAGGGATTTTTCACCAACACTGGTGGGGACGCTACCTTGGTTTTGGTCTGGGTCAAAGGGCAAGGTCAGGAAACGGTGATGAATATTTATGGGGATTATAATTTCAAACAGCTGTTAGACAGCCCATCACCATGGAACACTACCAGGCAGCCATGTCCGGTCTTTCATATTAGAACACTGCCTGCGACCCCGAGTGCCTCGGACGGTCAATCCAAAGGTCAAAACATCTTGTAAGTCGTTGAAACAAGACACTTTTTGTGCAAATTTGGTTCCGGCCACATACTAAAGAGCAGATTGCAAGGGGCAGTGATGGCTCAGGGTTTAACACGCTCACTTAATGATCAACCCAGCTGAAGGTCAGAGGTTCAAAGCCCAGTACCACCAAGCTGCCAGGCCAAGCGGTTGGTCCCTTCAGCCAATCACTTAACCCTCAGTTACTCAGTTGTGTATTCATCATCATCATCATTCTTTTTCTGTAACCGCTTAATCCTAAATAGGGTTGCGGGGAGACTGGCACCCAGAGGGCAGAGTACACCCTGGACAGCTCGCCAATTCATCGCAGGGTGGAAACACGCTAACAGCTTTGCAGCGACTCTTGTCGAAAGGCAACGCTGGTTCATTTACATGCCTCACACCATAGAGAGTGACAGACATGACAGACACTGGCCTGCACTGGGGGGGGGGGGGGGGCAGTGACAACCCGTGGAGAGTGGGGCTAGAACCCCACAACTTTAGAATCAGTGATCCAGCGCCCTATACCACCGGGCCCACCACTGCCCCTGTTGTGTATTATAAATAAATAAGTTGCCGTGGGTAATAAATATAAATTCTGCAGGATGAGCACATGAGTAATAAATTCCAATAATGTGCATCGTCCATGCTGCGGGGCGGAGCTTCCTCATACCTCCAATTACAAAGTGCTGACACTGGAGACTCCTTCCATACATTACAGGCAGATATCTCTTTATTTCTAAATACACATATTGTCTTACAGATTTATTTAATCCATATAAAAACAGAACAATGAGCCCTGAGTTCATGTCCAGAAGGCATTCCTGAAGAACTGGGGTGGAGTCGAACATCAAAGTTTTCATTCATCACTCAGTAAAGTATATTGTCACCTCTCGAGCATTAAATATCACAACGTCCTCCTGCGTGAAGCTCATCACAAACTACTCCTCAGTTTATTTTAGCAATTTCTATGAAATATGAAACGGGAGTACATTTGTCCTATAGCACCGCCCTTTATCCCAGAACTGCCCTTCAGAACCACCCAGAACCCGGCCTCACCCTGCACCCTGAGCTCCATAAAGCGACTGGCTCCAGGGAACATGGCCGACTCCCACACAAAGCACGTTCATAGAGAGACCAGTGGAACAAACAGAGTGTTGGAGACATGACTATCAATGAATCTATTCATCATATGGCTCTGAGAAATGGAACTGACCTTCTGGATGTTTATCTCACATTGATTCATATAATTTTGTACCAATCAGCTTCCTGGAACGTCCCTACCTTTTTTTTTTTTTTTAATTATTTTATTTTATTTATTTATTTTTTTATTTTTTTTATTGGGTAAAGCTGAGCAGCTGCTTTTGAGACGTCTTGGTTTTAAACACAATAATAAGGTGCACCTTTCACTCGCCGCCATATGTGAGAATTTAATTAATCATCAATTACACCAAGATGCACAGACTGAGATGAGGACGTATTTACTTGCCTAGTTCTAGTTCTCCCGGGAAAAAAAAATAAGGAAAAAAAAAAAAAAAAAAAAAAAACAAGCAGTTTCCAAGTATCTCAGATCGACAGGATGGAGCCCACATTCCTCAAGGACTTGGCATGATGTAATGCAGGCTGTGATTCAGCAGCTTAAAAACATAATTATTTAAAAAATAAAAATATAAAACCCTTGACAACATTCTGAACAAAAACTCTCTGTATTTTAAACATGCGTTAAAAAATGCAAGTTATCCAGATCACCGGTTTATTTTAACAATCGGGACGTAATATGCTGTCTCTCTAGCGGCAACTCATTCCCATGGGACATGGGACACCAGCAGATTTAAAGCATTAGAGTTTCATTTAAAATTAAGGGAACAGTCTTCAGTGACTGGCTTCCACACTGATGATGAAGCTGTTGTATAACAATACGTTTCCTGATATGTAAATACAGGGATCCCTCACTTTCTGCGGTTAATGGGGACTGACCCCCCACGACCGCAGATTTCTGTAAAGTAAGATTGAACCCCTGCCCGACGTATACGTACATGTATATGTGTATATACTATCAATAAATACAAGTATAAAATATAAATATAAGGCGCTGGATCGCTGATCCTAGGGTTGGGGGTTCGAGTCCCACTCTCCACAAGGTTGTCACTGTCCCCCTAGTGCAGAAAACTGGGCTATCAAAGGCCTGCTATGTCTCTCAATGTCTACAGTGAGAGGTTCATGTAAAAGAAGCTGCAAAGCCGTCAGCGTGTTTCTGTCTCTTGCTAAAGGGTTGTGTCAGGAAGGGCATCCGACATAAAAACCTATGCCAAATCAAAAGTGCGAAAAAAAAAAAAAAAAAAAAAACGGGAGAAGACGAAGAAATGCATATTCAATGCTATAAATGCTTATAATAACAATTAAAACATTCAAAAACAATGCATACAATGTAAATAAAATATGAATACAATTTTGTTGGGGGGTTTTGGAATGTTTTTTGTTTGTTTGTTTTGTTTGTTCAGGTTTTTTTTTTTTTTTTGAATAACTGGCCTGTTTTGTGGCATTTTCTTTAACGTTTTCCCTATTTTTCCTTAATTTCCTGATTTTTCGATGAATATTTTTGAAAACCCCACAATGCACTGGAGCCCCAGGAACTGAAGCACGAAGTAGCGAGGGATCACTGTAAATTGGAATCTATGCATCATTTGCTGTTTATTTTAGGACAAATCGTACTAGGAAAACAATCATTGTCATGGTGACAGGATGGGTGGGGTAAACAGCAACAGGAAAAGGTGGGCTGGACACTTGTTGCTCTAAGGGTAGCAACACCCTGAAGAACAGCCCGATTGTAGAAGTTATTGTGAAACGGTGGCTTCAAAAGGAAAATTTAAATCAACCACTTCCTGGAAAAAAAAATCCCTGGAACCGAAGGAATACTTCTGGCCTGAATGTGGATGATCTTCCAGGCCAAAGTGTGGACTGCATGTCCATCTCTATTCCCACAACAGGCAAGCAAAAAACTTACAGACTGCGACCCGACACGAGCAAATCAAAGATGGTCATGATGGATAACCAGCACCAAAAGTTGGCTTCTACTAGTTCTGCTGCTACACAAGCCTCACACTGACCACACTAGCCTAATCTCACCTCATTTGCTCAGCCGCTTAGTCCTGCCCGGGTTGTGGGGAGGTTGGAGTACCGGAGGTTGTGGGCAGTTGGGAACCACCAATTACCATAATACTCATGTTTTTGGACTGTGGGATTAAACCAGAGAACCCGGTGGGAATAATGAGAGGAAAGCATGGGGAGAACATGCAATCTGTAGACAGAAACATCTTCTCAGAGCCCAGGAATCGAACCCAGGACCTTCTCGCTGAGAGGTGGACAAGCTAATCAGAGTCAATGTGTTGTGAATGAAGGAAAGAAAAATATTGGAGTTCAATAATTTTTCGATCATGATGCTGCGTGAGGAAATTACGAGAAATAGTAATAATTAAAAAAATAATAATAATGTCTCCTTTTCTTCGTTTCCTTCTTCTTAATACAATGCTGATGATATGTACCAAAACTTGACGAGACTTCCTCTCCACCTTTTGCTGGTACTGCAACTCGCACACATGTCACATTAGTTTCTGATTGTGTCCTCAGAGGACACGTCGCAAGAACGCCGGGGACGCCTGGCAGTCATGATACGTACATGGACGTGTTCCTGGTCTTAAGTTCATCCCAGCTTGAACTGTTCTTCATTAAACTCCAACAGGAATCATTGTACCAGCAAAAAAAACAAAGTACAGTGGTACCTCGACTTACGAAATTCATCCGTTCCGAGGGCGAGCTCGTAAGTCGAAACGCTCGTTAAATGAAACAAAAATTCCCAAAGGAAACAATAGAAAAGCAATTAATCCGTTCCAACCCCCTCCCAATCTCATATAACCTGACATAAACATGTATTTTTGATGTATTATATTTAAGATAAACATGAAACAATAAATATTTCACAATAATAACACATGTACAGTAACATTAATAATACTCTAATTAACAATAAATAAAACACAAATAAACAATAAGTCAATAAACAATACCGTAAGTGCGTCTGAATTTAAGAATAGCACTTAACATTAACTTACACTACTATTTTTTTTTTTTTTTTTTACTTTCTATTTAGAAGGGCAGTGGTGGTCTAGTGGTATAAGGCGCCGGATTGCTGATCCAAAGGTTGGGGGTTCGAGTCCCACTCTCCACAAGGTTGTCACTGTCCCCCCCAGTGCAGCTAACTGGGTTATCAAAGGCCGGCCATGTCTCTCACTGTCTACGGTGTGAGGCATGTAAAAGAACCATTGCTGACTTTCGTAAAAAGAGTAGGCTGCAAAGCCGTCAGCGTGTTTCCGCCCTGCGATGGCCTGGCGAGCTGTCCAGGGTGTACTCTGCCCTCGCCCTGAGTTGGCTGGGATGGGCACCAGCCTCCCCGTGACCCTAATTAGGATGAAGCGGTTACAGAAAATGAACTGATGAACTTTCTATTTATTTA
>CM045746.1:27424465-27426965 GCA_024760905.1 Plotosus lineatus | reverse complement strand
CAAGTGAGACCTACTGCTAGCACCGAAGGAGCCAGAAAGCAAATATACTGTAGAGAAGAGATTAATAAAGCTCGGGCAGGACGGGTAAACAAGAAAATTGTTTGGATGTAATGAAAGGTTGCATAATACCTCATGAAGAGATGATTGGAAGAGAAAGAAAATGGGTGGGACGGACATGGCAGGATCTGACTGAATCAGGTTGAATGCTGGGCAGGTCTCTGGAATGACGAGCTTTGGGATCACTTTGCTCTGCATGAACTCTGAGTTTTATCTCCGATAATTCCATCCATCCATCCATCCATCCATCTGTCCACCTACTCATTCATCAATTCACTCTTCTACAAATCTACACATTTGTCCATTGCTGCCTCTATCTAGTCATCCATCCATCCATCCTTCCATTCATCCCCACCCCCACCTACCCATCCAGACATGCATCCATTAATTAATTAATTAATTCATTCATTTTCTGAACCCCTTAATCCTAATTAGGGTCACGGTGAGGCTGGTGCCCATCTCAGCCGACTTCAGTCGAGGGTTGAACAGCTCACCAGGCCATCCGAGGGCCAACACTCACACAACCGTTCATACTCACACTCACACCTAGGGGTAATTTGGAACAGCCAATTAACCTACTGTGTACGTTTTTGGACTGTTGGGGGGGGGGGGGGGGGGGGAATCGGAGAACCCAGAGGAACCCACACAAGCACAGGGATAACATGCAAACTTCACACAGAAATGCCCCGAGCTGGGACTCGAACCCAGGACCATCTTGCTGTGAGGCGGATGTGCAAACCACTGCCTCACCATGCTGCCTCCTACCCATCCAGATATTCATCAATCTGCCCAAACCACCATCTCTATATCCATCCTTCCATCCACCTATCCATCTATTCATCCATAAATTCACTCTTCCACAAATCTACACATTCATCCATTGCTCCCTCCATCTATTCATCCACCCATCCTTCCATTCATCCCCAAACCCAGCTACCCATCAATTCATTCATTTTCTGAACCGCTTAATCCTAATTATGGTCATGGGGAGGCTGGTGCCCATCTCAGCTGACTTCTGGTTAGGGTGGGATACACCCTGAACAGCTCACCAGGCCATCCCAGGGACAGCACTCACACAACCATTCATACTCATACTCACACTCACACCTAGGGGCAATTTGGAGCAGCTAATTAACATACTGTGTACGTTTTTGGACTGTGCGGGGGAAGTAGAAAAAAACAAAAAACAGAGAACCCAGAGGAACCCACAAAAGCACATGGAGAACATACAAACTCCACACAGAAACACCCCAAGCTGGGACTCGAACCCAGGACCATCTTGTTGTGAGACGGATGTGCAAACCACTGCCCCATCATCCTGCCTCATACCCATCAATCCACCCAAACCCCCACCCACCCATCTAGTCATCAATCCATCCATATCATCCATTTTCAAAAAAAAAAAAAAAAAAAAAGATCTCCTACAGCTCTGTACTCATGCACCAACTCCCAGGAGGACATGAGAATCCTGTAGAACAGCACAGAATGGATGTTTCTGCAACTATTCACATCTCCGCTGCTTGTACAAACTTACATTCCGTCAGTAAGACTTCAGAAGTAGAGCAGCTCCCTTGTGCATGACCAGACCTCGGATCAAATCCGCCGCTGTCTCGGTCGTTATCCCCGTGTATCATATCTAGTAATTTTGTTTCCTTTGGTGTATGCTAATGCCAGAAAGGAACAAATGCATACAAAATATTCCGGAGCACAACAGCATGTCGCTTATGTTTCAGTGAGGGTTAGGCTTGCATACTAATAATGGATTCTTTGACACAATAATGGAATTTGAGAGACAAAAAACAACAACAACAAAAAAGCACCACATCTCTGGTGATTGTCGTAACATTACACTGGGGGAGCTCAGAACTGGAGTTATGCTAATTGAGCTGAAATTTTTGAGATCTTGCATTTCAATCATAAGTTAAACTTCAACTTTGGAAAAAAAAAAAAAAAAAAAAAAAAAAAAATCAAAAAACAAAAAGCTCTAATTTGCTTTGTGTGTGAGTCGGTAAAGTGAACAACAGCATGTACAACTATTCTACTTCTCAGAATTTATATTTATATTATAGAGCGTTAGTGCAGGTCTGGGTTTAAGCTATAGCGTTTCATCATCACTTGGTAACCGAGTTGTCACCTGCTGGATACACTTTTTTTTTTTTTTTTTTTGGTTTGTTTCATGTTTGTGCTCTGTGGTGGCCTGGCGAGTTATCCAGGGTGTACTCTTCCCTTGCTCAGAGTCAGCTGAGATGGGCGCCAGCCTCTCTGTGACCCTAATTAGGATTAAGTGGTTCAGAAAATGAATGAATGAAAGGTCAGTTCAATCCAGTGGAAAGAGCTCCACAAAGCAAAGGTGTACTGGTTGTACTGGCTGTAGTACACTGGTCATGCGTTTTGTTCTGGACGCGTTGACTCTCATTCTATACTTTTCAGGTCGTATCCGTTA
>CM045746.1:27416965-27419465 GCA_024760905.1 Plotosus lineatus | reverse complement strand
TTAGCAGCAGACGGGTTCTATTTACACCGAGTCGTGTCTGTCGTGAGGCTTCCGACTGGTTTTATGTTATATGATTGGCGGAATCGTTCTGGGGTTCTGTGAGGAGGGAGAAGGTTCTGGTATGGAGTACGGATCGTAAGGAACCTTGAGCACTACAAAACCCATTAAATCAGTACAATAGGTGGAGATTCCGATTGGTTTACACCAACGTGCAGATGGAACTTTTTTTTTTTTTTTTTTTTTTTTTTTTCAACGCAGGTATTTTATCATGGACAGATCGTGTTCATAGAGATTTGAACTTGGTCGTGTGGAAGCTTTTGCTTTGAAGGATGGATTTTTGGCGACATCACTTTCTCATTCACTTTGGCGTTTACTCAAAAAACACAAACTCGGGACTTAATCCGTTGCAAATATTGACTGCAATGTCACTCATATAAATTCATAAAGAGTATCAGCAGGAGTAGGCGGGGCTAGTTGAGAATGTGGTGTGTCCAAGAGAGTGAGGTTGGCGGAAATGTCCCAAGGGCCTGGGCACGTTTGATCGTGTTGTCGTGGAGAGTGAGATGATTGCTTCAGAGAGACTAAAGGAAGTAGACAGGATTGGTAACGTCTGTCTGAAGATGAGTGTGGAGTTGGTTGAAGTCCATAGAATACAAAGCAGCAATAAAAAGTATTAAGATCCAGCAATAGCTGCTATTCAATTATTTTACCTAATTTGCATGTACTGCCTCAACAAACAAAACGGAGACAAAGGAAAATAAAAGTCCCTCAACTGGGATATGAAAGAGACCTCAAGAACCAGGCTGATAAGCATCACTCCTGTGGGTAACAAACAGAACCGCTGAAAAATGTACACAGTGTTGATATGACACATGATGAGAGGAGATGCTGCAATCTGGCGTCAGGAATTGAAAGCATGATTGAAAGGAGAAATCTGAATCATTACTTCACTCTTTAAAGTGACTCACTGGAGTCGTTCTGAAACGCACGGCCAGAACAGAAAGTAAGGAGAAAGACAGCGAATTTGCTGGATTGCCAAAGTTCCCTCAAAAATATTTCTCTCCATTTCAATAATTCATGTTTTTTTCCCGGCTGATTGATGGCTTCTTAAAGCTCAGAGGATGATTTGATTATGAAACAATTGAAAATGTGCATACATTACCATATTTCTGAACAGTCCTACTACGCCTTCCATCGGGACAGGACCGAGGAGAGGAAATTTACTGCCAGCCAGATCTTCAGAACATATTTCAGACTAAACAACCTGGGCAGGTGTTCCACCTGAAATGTTGTAATTCCGACCCAGGATGCCGAAACCTTCCTACCAGTGGCGGTTGTGATCCCGAGAATTACACCATGACTGTGAGCATCTCACTTTCTGTTGAATTTTGGACTCTCTACACACACCACCAAAGTAACAATCATTCATTCATTCATTATCTGAACCGCTTACTCCAAATTAGGGTCACGGGGAGGCTGGCGCCCATCTCAGTCGAATCTGGGACAGCTTACCGCACCATCGCAAGGCAGAAACATGCTGACAGCGTTCCAGCTGTTCTTGTCGAAAGTCAGCAATGGTTCTTCTACATGAAGTTCCAGCACGGACAGTGAGAGACAGAGTTACCCAGTTACGAACGTGACAACCATTGACAGATCGCAATCCAGCACCTTGCCACCGGGCCACCACTGACCCAAGAAACAAACATTTCGTTTTATTTTCAAAGACACCTATCCTTTACTAAGGTCACAAGGAGACCAGAGTCTATCACAACTGAGTCTGGGTGAAGGCAGGGTACACCCTGAAACCCCTCCCCCCAGTCCACCAAAGGGCCAACACATACACACACACCACCATCAATGCTTCATATTCAATTAGCATATGTGTCTGTGTTTGTACTGTAGGAGGACACCGGAAGACTTGGAGGAAACCAAGTCCTTCATGAAGAAGATGCAAAGTCCACAAGGAGGCCAGAAATAATCATGCTGGCACAGAAATCGAATTCAGGACCTTCTTCCCGTGAAGCAGACATAGGATGCTACCGGGCGGCCCAGAAACAAACATGTGATATGGTAATGATGTACTTTCGCCCAGTACCCAGTGTTTCCACGTTACAAGGATCGACACCGGGCCCACTGTGATCCTCTGGAGGACGAACCGCTTACTAAAAAAAATGAAGAATTTGTGTTCTAAACCTTTTCCTAGTCAAACACTAGAAGTCAAAATGTTTGATTACGTACAGAAAGAAAGTTGTGAATAAATAATGTATTCGTACTTCACTGTGAGAGCAATGCAGCATTTTTCACAGATGTGTACACATGTGGGATTAGACGACGAGCCAGAAAAAGCGGTACAGGTGAGTAGAGTGATGTCCCTCCCCTGCGCCCACACCAGCTGCCTCGTCTCCGGCTGATATATTTGGCTTGAGGAACACGGGTTCTACTGCTGCTGCTTTAATCATTCCAACAGGAGCTGGCATGTACCTGCGCTGAGCGGGAATCT
>CM045746.1:27386965-27411965 GCA_024760905.1 Plotosus lineatus | reverse complement strand
AAAAAAAAAGTCAGAGCAACATTCATGTCATCATGCTGCGAAACGGCTGTAATACATCACGATGCTGATTGGCTGTACAGTATGTTGTAGAAATGTCATTCATTCATTTTTCTGAACTGCTTAATCCTACTTATGGTCGCGGGGAGGCCGGAGCCTATCTCAGCCGGCTCTGGAAGAGGGTGGGGTACACCCTGGACAACTCACCAGGCCATCACAGCGTGTTGAAGAAACTTGCCGTGTGCCATTCTCACAGCCAATCAACACCACGACACCCAACACACAATCAACACCGCGATGCCTACAAATGCTCCAATTCATATAGTTCAAGCTTTCTTATTTATGTGCAGGATAAAAAAATATCACATTGAAAAAACCTAAACTATGGGTTTTTTAGGTTATTGAAACATATATCCTTTCATCCATCTATTATTTAGACTGTGTCACCTTGAAGCTGGAGCCAATCCCAGTTTACTTGGGGGGAGGGGCTGGAGACTCCAGGACTAAGTTTATCTCCACATGTATTTTCAAGCTTTATGCAGTCTGAACAACTAAATTTGCAAAAGAAATGAATCCATCTATTGTCTGAGCTGCTTAATATCAATTAAGGTCACAGCAATGTTGGTACCCATATCAGCCGACCCTGGGCGAGGGCAGAGTACACCCTGAACGGTTCTCCAGCCCATCGCGGGGCAGAAACATGCTAATGGCTATGCAGATCCTCTTGATGAAAGTCAGCAATGCTTCTTTTACATGAACCTCCACCACAGACAGTGAGAGACACGGCCGGCCTTTGATAACCCAGATAGTTCACTGTGGGGACAGCATTGACAACCCAGTCACATTGGGGCTTGAATCCCTATAACCTCCACCTCTGCACAAAGTCTTACCCAGAGTAACAAAGTACGCCATTTTGATGTACGATGCTGAAGTATGAACAGGGAAACAATTTCAGTGTTGTGGAAAAACAAGTGACCGGAAAAAAGAAAGTGCTAACGGGTGGCTAGTTTGTGCTGAGGTAATGCATCTCTAATTAGAGCATCGGTTTAATTCATGCTAATAGGATGGGGGAGGCAGATGAGCCTGAATGCTGAAGGCCGAGGACGGAGAAATCGATGCAGGGTCGTGCTGCTCATATCCGTGGAAGCAGCAATGAAGGAAAAGCATGCAGGAACGTTCATGCACATCAAAACACAAACGGAAAGCACACGTTCGTTCGAAGCTACGAGATCCGACACATGCAGCTGTGAAAGACTTGACACAGATCTAATTCACAGCTACATCAGATTAAATTAAAACATGAGCAGTTTAGAAAGTACTTTATCTGCTTTAATGAAAAATAATAATGAGGCTAACGATACAAGCAGGAGTCATTAGCCCTGCTGGCTGAGCTACGCTTTTAGCGCTGGCTAAACAGACCTTGCAGAGAAAAAGCTCAATATCAGCAACAAATTGGGCGGGTGGAGAGTCCTGGACCTTGTGTCATTAGGTTCATTGCGAGAGATCAGGAAAAGTTAGAGGGATGGATAGATAGACAGACAGATCCAGAATGGGTTTAGTAATTGGATCTATATTGGATTTGGGCTGCCATATCGCCATGTTTCTGGAACCATACTGTATATTCTCAGGTGGGTCAAAATCAATCACCCAGCAACCCAACCAATCAGCCAACCAATTCAGCTGGCAGGTAACCAGCCACCCAATCAAGTAAGAAGGCAAACAACCAATCGAAGAATTCAACAAACAACCAATCAACAATCACCAACTAGCCAATCAATTGATTTTATCAGATAATTAAACATTAAGTATGAGGTGTGGGTAGAGGGCAGTGGTGGTCTAGTGGTATAGGGCGCTGGATCGCTGATCCAAAGGTTGGGGGTTCGAGTCCTACTCTCCACAAGGTTGTAACTGCCCCCCCCCAGTGCAGCTAACTGGGTTATCAAAGGCGGGCCATGTCTCTCACTGTCTATGGTGAGAGGCATGTAAAAGAACCATTGCTGACTTTCGTAGAGTAGGCTGCAAAGTCGTCGGCGTGCTTCTGTCCCTTGCTAAAAAGGGTTGTGACTGGAAGGGCATCTGACGTAAAAACCTCTGCCAAATCAAAAAACATGCGAAATAGATGATTCGCTGTGGCGACTCCCGAGTAAAAGGGAAAAAGCCGAAAGGAAGACAGACAAGTATGAGGTGTGGGTAGCGGTGGTCTAGTGATATTGGGCATTGAATCGCTGATCCAAAGGTTGAGGGTTCGAGTCCCAGTGCCCCTCCCCCTCCCCCAAGTGCAGCTAACTGGGTTATCAAAGGCTGGCCATGTCTCTCTCTGTCTATGCTGGGAGGTTCATGTAAAAGAACCATTTCTAGCTTTCAACAAGAGTAGCTGCAAAGCCGTCAGCATGTTTCCGCTCTGCGATGGCCTGGCGAGCTGTCCAGGGTGTACTCTGCCCTCGCCCGGAGTCGGCTGGGATGGGTGCCAGCCTCCCCGCGACCCTAATTAGGATTAAGCAATTACAGGAAATGAACTGAAATGATGAAACATGAGTTGTCAACAAATGGAGAAATCTGACCATTTTTGCTCATTTGACAAACACCAAAGTTTTATGTTGATTATTTTCCAGATGCGATTTTTTTTCCAACGTTCAATTTTATAAGCAAAATGAAGCAAGCAAAGCTCTATTAGTCTGCTGTTTCATACTGCAGCTATTCATGCATTTAATTACCAGCAAATATGCACAAAAGATCAGGTCTCAGACTCAGCTTTCACTCTGTGCTTCTTCTGTTCTCAAGACCCTGCAAGGCATTGTAAATCCACAGGTGTGTTAATCTAAGGTCGGCAGTAACAATATTTATAAATGCTGAGAACCCGAGGCTCATGCAGACAATTACAGCCAAGCTAGCAGATCCCGCCGCGCTGAGAAGCCAGTGGTAATTGACCTAAAGTCGCTTTACAATAAACTCAGAACGATTCCCTTCCAACCGCAAACAAGATGACAGAAGACCCCACTGCCAGCAATCAAGGACTGCAAAAGCCTCCCCGACCGATATATTCAACACCTTTTTTTTTTTTTATTGTACTTTCCCAACACTAATGCAAGCCATGTCTCTGTCAGCATGGCCTTCATCTTTTTCAATAAGATCAGATAAAGGGGTTCGTCTCAGAAAATGTCTGCTAAGCCTCCGACCAAGACGTCTTTACAGCTTGACAGGCTCATCTCTTCTCAAGGGCTCTCTGTCTTTCGAGTATTCAACTACAGCTGCGAGTATGAAGCCTGGATAAATTTATTTTCCAGATTTCATCTTGGTAAGAAAAGAATCGCGCAGAGATCTCATCAGCAAGGATTCAGAGAGTCGGAGATTCTGAAGAAAAAGCCGCGAGGCAAAACCGCAACCTCATGGGCAGTTCGAGGTGATTACATACAGAATAAAACATTCTGGGCAAGTCACTCACTCAATCATTCATTTTTTCTGAGCCGCTTTATCCTAATTAGGGTCGAGGGAAGGCTGGCGCCCATCCCAGCCGACTTTGGGCGAGGGTAGAGTACACCCCTGAGTGACTCTCCAGGCCATTGCTGGGTTATTCTGGGCAATTTTGGGGATTGTTTTGTTTATCAATTTAATATCCTTAGAATCTTATTTTTATCCTTTCGGCTTTTTCTCTTTCTCAGGGGTCGCTATAGCGAATCATCTGATTCGCATATTTGATTTGGCATAGGTTTTTTACGTCGGATGCCCTTCCTGACACAACCATTTTAACAAGGGGCAGAAACACGCTGACGGCTTTGCAGCTACTTTTGACAAAAGTCAGCAACGGTTCTTTTACATGAACCTCTCATCATAGACTGTGAGAGACATGGCCGACCTTTGATAACCCAGTCAGCTGCACTGGAGGGGGAACAGTGACAACCTTGTGGATAGTGGGACTCGAATCCCCCCACCTTAGGATCGGTGATCCAACACCCGTTACCACCAGGCCACAACTGCCCATTTAAACACCCCTTGAATAGCCTTCAAATGAAAACTCCAACAAAATCCCATCTCTCTCAAAAGGTTTGTGTTTTGTATTTTCTGAGACTCTGATGGTAAATCTAGCAGGTAATGTTTTTATTATTATTTTTAATTTATTAGATTTTCCATGTTTACTTCACATGTTAGCATGTTAGCATAGCTGGTATCCATACCATGATCCTTGGAGTGGGACGGTGTTTCTGACATGGATCCATTGCTGCTGATCCCTGATTTTATAGACACGTCACAGTGCTAAAATGAGTGGATTTCGCGTAGCCTAGTTTCATATTTGTAGATTGAAAAGACCTGAAATTATACTTGGGGCGTGTGGGAGGGGGGGGGCACTTTTGAATTTATATTGCATTCTGTGATAATCTGCGTAGTTCATGGATGTCATTCATTTTCATTTTTTGACTTCTGAACCAGGTGGCACAGTGGCGTGGCAGTTTCCACGTCCACCTCACAGCAAGAAGGTCCTGGGTTCGATTCCCAGCCTGGGTGTTTCTGTGTCGAGTTTGCACAGTAGTCCCCGTGCTTGTGTGGGTTTCCTCCGGGTACACTGGTTTCCTCCCACAGTCCCAAAATATGCACAGCAGTTTAATTGGCTGTTCCAAATCGCCCCTAGGTGTGACTGGTTGTGCTAATATTGGCCATGTGATGGTCTGGAGAGCTGTCCAGGATGTACCCTGTCCTCGCCCCGGAGTCGGCCGAGATGGGCGCCAAACTCCTCACTGACCCTAATTAGGATTAAGCGGTTCAGAAAATGAATGAATGAGGACTTCTGAATCACTGTATCCTTTAATAGAATCACTAGGAAGGTGGAGCCCATCCCAGCTGCCTCCAGGTGGAGGCGGGGTTTACCTGGAACAGCATACATGATTTTTTATTTTTATTTATTTATTTTTTTTTAATCATATATACAGTCATATTCACAATTAGGGGCAATCAGGAATATACAATAAGATTAATGTACATGTTTTTGGCTTGTGGGAGAAAACCACGTTACCCAGAGGGAACCCACACAGGCACGGAGAGAACAACATAAATATTGCATATGCGTGCTGGTATGAAATAAAACAAATAAAACAATCTGAGAGAAACAAGCAGAAGTTCTACAAGTTTTAATATTTCATCACATGCCCCAAAGCTGTAGGATCCAGGGTTGATTCTTCTCTGCCTCTCATTAAGGTTTGTTTATTTAGTCCTATACAGGCCATAAAATTCCTGAGTCCCTACGGCTGACAAATGACCGACACGTGAAATAATTGCGAGTGGCATTACAGAAAGTTAAAGTTAGATCACAGTGAGACTGTGGTGCTTTTTCTTCACCTAGATTTGTCTGTTCCAACGAACCCACCAGCACCTTTAGCGCAGATTAATGACTGCGGCCTGATTGCTTTTATCCCGTGTCAGCCGATCGCTCTCTATGCCCCGGTATGCCTGGTGCATGACGAGCTCAGCAGAAAATGGTAACGCTGGTCTTCACAGGAGACAGATGTGAGAAGAAACGGAAAAGATTAACGGGGCAGGAGGTCAGAGGTCACTCTGATGGCCACAGGTAAGAACAGAAGTAAATCCGACTCAAATGAATAAAGATTAATGGAGAGAAAAAACTGCAGTGTCATGGTGTGCCTTCTGAGATCCTTTATCGCGTTGCTGTGCCTCCGTAAATAAAACTGAAGGAGCTTTACCACTATACTGACTTATATTCTTGGTGAAAAGAGAATTCTATAAATAATAATAATAATAATAATAATAATAATAATAATAATAACTTGCATTTATGGAAAATTGGAATTAAATGTAAAAATATCTCTGATTGAAAAGAACAAATGTTCATTCATTCATTCATTTTCTGAACCGCTTAATCCTAATTAGGGTTGCAGAGAGGCTGGCGCCCATCTCAGCCGACTCTGGGTAAGGGCAGAGTACACCCTGGACCGCTCTCCAGGCCATCGCAGGGCAGAAACATGCTGACGGCTATGCGGCTACTCTTGTCGAAAGTCAGCAATGGTTCTTTTACATGAACCTCCACCACAGGCAGGGAGAGACATGGCTGGCCTTTGATAACCCAGTTAGTGCACTGGGGGACAGTGACGACCTGTTGAGAGTGGAGCTTGAACCCCCAGGCTTGTGATCAGTGATTCAGCACCTTACCACCAGTCCATGACTGCCCAAGAACAAATGTCCCATTCATTTATTCATTTATATAAGTCACTTAATAGTAATCAGGGTCAAAGGGAGGCTGGCACCCATTATGGCCAAGTCTGGGCGAGGGCAGCTCACAAGGCCATCACGGGGCCAACAGTTATACAACCATGCACACTCCCTGTCACAGCAAGGGGAAATGTGGAAAAGCCGACTGTGGGAGGAAACCAGAGTACCCAGAGGAAACCTACACAAGCATAGGGAGAACATACACACTCCACACAGAAATGTCCTGAGCCTGGGAAGCGAACCCAGAACCTTCTTGTGATGATGAGGAGGATGCGCTAGCAACAGCGCCACCATGTCGACTCGGATTACCGAGGCTGTGGAGAGCTGTGGTGTATACATCCAAGACCCGTAACCCTCAGCAACAAGGATTGGAATAAACCATACCAGCAGACATGCAATATTATTTATTTATTTATTTATTTATTTTTATTTTTTAAAGTTTGCAGCACAATTTGTTTTTTTATAACTCAGGAAGAGAAATAAATAATAAATCAACATTGCATTGTGTGTGTGTGTGTGTGTGTGTGTGTGTGTGTGTGTGTGTGTGTGTGTTTAGCTTATTTTAATGGATTTTAATGAACAGACTGCATTTTTCTGAGAAGCTGTAGAAGGGACAGCTGTGCTCTGACAGCAGCGTTTAAGTGTAGGCACAGGATTCGTACGGCCCCCTGCAATCCGCACACATCGCTGTTCTCCGTTCCGCCGCTTTAATACGGAATTGGCATGTGGCGCAGGTTCATATATTCCAGAAAAAGTCAAGACACCAACATGAACCAGATATGGTGCCTTAATACACGAGAACAAAATCATCAACGTACCAAGTTTGAGTCGAATCAACAGCTTAGCGTTGGGGCTTTAAAGCGTTTTAAACGTTCATTGTTCATTTTCTGTAACCACTTAATCCTGATTAGGCTCACATGGCGGCTGGCACCCATCCCAGCTGACTCTGCGCAATGGCAGAGTACACCCTGGACAGCTCGCCTGGCCATCACAGGACAGAAATACGCTGACGGCTTTCCAGCTACTCTTGTCGAAAGTCAGCAATGGTTCTTTACATGAACCTCCCACCATAGACAGTGAGAGACATGGCTGGCCTTTGATAACCCAGTTAGTGCACTGGGGGGACAGTGACAACCTGTTGAGAGTGGGGCTTGAACCCCCAACCTTAGGATCAGTGATCGAGCACCTTTACCACCAGGCCACCACTGCCCCACATTTTAAACGACTGGATAAAAATATTGTGGTACATACTGCGTATTATGAAAAGAATATTATGTATTAGTATATATAATATCTTCATACTATTATATATAATATATGTAATTTTAAGAAAATTAAAGGCTGCATGACATACCCAGGAGGAGTGAGGCGGCAAAAGTATCATGTGGATTGAATGTGACGTTTTTGAAGTATCGTCTGGAAAAGGATTGGGTGCCCGTGTATAGTAGGCAAGCTGTATGTGCTGATTTATGGAAATATAAAATGCAAATAAATCCATGAAAACACAATGCAGTGTTCTGAGAAATGATAGGATTCTGGTTAAAGCCCGAAGCAGAACGTATGTATAACTTGATAAGCATTGAAAAAGGCACTTTTGAGATTGTGCCTGAGAATGGATGGGGCGGGGGGGTGAAGAACTGGAGAGGCACAGAAGGACCCCCAGGCGATAGGCCAAAATGCCTGATAGTTACACTGTTAACTGAGACGCTTTATTTGGAGCAACCTCGACATGATTGAATGGCCATGCTTCTAATTCAGGGGTGGGAAAACCACGACCCGCGGGCCACATCCGGCCTGTTGGTCTTTTTAGTCCGGCCTGCCGAAGATTGTTTGATACAGAATTCATGTTTGATGTGAATGATTGATCGATTGCATTCATTTGAGCTTGACTTGTAATGACAGCATTTCAACACCTGTGGGCATTAGGTGCAGTCGGTTGATTTTGCGAAGCATGAGCGACTTTCGGTTATCACTCTTCTACTGCACAGAGCCATCTGCAGCAATGTCAGAGAAAAGAAAAATCAACACTGAGTGCCTGGTGGTTGATAAGGAATGGACACCTAAATACATTTTTATTAAAGTCCGATCAAAGGCAGTATGTCTTATTTGCCAAGAAACCGTTTCGGTTTTAAACGAATACATTTTCTACCACTCTTTACCACCATTGGCACTTTTCCACCAAGCATGCTAATTACACCAACAACGTGCAAGAACGTCCGGCTACCGCTGACAGGTTGGTCGCAAGCTTGCAGGATCACCAAAACACCTTCACCTGAGAAACTTCCATCCAAGAATCAAGCTCGAGGATATATACATAATTCAGCAGAAAGCACCGCGTTGCAGCTCAACCACGTAGTGAAGCTGGATGTGAAACTCATTGACGTTAATCGAGCGAGGGGACTTCACCATTGAGAGTTTATTCATTTTCCTGACCGGTGTCAACCGGTTCTGACCGATGTGAACTGGTTTCGACCAAATTGAACCTGTTCCGGGAGGATTGAACCAGTTCTGATGAGTTTCGATCAGTTCGATCCAGTCTGAACTGGTCAGAACCGGTCAGAACTGGTTCCAACCGGCTCTGACTGGTTTGTAGCGATTCTGACCAGTTCTGACCGGTTTGGACGGGTTCTGATCGGTTTGGACCAGTTCCGACCGGTTTCCAATCGGTTTGAACCAGTTCCAATCAGTTTGAATCGGTTTCGACCAGTATGGACCAATTCCAACCAGTTCCGACTAGTCTAAACCGGTTTGCAACCGGTCCTGACTTGGTTGCGACCGGTCTGAACCAGTCCTGACCGGTTGCGACCGGTCCCAGCCAGTTTGACCCAGTTCCGGCCGGTTCCGACCAGTCTTCTTTAAGTGCAGGGAAATTTCCAAACATCCAGAAGATGGCATAGAGCAGGGGTCACCAACCTTTTTGAAACTGAGAGCTACTTCATGGGTACCAATTAATGCGAAGGGCTACTAGGTCGATACACACCTCTGAAATTACAAATTTGCTCAATTTACATTTAATTAGATTTAATTAGATGTTATTATTAATAATTAATGATATTCATCTATGTGAAGATATTGACTTGATTTAAAAATATATTCAAAAAAATTATATGCAGCTCAATGGAGAGTGGCGCTGTCCTAAAAATGGGCCTGTCCTAAAAATAGCAGTGAACAGGTCCGCGGGCAACTTATATTGTCCTTGCGGGCTACCTGGTGCCCACGGGCACCACGTTGGTGATCCCTGGCATAGAGGATGCTGGTGTTGTTTGGCTCGATGTATGTGTGTGAACAGACTTTTAGTTTTATAAACACCAACAAAGCGCCCCACAGATCCCAATTGATTGATGAACAGCTCAAATTTGTTCTGAGAATCACAAGAACAGAATCGCCACCAGACTTCGATGCACTGGCAAAAATGGGTGCTCAACAACACGCTTCTTCTTTTCCTTTCGGCTTTTTCCGTTTTTTTGGGGGGTCGCCACAGCGTATCATCTGATTCGTATGTTTGATTTGGCGTAGGTTTTTACGTTGGACGCCATTCCTGACACAACCCTTTTAGCAAGGGACAGAAACACGCTGACGACTTTGCAGCTACTCTTTACGAAAGTCAGCAATGGTTCTTTTACATGCCTCCCACCATAGATAGTGAGAGACATGGCCGGCCTTTGATAACCCAGTTAGCCACACTGGGGGGACAGTGACAACCTTGTGGAGAGTGGGACTTGAACCCCCAACCTTAGGATCAGCGATCCAGCACCTTTTGCCACCAGGCTACCACTGCTCAATGGCTGATCAACAACATTGCTCCCACTAAAATATATGTGAATATTTTGATGTTTTTTTTTTTTGTTTATGTTTTTGATATGTAACAGTTAAAAAATGCATTTTTTTTTTTTTTTTTTTTAATCGTATCTTGCTGATCCGGCCCGTTTGTCAAATTGTAAAAGTCAATGTGGCCGCCAGGCCAAAATAATTGCCCACCCCAGTTCTAGTTCATTCATTCATTCAGTTCCTACACCACTCGCTCGGAGGAAACCCACCCAAGCACAGGGAGAACATGTAAACCTCACATAGAACCCAAGCCTTCTGGCAGGCAGACGTACTTACCACTGTACCACCGCGCCGCCCCTCAAGCTTGTTGATTTCCCTACAAAAGTTACAAATGAAGCAGGCTGTAGGTGGTATCCTGTCTCAAAAAGTTCTTTTGAAATTTCAAGCGAGGCTCTTGTCAAGGTTTTTGCTCAGCCATTATCCGTCTGTGTCCAGACGCTACTCTCAGTAGGGCCCTTCTCCCCAGTGACACCACCTCAGCGGGGGGGGGCAGTCGTCCACCCACTCTCCCAGCCGGTGCCACAAATACAGGCACAATCTCCATCCAATATCAATCACCTCAGCAGGGGGCACTTTAATGCCATCCCAGCACTGAAGTGACCCAATCCAATCTTTATTAATACCAGCAACAGAGAGGTGCGGGGGGGCAGAATGTCAGCAAATATGAGCTTGCATGCCATTACTCATAATATAGAGTGGGAGCTAATAAACAGCAAAAGCAGGACAGGGAGTGGGTGTGAAGCTCTGATGATGTGCTGGTGGAAAAGGTTCCTAATTAAATAAAACAAAGGGCCTTGCTGTTTCGGGCAGCGCATAAGAAGGATGAATGGCCCTACTCAACCCGTGGAGGAAGCAAGAATAAGCACATCTTGTGCATATTTTCTGCACGAGGTTCACAAGAAAATAGTGAAGGAGAAGAATGCTGGAGGCCAACAGTAAACTTATTTATATATTTCTCTAGATTCTAGGGAGCTGGCCCAAGCAGCCCTTCGACTCATGGGCATATATTCCAAGTGATAAAGTAGTCGAGCTTGTTTACAAGAATACTGTCACCAACTTGTTGTGTCTAGAGGGCTAAAGACTAGACATGGTAGAAATAGGAAGCTTTACACAGCCATGATGATGAGGTGTTAATATTTAATTCACTTTATTTCTAAGGGAAGAAAGAACAGGCATTTACTCAGCTGGCATGAATGTTATACACCAAGACCTGAAGGTACAAACCCTTTTTATTTCCAGGTTTGCACATCAGAAATTTTACCAGCATTTTCAACACAGAGTTGGATGAATGTATACCACTTGACTCGGAGTAAAATACTCAAAATAAAAACCCTGTAAAGCATTGCTATGCCGTCCCTTAAAACCTTTAAAATGTAATCAAGTAGATCCCAGCTGACTCATCCCCACATAAAGATCTTGCAATCTCATTGGACAACACTGTGGTCTCTTCTTTAGGCACTGCAAGAAGCCTCAGGGTAACCATGGCAAACAACCTGTCCTCTTCTCATATTACTAATATTTCTTGATCGTGTTGATTTCTCCTCTTTAACATCCGAAGGATTCGTTCATTTCTTTTCATGAAGGCCATTCAGATACTTGGTCAGTTCCTTGCCATCTCAAGACTAAATTACTGCAACCCATTCCTGACAGGTCTACTTTTGAGTACTATTTGCCCTTTGAGGTTCCAGGACATTTGCTCACAGGACAAATGCTCACGATCGTAATGAAAAAAACAGACATTTGCTCACAACATATTTTATTTTTTTGTTCAATTTTAAGCCTAAACCTAACCCTAAACCCTAACCCCTAACCATAACCCGAATGTATAATGAGTTAATTTAGCATTATGTATTTATAAGAATAAAGAATTTTTATAACACATTGTGATCTTTTTGTATTATGCATTTATTAGAACAAAGAAAAAAAGATTTTGTGAGCAAATGTCTGTTTTATTATTAAGGTTGTGAGCAATTGTCCTGTGAGCAAATGTCCGCACACTGCCCTCTGCAACTGATAAAGCATGCAGCTGCATGGCTTGTTTTCAACCTTCCCAAATTTGTCCATGCCACACCACTGCTACAATCTCTCCACTGGTTTCCTGTAGCTGCTCGCATCAAATTTAAAATACTAATGCTCGCCTAAAAAGCCAAAAATGAACCTACCCCCTCCTACCCCAAAGCACTTATCACACCCTTTACTGCAACGCATTCTTAGATCCTCCAGCACTGTGAGACTGATCCTTCCCTCTACCAAGGAACAAGAGAAAATTGCATCTAAATTCTTCTCTGTTTTGGCTCCAAGGTAGTGAATGAACTTCCTCTGGATGTCCAGCCAGCTGAATCCTTGGCTTTCTTCAAATGATGGCTGAAAACGTACTGTTTTTGGCAGTATTTAGATTAAGCACCATGATTTACAGACAGACACACACACACACACACACACACACACTCACACACACACACACACACACACACAAAAAAACAAAAAAAAAAACACAGAACATCTGCCCACTGAGTTTGACTGACAGGATACTTAGTCTGTGTTTTAAACAGCCAGTATAAGAAAATATTCACTGATGGAGACCTTAAACCTCTTCTGTAAGTCGGTCTGGATAAGAGCTTTTGCTAAATGCTCTAAATGTAAATGTAAGTAGATGCAAACTGTAGTGCACTATCATCATTATTAGTTTAATGGCTGGGACGTTGGGAGACCCAGTGGGATATTTCCTCCTCAGGATTGTTGAGAGAGATAAAACCTCAGTAGCGTTCTGGTACATGATACACCAAATGCCCTGATGCAGATACTACATATATATATATATATATATATATATATATATATATATATATATATATATATATATATATATATATATATATATATGTGTGTGTGTGTGTGTGTGTGTGTGTGTGTGTGTGTGTGTGTGTATATGTACATTTTCTATATGAAATATAGAGTTATAGTTCAGGGCAGTTTTCAAAGACCAACTTGACATGGACTTAAATGGAGACATTTATTGAGTCAGCCAAGAGTCAAAGTACAACCATTCCATGCATTCTTTTCATTACAATGGAGGAATCTGCTGGATGGTGGTGAGTAATGAAATCTGACATGCAGTACATTAGAAAAAATGTCAATGCATCCCTGCAGCTCACTGCCCTTCTGCAAACTGCCAAAGATGGAGTGGTATTTATAAATTTTAATAATTAATTAAAATACCTTTTTCTTATATAAAGTGGAGGAACTGCAGTAACAGGCAGAAGCACTGCTCATAGCTGAGGCAGAACTCTAAAGCACGCGTCAGCTATTGTTGCGGAGAAACATGAGCATCTGCAGTGCATACGTGCAACTATCATGTTTCCCAGTAGTTACTGCGATGTGTACCTGGCCGTAGTTGTTCCCTATCTGTATGTTTTTAGCAACTTGTAAATCTACCATTACCTCCACTTGGCCATATATGACTTGAGGTTGTCTTTATGCTTGAAGACATTTTCCTGGTTTCCATGACCAAGCTTTCTATGAATGGAAGCCACACACTCTCGGGTTTCAATGTAGCTCCTTGGATCTTCAGTATTCTGATGGAAGTGCAAGGAACACGGTATACCAGTTGACCCCGTGATTTACCATCAAGTAATTCTGGCTATGTGAGACTCAGGCTTAAAGCGTCAATTCATTTCAATCACTACGACCTTGAATGCATCCGTGAAGCAGAACTGGCCAATGGAATTGGCATAGATTATCAAGATGGTAAAAATGAACATGAAACAGTTGCTAGCATGCAGGAATTGCAGTAACTTATGCGCAAGTTCCTCAGGGAGGAGCAGACTACCTCGACCTGCATTTTTACAACACACCACACCCAAAACTGTCATGGATTGTCCAAGGTAATACCACCAATGGTTCTGCCTAACATACGCAATCTAGGGTTGAGGACATCAGTCTCACATCAGCATCCCAACCACGAAAACAGTGAGCCAGTGCTGCCCTGAGCATGAAACTGTACACAAGTTACACTTTGCATTTATACAGAACTTATAAAAACGACACAGCAGCAAAGTTCAGCAAAATAAAACAGAGATGTACCGTCACACTTCTGCAACATTCCTCCATACCTATATATTACAGATATATGGAAAAGAAAAATGCAAAATAAACCTTTCCCAGAAGCACTTTGCTGTTTGAAATACACAATGATATTGATGTTGGAATTAAGCATAACTTCTGGTCTTGGCACAAATGTTTCCTAGTAAAGCTAAACAACGTCCCAAATGCCCAGCTCATATCCTCCAGGGAAGAAAAAGATGACTTGGAATGTAGGTGTAATAACCGGTTATTTGTTTTTGGAGATGTGCACTACACTCCCTCGTTTTATATTTATAAGCCCCAGTCATTAAGAGGGTGAATAATAGTCCTTATCCACCATCTTCTCTGGCACACGAGAGCAGACGAGAACCGCAAACAGATGATTTTTCACATGCTTGAGAAAATGCGTTATTAAAACAGTGTTACGGCAGAGACGCAGGAAGTGAAGATAGATAGACAGACATACATACATACATACAGATAGACAGACAGACAAACAGACAAAGAGATGAAAAGACAGATGGACAAACAGATGGACAGATGGACAGACAGACACACAGATGAACAGATTAAGGGACGGACGAACGGTCAGACTGACTGACTGACTGACAGGCAGACAGACAGACAGACAGATAGCTAGATAGATAGACATACATACATACAGACAGACAGACAGACAGATAGACAGACATGTATACCGACAGACTGACTGATAGACAGACAGACAGACAGACAGACAGGCTGACAGAAAGACAGACAGACAGACAGATAGATAGACAGACATGTATACAGACAGACAGACAGTCAGACAGACAGACAGGCTGACAGAAAGACAGACAGACAGACAGATAGATAGATAGATAGATAGATAGATAGAGGGATAGACAGACAGACAGACAGACAGATAGCTAGAGATAGATAGACAGATAGACAGACAGACAGATAGATAGATACTTGGTTAACCCCACAGGAAACTCTACATGCTTGTAATCCATGGGGCTGTATTGAATATCAAGCGAACAGCAGAATATAATTGAACCAAATCACTGCATAACGAATAACCGCACGGCCTCAAAACACAAGCAAGTGTTACAGCATTAGAAATATCCGTACAGTTGTTTTGATTAATGTAATTGTAACATGGCGGCACAATGATGCACATCCACCTTGCGGCACGATGGTCCTGGTTTGTATCCCAGGCTTGGCGAGGGCATTTCTCTGTGGAATTTGCATGTTAAGAAACCCCATCTGTTTGCATGCGTTTCATCCAGCTGCTCTGGTTTCCTCCTTTTGTCAACAGACATGCCATTTATGCTAGCTGGACATTCTCGATTGCCCTTGTGTAAATGTGACTGTGAATAGATGTGTGTGTGAGTGTTTGCTAGGTCTTTGCGGGTTGTCCAGAGTGCACCCAAAGTCATCTGAAATAGGCTTCGGCCTCCTCATGACCTTAATAAACAACAAAGCATGAATAACTGTAGCTGGCAGGCTGGCGTAGTGGTTAACACATCCACCTAACAGCAAGAAAGTCCTCAGCTTGAGTCCCAGGCCGAGCGGGGCATTTCTATGTGAAATATGAACATCAAGAAACCCCCATGCTTGCCAGGATTTCCACCAGGTACTCCAGTTTCCCCCCAAAGTCCAAAGACATGCATATTAGGCTAAATGGCGATTCCAAATTGGCCCGATCTGTAAGTGTGAGTGAATCAGTGTGTACGTATCGGTCCTGCGATTGTTTAGTGAGTCAGCTGGAGTCGGCTGGGATGGGATCCAGCCTTCCCACGACCCTAATAAAGGATAAAGTGATTCGGAAAATAATAAAAAAATGAGTGACTGTTAGATTGGGACCATTTTGACGCATGAAGGGTTTTTAATATCTTATACAAAGAACATAAACGAGATCTACACAGCTGTTCTGGTAAATAATTGGACCTATTTCTGATACCTGATATAAAAGGAAAATATCAGAGATATATTTGGCTTGGAGTCCGTGAGAGAGTTAAAGGAGGTGAGTTTTCCTAATTCAGTTTCATAGCTTCACTTCCTGCTGACTCAGAATGAAGAAAATGTACTGCAGTGGCCAGCCATGCCTGAGAGGACGGGGGGGCAGGAAAAGGACAGCAGCTTGGAATTAATTCCCAACATGTCTTCAGGGCTGTGTATGACAGACAGTACATGATGGTGCCACCCCTTTGGGATAATATTTACTATGACACTACTGTAGCTTTCTGGTGGTTGTACCTTGAGGTATTTTTTGTCTTTCTTTTCATTTATTGTGTTTTTTTTTTTTTGTTTTTTTTTTAATGCTGGTACTAGATTAGTATACCGTAAAGCCCCTGGCTACTCTATGCACTATAAACTCTATTCGGCATAGTAGTGTCCATGGGTCCGTGCTATGCTCTGCATAATCATTCTATTTAAGGCTGTAAATTGGTTCGCTATTGTAAGATCTGCAGACCGTTCGTCAGGCTGATGGGGGGGGTGGGGTAAGGTGGGGGTGGGGGGGTGAGGCTCTATCTCTATCTCAGCCCTACTCCAAAATGCAATCTATTACCTACCCAGTGAACATCAATCTGCAGACAATAAATCATACACGGAAAACGGATATAAGAGAGACCGGTGTTGACGCGTTGGGGAAAAAGCTTGCCGAGCAAATACACCGCATGCTAAACACTCAGCAAAAGTGTCTTTAATTAGCGCGATCCTTGCCGCAATGAGCCTGTTTAGAATGTGTGATTAGGGCTTAATGTTTATTAATGTGTTTGTTCTTCGCTGCATTAGAGCCAGTGTTGAAAGTTGATTAGAACCTCAAAGTAAAGGGCACAACAGCCTGGTATATGACCATCATAAGTACAGACCATCTGTACTGTTTCATCACGACTCAGATACAGATTAAACAGAGGATATGATCCTTTTCCCAACGTTTTAAACCCATAAATGTTGTTATTGTGTTGAACAGCCAAATTTGGTTTCCGCTAATGGGCTGTTTGATCTGGGCGTAAACACAAGAATTTCGCAGATTTCTTGAGTTTCTGAATCATGGAGAGGTTGGTGCCCATCTCAGCCAAATTTTGGATGAGGGAAGAGTACACCCCGGACTGCTCGCCAGGCCTTCGCAGGACAGAAACACACTGATGGCTATGCAGCTCCTCTTTACGAAAGTCAGCAATGGTTATTTTAAATGAGCCTCTCACCATAGACAGTGAGGCAGTGAGAGACACGGCCGGCATTTGATAACAAAGTTAGTGAACTGGACTGGGGGGGCTGTGACAAGCCGGTGATGGTGGAGCTTGAATCCCCAACCTTGGGATCGGTAATCGAGCACCTTTACCACCAGGCCACCACTGTAGCCAGATTGTTATGTATTTATTTATATTTTTGTGATTATCCATTATCTGGTGTGTCATGCTGTATTGGGCCTCTTGATATGCTGGCCTTCCCCCACCGCCCCTCACCCATACCATTCTGCCTTGTAGAGTACTCAGCATACAGTTTTTAGGTGACCTAACAGAACACATTAGGTGCAAAGAAAGCTCATAAATGGGAGGAGGAATCCAAACAACCATCAAGCTTAGTCTTTGAAAATCAGTGTTCATTCGGGGGAAGCAGCTTCCTGAAGAACTGTGAAGTTTTTGGGGGGACTGGGGTGCACGGTGGTGTAGCGATGGTGGTGTAGTGGTTAACACATACACCTCACAGCAAGAAGAGTCCTGGGTTGAAATCCTTGGAGATTGACAGTTTGCATGTTCTCCTTGGGTTTGCTCCAGCCATCTGAAGACATGCAAATGGAGTTAATTGGCTACTATAAGCTACACCTAGGTGTCATTGTGAATGGTTTTGTGTGTGTTGGTCCTGCAATGGACTGCTAAGCTGTTTAGGCTACACCCTCCCTTCATCCAGAGTCAGTTGAGATCTTTTAAGATCAAGCAGGTCAAATAAATGGAAGGAAAAATGAGAGAAAAATACAGCCCTCAAAACAAACTACATAAGCCTTAATTTGTCACAAAGTATGTACAGGTATCTGAAGGAGGGCTGAAATCACAGGGTTCAGCCATGACACACTTTTCCTGAAGCAGAGACACTTAAGGGACTTGATTTGGTTCTGCTGGGGCATGAATCCCTGACCTTCAGATCCATAATCTATAACCTTAACCATCAAACCATCACCACTCAGACTGACAACAAACAAACAGAAACCAGACCTACTCGTTCTATGTGTACGTTTTGAAACAGCCCCTGAAAAGGACCTTATTTTCTAAAGTCTCTTATGAAAACCTTCAGCGAAAAAGCAAATCCAATCTCAGCCGAAGAAAATGAAAGTAAACATCTTAAAAAGAAACATTTAATGTCTTTGAGTTACAAAAAAGCACGTTTAGCATCACCTTGGTTGCTACGGTAGGAAGGAAGTGAAAATGTTACAGGTTTACTGAGATATCGGCGAGACATTATCAAACATAATAGAACCTCACAGGCAGTGGATTATCCAACTCAAACAAGTAGAAGGTCAAACATCGCTGGAGACCGAATTGTAGCAGATTACTAAAAGATGACAGATGGAAGCTGGAAGATATGGAGGTTGCTGCGGGTGGAGGAGATGAAAGCAGATGTTCTGAAGGAAAGAGATCAGAGGATACTGATGGACTGTAACAGTAGTGTGGGTAGAAATCACTGGTGTGTATTCATACACTCCATCAAATAGATCATCCACTGGTCCAACCTGCTGCAACCTCCCAAAAAAAAAAAAAAAAAAAAACCAACAATGTCTGCATGCAGCTTATCTGCAGCACCTTCTGTATGTTTAAAATCAACATGCGTACACTCACACAAGCATAGTCTGCATACCAATGTATCAGAGTTCCCCTCCGACGCTCAGTATGTTACATGTTTTTTTTTTTTTTTTTAATGCGAGTTCACCTTGAACACTACGTGACTGGAATAGCATCTGCACGGAATAAATTTAACCCGTTTTAAATTTACCACGAAGAACCTACTATAAGTAAAACTAGTGTTTCATCTTCTTTACTCAAGAAAAGTAACCAAGTGCAGGTTATGAAATGTACTCCGAGTATAAAAAAAAGAAAACTACGTCTTTGAAAGGAAATACCGTATTTTGTGTGAAAAGCCCCTGAGAAACTAATAAATCTCTCTCTCTCTCTCTCTCTCTCTCTCTCTCTCTCTGTCTCCCCCCCCCAAAAAATAAAAAAATAAATAAATAATACATGCTCTGCTGCTCCTATACCAAAGCAATCGGTTTCTGGATTATCATGTATAATCTCCGCCACTATAAAAATACAACACAATTTCAGAAAGATAACTCTTTATTTATTCATTTATTTATATGTATATGTTTTTTTTTTTTTTTTTTTTTTTTTTTTTAACTAGATTGTCACATACACTGGAAAATACTTTGCGTGTTTATATATGATGCCAAATACATTGATTAACCGGAAAAAACTGCAGAACACTTCAGGTTTTATTCTAACTTGGCACAAATAATGAAATATATCCCCCTAGTGGCCGTCTGATAAACTTTCATTTACACATGATTTGTACTTTTTGATTTTTTAATGATTTTTTTAACATTATTTCATACAAAGATCATCTCCAAAATTTAATTGCTTGTTACTTCTAATAGACTTTACTCATTCAAATCACTTTCTGCATTATAGCAAACAAACAAACAAACAAACAAGAGAACAGTTCACCTTCTTGTGGAGTTAAAAATACTGACAGCTCGCAAATGCAAATTACAACAAAAGTAACAGCTTAAAGTAAACGAGGTTTGGAAACATGAAGGGTATAACGTATGCAAGCTTGTGCTAAACCTTTTGAGAATAAAAGTAAAAAGTAAAAAAAAAAAAAAATCAACGAAATAACAAAAAAAGGAATAAGATGCAGATACTCAAAATATATTCGTAATAACACTTCGTTAATGCCCCAGCCATCCATAGTCGGGAGTCCGTGGGAGGTGATTAGCCAACCTCCCATGGGAGGGTGGGACATCATACACTCAGTCCCCTGTCACTCAGAGCGATTACCAGCCAAAACAGGCATTTGTCAGCTCATTCGTGCGAGGGGCGGATAGCAGTTTCCCTCCGAGTGGGTCAGACCATCCTCAAACACGCATGCGCAGCAGTTCAAAAAGAGGCAGGTATCCAGCATCGCATGCCACGGAGGGGATGTATGCACACTTTCGCCACTCCTTGATTGGAGGTGGTTGTGTGATAGGGAAGGTAACACCTGATCGGTGGGACTTGGACACGAATAAATTTGGGAGAAAATTGGGAAAAATCCAAAATAATAATAATTAAAAGGAATAATCTGTTACTTTGCAGTCATGCTACCAAGTTACGTCATTCCTCAAGTACATCCTGCTCAAGAATGAAGATGGTAGGACCAGCCATGGAACAGGACCTTTAGGCTTCTCGGCTTCTCAAGAAATGAAATCAGTGTTGGGACTGCAGGGAGACCAGCCAAGATACACCACTGTACTGTGAACACAATCCAAGTCAAGGCAGACTGGGGTTCGTCTGAGTAAAGAGCGATGTATTTATAACGAGATTATCTCTGATTTTACCTCTTTCATACCGTTTCCATAATGATCACAACTGGGTAAAGAGCTCAGAAGAAACTGAGCGAAAAATAGATTGAAATTCTGATTACTTCCCTGTATGATGTTTAATTACCAAACTGATAAAAGGAGATCTTGTCATTTAATATTCTGTGATGGTATCGAAGTTAATCTGTCTCCTTATTCCTTATATACACCAAGGAAGCTTGAATAGATTGGTTAGAGGTACGTATGAAATTAAATATATCTATATCTATCTCTATCTATCTATCTATATATATATATATATATATATATATATATATATATATATATATAAAATAATAATCAGTGTGTTGATGTTAATAACGAGACAGATGAATTAGGAATAAAGTGAAATGGATCATTTCAATATGACCTGCTTGATCCGAATGATCCACAAGGTGTTCAATACCCAAAGGGTGTTTGATTGTATTTAACCTGTAAATTACGACGCGTAAAAACGACTGTCCAAGATCTGAGATGGACATCATGGCGAAGTTTTCATTAACAGAAGCAATAAAGGGATAAATGCGTATCTGTAGAAGAAGTTATTACTGAGGAGAAAAAGAGAAGATAAGAACACGGATAACGCGTCTCGCTCGTCTCGCTCGTCTCACTAGAGACTATTTATCTGTAAATCCTTTATAGCTGCATTTTACATAAAATGTTGTTGTTGTTGTTGTTGTTGTTATTAGTCTGTATACATGTATTCAGTTGAATGGAAAAAACCCCACCGTGTTTGCTTTGAGTTTGTGTATATTTTGTGCACTGAGAAGGACCATCAGGAATATTCAGTGGAGAATAATTAAAACTCTGTGTTTAATAAGTAAAGTTTCCAATAAATCTAAAACAGCGAGTTGATCAATGTCCAGTTAAATGTCAGAATTACAAAATATTTCTTAAAAAAAAAATAAAAAAAAAAAACATAAAATCAGCGACTCGTACAGTCCTAATTGGGGTCGTGAGGATTCTGGCGCCCATCCCAGCCAACTTTGGATGAGGGCAGAGTACACCCTGGACAGCTCGACAGGCCATCACAAGGCAGAAGTACGCTGACGGCTATGCAGCTCCACTTTATGAAAGTCACCAATGGTTCTTTTACATGAGCCTCCACCACAGACAGTGAGAGACACGGTCGGCCTTTGATAACCCAGTTAGTGCACTGAGGGGACAGCAGTCCCAACTTTTTTGAGATTTGTTGACACCATGACATTTAAAATCAACATATTTTTCCTGTAAAATGATACATGTTCTCAGTTTAAACGTTTGACCCCGTCATCAATCTTCTATTCAAAATAAAATATTGAAATTGAGGCAGTGGTGACGTGGTGGTAAAAGGTGCTGGATCAATGATCCTAAGCTTGGGGGTTTGAGTGCCTGCCTGCACAAGGTTCCCACCCCCATTGCAGACAACTGGGTTATCAAAGCCTGGCCATGTCTCCCACTGTCTATGGTGAGAGATTCATGTAAAAGAACCACTGCTGACTTTCGGCAAGAATAGGCTCAATAGCCGTCAATGTGTTTCTGCCCAGTGATGGTTGGTGGGCCGTCCAGGAGGGAGTCTGCTCTCACTAAGAGAGAGCGGATACATGCAAGGGCCAGTGATGCCAGAAGCATGTCAACACGCCAGTAAAATATTGAAATTTTGCACTTCAACATCATTGCATTCAGTTTTGAGTCGCAATTTGTATAGTGTCCCAATTTTTTTGGAATCCAGTTTGTAAAATAGATGATTACATTTACCTCAAATTTATGTTTTCAATCTTAAATTAATAAAACCTTAAACTTTAATACAACGTTAGTCTGACTTCTGTAAGTTCAGGTTCAAAATAAATTCATTTAATAAGTTTTATTTATAAATACCACGAGAATCTTTATTAAGGAAATCGAGTAACTAACGAGCTGTTTTTGTAAATCATTAGTATTTTGTTAACTTTTCATTCAAAATTAATTGAATAAACTTTACAAGAAATAAACTTTTGTATATTTTCATGCAGATAAAGTACAGATGAAGGTTATTGTTTTCAATTTGAATTGTGCAGCAAGTTTGACTTTACAGTGAATATAATGCGGCTCACACAGAGCCATAAACTCAGCCGACTTTGGTAAAAATAACTTTCATAATTATCAAAGAATAAACGGACCAAAGCAACCAAAGCAACTCTTCTTTCACAGATTCAGCAGCTTCGCAAAACAACGAAGGATGAACGTGATAAATTATTTAAATATTGAGATTTTTAGCATCTACTTGGTGTTTCTGCTTGAAACTGATCAGCTTAAAAAAGCTCCTTCGGTTCTCGGTCACATTTTTTCTCCTTCATTTTCACTCCGCGCCCTAATTCTCTTCCTTCATAGCCCGAGGTGAGTCATTTCAGGTTCCGGCAGGGGATGAGTAATTTAACCAGGCCTGACCCGGCCCGGAGATGCACACTGCCTGTGCAGCATGAGCGACATTTTAGGCTTTTTTTCCCCCTCTTGGCATCATAAAAGTCACATCAGGCTGAAGGCAAAATGGGGCGAAGGAGCCAAAGGACATTAATTTATTTAGTTATTTCAGTCACTATCAGTTTATTGTATAGATTTAGGAACCCAGGATTCGGAGGAGACGTGCTGACATCGTGGCATCGTGACATGCCCAATAGGCTCCCCTTAACATTTTAGATCTGGGATTTTTTTATGAGACGTCCACTTGAGACCTTCAGATGAACCCCGTGTGAGTACAACCACGATTCAGCCCACAGTTGGGCGAACTGAAGGTATAAATACATTTTAATACAAGAAAATCAAATAAACCCCAAAATTGTACATTTCTGGAGACGTTTCACTCCACTCTCTGCATCTGGACTTTAGAAATAATGTAATATAATTAGAGTGAGATCCAATTATTATATGAAGTGTGTGACAGCATTTTGCTCGGGTGAACTCAACACCATGCCGTTTGAGTAATAAATGAGAATTACATCAAAATACAATAAACAACAAAACGAGTCAGAACTGAGCTGCACATGTTTATACCCGACTAATATTCCTCATGCAATTCAGATTCCATGATGGGGGGTGAGAGAGGGCAAGAGGGAGTGAGGGGGAGAGGGAGTTTGAGAGACAATGAGAGAGAGAGAGAGAGAGAGAGAGAGAGAGAGAGGGCAAGAGAGAGTGAGAAAAAGAGAGGGAATGAAGGGGAGATTGAGAGACAGTGAGGGAGAAAGAGATAGAGGGAGAGGGAGACAGATAGAGAGAGAGAGAGAGAGAGAGAGAGAGAGAGAGAGAGAGAGAAAGAAGAAGGGGAGAGAAAAATAAAGAGAGAGCAAGAGAGAGAGGGGCAGGCAAGAGAGAGAGAGAGGGGAAGGGCAAGAGAGACTGAGAAAGAAAAAGCGAGAGAGCGAGAGAGAGAGAGAGAAAGAGAGAGTGAGAGCGATTGAGAGAAAGAGAATGAGAAAGAGAGAGACAGAGAGAGAGAGAAAGAGAGAGGGAGTGAGAGAGGGCGAGAGAGACTGAGAAAAAAAGAGCGAGAGAGAGAGAGAGAGAGGGCAAAAGAGAGAGAGAGAGAGGGCAAGAGAGAGTGAGAAAAAGAGAGGGAATGAAGGGGAGATTGAGAGACAGTCAGGGAGAAAGAGATAGAGGGAGAGGAGAGAGAGAGAGAGAGAGAGAGAGAAAGAAGAAGGAGAGAAAAATAAAGAGAGGGCAAGAGAGAGAGGGGGCAGGCAAGAGAGAGGGGGGGGGAAGGGCAAGAGAGACTGAGAAAGAAAAAGCGAGAGAGAGAGAGAAAGAAAGAGAGAGTGAGAGCGGTTGAGAGAAAGATTGAGAAAGAGAGACAGAGAGAGAGAGAGAGAGAGAGAGAGAGAGAGAAAGAAGAAGGGGAGAGAAAAATAAAGAGAGAGCAGAGAGAGAGGGGGCAGGCAAGAGAGAGAGAGGGGGAAGGGCAAGAGAGACTGAGAAAGAAAAAGCGAGAGAGCGAGAGAGAGAGAGAGAGAGAAAGAGAGAGTGAGAGCGATTGAGAGAAAGAGAATGAGAAAGAGAGAGACAGAGAGAGAGAGAAAGAGCGGGGGGAGTGAGAGGGCGAGAGAGACTGAGAAAAAAAGAGCGAGAGAGAGAGAGAGAGAGAGAGAGGGCAAAAGAGAGAGAGAGAGAGGGCAAGAGAGAGTGAGAAAAGAGAGGGAATGAAGGGAGATTGAGAGACAGTCAGGGAGAAAGAGATAGAGGGAGAGGGAGAGAGAGAGAGAGAGAGAGAAAGAAGAAGGGAGAGAAAAATAAAGAGAGGGCAAGAGAGAGGGGGGGGGAAGGGCA
>CM045746.1:27364465-27381965 GCA_024760905.1 Plotosus lineatus | reverse complement strand
CCTAAATGAAGTGTGTAGTTCGCCGAACAGGATGCCAGATAGACGAGAAACAAACAGACAGTGAAAGGAAAGGAAAGGACGAGAGGGCATGAAGGACGGAGCGCTCCCGTAATGACAGCGCGCCTTCCCTCCCGACTCTGATTGCATTACTGGCCATGTGGAATGTGCTGACGTCTTTCTATCAGACCTCGATGATCTCGGGAGACATGGAGCTGCCAGGGAGGCCGATACAGGAGGAAATGATATCGAAGCAACCTGTGAGTTTTCACACACTTCGCACAGGAAATAACTGATGTGCTGATTTTTCGAGGGTTGAGGAATGATGCGTTTTATTTACAGAGATGTTCGGGGCAGACGATAGCCCTGACCCAGTTTCATGCGATGGGTCCATTTGTCAGGATGGGCCGAGACGCCGGGCTCTGCTGTCAGGCATGTTGTTTCTGGATGACAATTTTGCATGTACACCTCTGACTTTAAATCATGTATTCACCCAGCGATCCACAGAGAAACTCGCCAATCCACAGCTGATGTCACGTGGCGACCCCTCATACGAGTGTTCCGAAAGAAGAGGACGGACCATTCATTCATTTTATAAGCTGCATATTCATAATTGGGGTTGCGTGGGAAGCTGCCTCCATCTCAGACAACTCTGGGCGAGGGCGGGGTACACCTCAGAAAGCTCGCCAGGTCATCCTGTGGCTAAAACTCACATAGCCAGTCACATTCGCAGAGGTGATTTGGAACCGCCAATTAGCCTAATATGTTTTTGGACTGCGGGAGAAAAACGGAGTATCCGGAGGAAACTCACACAAGTACGGGGAGAACATGCAAACTCCACATAGAAACGCCAGAGCTGGGAATCAAACCCAGGACCTTCTTGCTGTTAGGTCGACGTGCAAACCACTACACATACACACACACACACACACACACATATATATATATATATATATATGTGTGTGTGTGTGTGTGTGTGTGTGTGTGTGTGTGTGTGTGTGTGTGTGTGTGTGTGTATGCAGTCGGCCCCCAACTTACGAAGACCCCTGTGTACGAAATCCCCGGGTTACGAAAAAAAATTTCTTGAGTTTCCGTCCCCGAGATACGAAACCATGCACAGGCTCCCTCCATGACACACGATGCTTCCCACCTGCCTCTTCCCAAAATTTGGCACAAGCATATCTGGGGCGGGTCCAGCACACTCGGATACCCGCCCCCTCATATGAATGAGCTCACAAACACCTGTGATTGGCTGGTAATTGCTGTGAGTGGCAGGAAAATGAGCATATGTCGCCCCTCCCTCCTGTGAGAGCTCAACTAATAAGCTCCCATGGTCTCCTAGTCGCGGATGGCCGTGGCATTATTCCGTACTTCCAGCACTTTGAACATGACTAGATGACTTCTTACATCTCCCACCGTTTGAGCACAACCAAAAAAAGGAAGGAAAAACCCAAAACCCGAAACTCAGACAGCAAAAACAAATTGTAAATTGTATCCAGAAGTCAGAGATTAAAGTATGTTTGAGTATCTTTACCGTGAAGAAGTCCAAGTTATCTGTGTGACAGTGAGATGCTGAAACGCGCACCTTAAGAACTGATGATATGAGAAAATAATCAGCACGGAATATAAACCGCACGCAAGGCTGAGGGTGTTCAGTGCAGATGGTGCGATTCACACACCAGCATGCGATAAACGCATTATTTACCTTCTGGAAAACAACTGCATGCAAAACGCGAGGTGGACGACTTGCTGAGAGTGACTAGGCTTTTGAAAATAAATTAGAAAAATGAAGTGACAAAATGGAAATGAAGTGGTGGGTGGGAGGATGTGACGGGTCAGAAAAAAGAAAAACAAGATGAAGATGGAGAAGAAGAACAAGAAAAAGATGGAGAAGAAGGAGAAAAGAACAAGAAGCAGATGAAGGAGAAGAGGAAGAAGAACATAAAAATGGAGAAGAAGAGCAAGGTGGAGATGAACAAGAAAAAGATGAAAAAGAACAACACAAAAACAGAGAAGAAGAAGAAGGTGTCAGAAAACAAACAAATAAAAATGAAACCGGCAGCAGTGATGCTCATGACAATAGTGACAATAAAGTGTCTAGTGATGATGATGATGATGATGTTGATGATGATGAAAATGGTGATGTTGATAATGATGGAGATGATGATGGTGGAGATTATGATGGTGGTGATGATGATTATGACCGTGATGATGATTTTGGTAATGATGATGATGATGATGATGATGTCGATGACGATGTTGATGATGATGTTGATGGTGATGATGATGATGTTGCTGATGATGATGATGATCTTGTTTATCTTCTGTAAATAACTTCACCAAACTCAAAACTCAAATTTCTGCCAGATTCAGAAATGTTTCAGTGAGAAGCTATAAATTACAAGCACAATTACATCTCCATCAATTTACATTCAGCAACAAACCTCCTTTGGTTCATCCACCAATGTCTCTGCCAATCTTTGAATCGTTCTTCCTATTTCAATCAAAAATAAACTGCACCAGGACGCGAAAGGGGGCACAGTGATGTACCAGTTACCTTGTCACCCCAAGAAGGTCCAGTGTTCAAGTCTTGGACTTGGTAAGTGTTTTTCTGGGTGGAATTTGCATACTGTATTCCATGCTTGTGTGGGTTTCTTCCGTGTTCTCCGGTTTCCGCCAACAGCCCAAAGATATGCACATGAGGCTAACTGACTGTTCAAAATTGCCCCTATGTGTGAGTATAAGTATAAATGACTGTGTGTATATTGGCCCTGTGATGGTCTGGAGAGTTCTTCAGTGTTCCTCACCTTCAGACCAGTGTTGCCCAGTGTAGCCTTCAGCCTCTCCACAACCCTAGTGGTGGTACTAAGCGGTTCACCAGATCATGTTCAGTGTTCTTATGACCATCTTCAGCCTTGTGTATCCTTTTTTTCATCCCATCGTTGAACGTATTGTTAGCAGAAGTAGTTTCTTGCATAATTCTCATAACTTGTTGCTTCTTCCTCTTGAACCTTTCGGAACAAGAACCTCAGGCTAGATTTGCAAATGCTCATTGTTCATTATATCTTAACTCTAGTGCCAGGGGTTTATAAGACAGTGTTAAAATAGTGCTAATTAATGAGCGCTTTGTGTTTTTAGCAGCTTTGCTTGAATCTCAAGTGTTCACCAGAAAGTGGTTTGTTTTGTGCCCACACAAAGCAGTGGAACTGCATGTGATCCTCAGCTAAATACTCAACAGTGCCAGCGTGAGTATAAACGAGTAGCATTACTGTACTCCTCCACAATATCCCCGATATTCCACTCGGCAGTGTAAAATTAAACACATTGATATTTAAATTGGAATATGAATATTTAAAGGGTTGTTTTATGTATAAAACCCTGTATTCTGGATCAGTTCTTATTAGAATGCAATGAACTTGAGGATAATCGGGTATATTGTACCATTAATGTTGTGCTAAACATTCGTACATGGGGCACTAAAGATCAGCAGAAGTTGTGCTACATGAGAAACAAAAGAAACCTTTGGGTTCCTCATGGCTAACCTGCTAGCGTAGCCGCGGATTATTCCGAACAGCAGAAGAGGTTCTGCTCCAAGTTTCTCCCATCGATACGGAATATATTATGTATAACTACAGTCACATTTACAGTTACACAGAAAGGGAGAATAATTTTTAATCACAGAAAGCATTAGACTTAAAGACACGGCAAACGTTATCAGTGGGATAATAGTAATTATAAAATGAGTGCTAATTTGAGTCGGGGGGAAAAACTCAGGTTGGAATCATAAGAGCAAAATGAAAAATGATCATTATGTCATTAGAAGCTTTAAACATGCCTCATTATAGAGATTATATTATTTAATAGTAATATATTCACATAACGAGCAGTGGTGGCCCGGTGGTAAGGTGCTGGATTATTGACACTAAGATCGAGCGTTCAAGCCCCACTATCACCGGGTTGTCACTGATGTCCCCCCAGTGCACTAACCGGGTTATGAAAGGCCGACCGTGTCTCTCGCTGTCTGTGGTGGAGGTTCATGTAAAAGAACCAATGCTGACTTTCCTAAAGGGGACCTGCATAGCCGTCAGCATGTTTCTGCCCCGCCATGGCATGGGGCTGTCTAGGGTGTACTCGCCCCCGCCCAGAGAAGGCTGAGATGGGTGCGAGCCTCTCTGCAACCCTAATTAGGATTACGTGGTTCAGGATATTAATGAATGAATAATGGGGGGGTGTGGTCAGAACTGAAGTTTCTGGGTTAGAACCTTGCAGCCTCTGAGATCTCATGTTGATTGTGCATGTTCACCTTGTGTTTGTGTGGGTTTAGATGAGTCGGCTGATATGGGCACCAGCCTCCCCGTGACCCTAATAAGGATTAAGCAGTTCAGAAAATGAATGAATGAATATTCACATAGAATATGATTGGGTCAGCATTGAACTGGGCGGCTATTTACAGGTGAGTGGCATGAGTCATGAGTAGGGCAGTGAGAGACTTAGTGGTTAATGTGATGGGCTATTAATCTGAAGGTCACTGGTTCAACTCCTACTGTCACCAGTGTTGGGCCCTTGGGCAAGGCCCTTAACCCTCACTTGCTCAAGTTGTATATAAATGTAATGGAGGTGTATCATGGCTGTTCTACAGCAAGAAGCTTTGGGTGGAGTTTGCATATTTTTATGTCTGTCTGGGCTTCCTCCATGTACTCTAGTTTCCTCCCACAACAGACTGGTGAGCCGTCCATTATGAACCCAGCGTTTGTGTGGAGTTGGCTTAGATGGCTGAAAGCCGCCCGGCAACCCGAATAAGACTAAACACATCATAAATGAATCAATAAATATTTACAGGTAGCTGGAGAAAACATTCATAAACAGATTGAGAGCTGATGGCATTTTTATTGTGGAGTGTTTGCTTAAATTAAATGTTTTTCCAAAATTATTTTAAATATTTCTTGTACACCACCCCCGCCACCCCATCTTACCCAACTCGACTCATCCATGAATTCTGGGCCGCATGCTGTCAGTCCAAATTTATCTTTTCATGCCGCCTGGAAATTAGCAGTGAAATACTATTAGTAATTTTTGCAGCAATTCCCAGCGAATGCTTTTTTGTTTTCCACGCTGGAAACGTGATTGCCAAAACAGAAAACCTCCAGTCGATGATAATCCCAAAGGGGGTTTCGCAAATGTGTTTTACAAATTAAATCTCCGTAGACCTAAACCAAATTATAGCACCTAATTTGTGACATCCATCAAAACAGGAGATGGGGTGACATTAAACGCGGTTCTCCTTGCTAGTCAGCTTGCATCTATTGTGTGTGGTTTGTCGCAGCGTGAGTAGGAGGATGAACAGCGGGAGGAGAAGCTCGCGGTTTGATTAAGAGCAAACAGAAACCCACACAATCTGTGGCCTTATCAGCACTGACCTCGTACACATTCAGAGACATGCGGCAGCTTAGCTCGCTCATTAAGGATCGGCTTTGTTTTGGCCGCGGGTCTTAAAGGCCAAAGCTTGTCTTTAGCCAGGGATAGAATAAGAAAGCTTCTTTGGGGACAAAGGGAAGAGACAAAGTCGGTTCATGGACGGATCAAAAAGATGCAAAATAAAGAAAAAAATCCAAGGAAGAAATGAAGAAAATCAATCGCGGCATCCAAAGGGCAGTACAAAGGCTGATTTATAAAAAGTAAGTGGCTGTAATGACATATCAGCAACAGCCAGAAGAGTCTATTACTCTCGGACTATATATCAAGCACCTTTTCATTTTCTGCTACATGCCGAGAGTCAGAAGCTGCGCCCTCCGACGCCCCGGCTTCATTTCAAGGTTAATAAACTTTTACCGGACAGATGCAGTCATTTCCGCTTTGTCTAGCGGTTAACCCTGTTCAAGCTCCAGAAATGAGAAAGGCGTGGGAAGAGGGTACAAATCGCACTTAACAGGAGGCTCCTTGTAAAACACGAACAATGATGAAGATTTGATGGCGCGCGGCTGGTAAGGACACTATATCTCTGTTTATACTAAAGAGTTGTGGAAGGTTGCTGAGGACACATTTCTTTAACAGCAGGCTGTTACTTGTTGTTTGGAAGTCAGGGATACAGCGCAGAGTCAGGTGTGACACAGCAACTGAGAAACAGTCAGGGTCACAGTAAGGACCCACATGTTGATACCGAGGAACCGTGGCCATTCTGAAGGATTTTAGATGTTGGTAACCGATGGCGTAATAGTCGTGGATCTGGGTTCATCATTGAGAAGTTGTGAGTTTGAATTCTGTCAGGTCTTCACTTTGACAAAACCCCTATGCGGTGCAGAAACCCTGAAGGTCTTAACCACAAGTATGTGTCTGTCCAACCATTTGATCATCAAAATACTTGGATTCAGGAGGACTTGGGTCCTTGAGAGCGGGATAATCTTCGACCTGATGAGCCGACAATCTCAGGTTTAAAAAAGCACAACAGACTTTTCATTCTATCCTTGTTGTAAATATGAGCGGAGGGGATTTGCAAATGAAGACATGGCCACTGGTTGAAAAAGAAAAAGTGACATTGGAATGATCCGGACGCAGACCAAATTCCGACACAACCAAATATTCCAGGAATGGAAGCCACACCCTTACAGTTCATCACAAGGTGCACCGGCAGAGGACCGAGGCTTTGAAAGATCTTGGCTTAAGAATACAATAGTGGTAGCTTGGCAGGGCAAGGACTTGAACCCTTGAAAAGTAGCCTAGAGCTATCGCCAGTGAGCCCCAAGGCACCTTGGGATATTTTATAGTGGGTAATTTGCCATGGGGGAATTAAACACTTGAAAAGCAATCAACATCTGGGTGGTAACAAGAAGTTTACTTCAAGTTTTATACTCGGCGTTCAATAAAAATGAAGAGTATGAGAGAAAAAGGATGGAAAGTGATGCCTCAGCGCTACTCTGCTTGATTGACTCATCTGGTTTTGTTATTCAATCAGAGTTCCTCTGCCACTCTGAAGTAAGCATCACAGCCTATTAACAAAATAATCGGATTTGAGTACAAGGCTAATCTATAGATGGTGGTGAAGATGTCCGTGAGAACTATTTTCTCTACACAGAATAAGCAATCAATGAGTGGTATATTATTTCCCAACCAACCCTAACAATCGTGATGCACGATCACAAACAATGACCCTGTTGAATACGTTGAAAGGGCTGCAAGGCCTAAGTGTACTTGGATGCCAATTAAAGATTATTATTGTGAAGTGAAACATCTCAAAATCAAAATCTACTTACTGAAATGTTCCCCAGTGGCCTCACTAAGTTTTACCATTGTCCATTTCGCAAACTTACTCACAATCAAGCTCATGGTCTTCCAGTGATGTACAAAATCTTCGATAACTGTAAACATGCATTGTCCACACTGAGTGACCATCAGGATTGCATGGAAAGCTGGGGCCAATGCCAGGAGCTTTATTGTCTTACACAAGACAACAACAATTCATCCATATTGGCAATGCTAAGATGTTCAAGGCCCCATTCCTTCACCTAGAGTCGGCTGAGATAGTCTCCATTGCCCCCTTGAGAGCCGAATAGGATTTGACTGTTTGGTAAATGGATGGATGAACAAATCAAGGTTCATATTTTATCAAGGGAAATTGTCATTTACTTCTTTCTGTCCGATGCTAAAGAATCAAGGACATGGCGAACCACTGAACTGTTTCTAACCCTTCGATAATACAAACATACACAAATATACAAAGCCCTCCATAAATCTATTAAACTCGAGTGTAAGTCTGAAGGTCATTTAGGGTGGAATCAATAAGTCCCGCTGTGCAAACACCTCAATATCAAAGCCACACTGACCCTCTGTTCATTTGAGCCTTTTTCTCCATCATGTGCCACATCTACCCCATTGGGTGAACCCACTGCCCCCGCCTCAGGCTGCCTAGGAAACAAAAACCTGATGGATGGATATGCTTTTTTTTTTTTTTTTTTTTTTTTTTTCCCCCCTTTTTCACCGAAACCTCGGTTACAGTGCTCATGGCTCCTACATCTCACTGCAACTGCTGGCAAACTTCCTGTCCGGACTTTCAGTAAATTGACATAAACAAGGGGCATCTTCACAAAAGCGGATCAGAAGGGATTGGATAAGGGAACCAATTTGTTGTGTGGGGAGAGATGCAGTCTTGACTGTAATTGAGGTTTCCGAGGATACACCTTACTTTACATCTAGTTTTTATCTTTTCTAACCGCAAGTGCAAAGTTTTATGGGTTTATTTTATTGCTGTACACCCTGAACAGCATATCAGTCCATTACAGTGCAAACACACACACACACACACACACACACACACACACACACACACATACATGCGCACACACACACACACTCATACACAAACAACAACAACAGCAACTCACATTCACTCTTGGGGCAATTCAGAACAGCCAATTAGCTGAATGTTCATGTCTTTGGACTATGTGAGGAAACTGAAGTACCCAGAGGAAATGCCCAGCAAAAAATATGCAACACCACTCAGACACACCCTAATTGAGCACTGGACTCAAACCCAGAACCTTGCTGCTGTCAGGCTGAGGCACCAATAACTCGCCATCCAGCCAAACAGTCCTGAACTCATGTATAAATCAGTGCTTCTCAATTATTTTCTGTGACACCACCCCACCCACCCCACCCCCGGACAAAAAACCCACCCCCACCACTGCCCGCAAGCGAGGATAAATAATATTATTTGTCTATAAAATTGTTATTAGTACACCTCTGCATAACATTGTCTTTATTAACATTAAAAATAAAACAAGACATACACTATAGTTTAACTTACAATAAGGAAAAACTTTGTTTTTTAATCTGTAATAGAAAAGATTTAAAGTGCACCAATGTGCCTGAAATAAAAAAAAATATATATCCTTATTTAACTCATTCAACTTATTTATGTCTTAATATCGCCGTCTCGCTCCACCTCTCTTTTCTTTCCTGTTAGAAATTTTTCTGTGTTGATTCTTGAGGGGTTGTTTACTGCACTTCATATCGTTTGCTCGTGCGAAAAACCACTACCCCATAGCGCAACAAAGAGAGCGCCACTGCTGACTAGTGGGGCGGAGGTGCAATTACACTTAATTCTTGTACACAATTCCAGAAAAGCATGTTCCCCAAGGTCATACGCCCCCCCCCCCCCCCCCCCGGCATCATACCGCGCCTCCCAATGAGGGGGGGGAAGGGTGCCGCCCCATTATTTGAGAAGCACTGATATATTGTAAATATATATGGGGAAATAAGTTGGTGGTGGAAATATTGACCTTTCTCACTGTGAATGATTTCTCTTCTAAATTACCGTACAGGTTATCTATCAGGATCACAGAAGAAACTTGAGCCACTCCCAGCTGACTCTGGGTGAGAGGAGGAGTCACACTCCGAGTAACTCGATAGTCTATTACAGGACATACAAAGACACGCAAAAAAAAATCTCGCATTTGAACCCATGAGTGATTTAGATTAGCCAGTTGATCTGAAGTGCATTGTACTGTAGGAGGAAACTGAAGTACCCCGATGAAACTGACACAAACATGACGAGAACATGGAGACCGGTTATGCAAAGGCCTCACAGTTGTTCAACATTTTAGAACCAGAACCATCATGCTGTAAACAACAGTGGCTTTTAAACTAATCAGACCGTTTGTTCATGCACACGTCAGGCTGTTTTTTTTTTTGTTTGTTTTTTTTTAACCACTTCATTAAAGTGTCACTTAATTTAAATGATTGGCACCTGCTTAATTTATGGGCTTATGAAGCTGTACATTTAATTCTTGTGGCAAATGTCCAGCCTTCAAGACGACTGACATGAAATACATTAAAGCAACATGGAGCGAGGAGACAGAACCAAAGTCGAAGAATTAAGAGTTTAGGAAAACTGCTCACTGTTTACAAACCGACAAATAAAAATGTTAAGCTCCACAATCCCCAGTGTTGTGTTCAGTCGGATTTGAGTTCGCAGCTTTTTAAAGCCCGTCAGTCATCGCACTCCTGCTTCATCTATTTGTTCTCAGCTTTACACTGTATAAAGACCTCAAGAGTAAAGAAGGAGCATTTGTGGAGACAGTCCCCAAACATTGCTAACACTTTCTATCTTTCCATCCATCCATCCATCCACACAGCCACCTACCCATCTATTTATCTATCAACCCATCCATCCATCCATCCATCCATCCACCCACCCACCCATCCATCCATCCATCCATCCATCTATCTATCTATCTATCTATCTATCTATCTATCTATCTATCTATCTATCTGTCCACGCACACACCTACACATCCATCCATCCATCCATCCATCCATCTGTCCATCCACTCATCGATCCATCCATCGATCCATCCATCCATCCATCCATCCACCCATCCATCCACCTATCTATCTATCTATCTATCTTTCTTTCTAGCTAGCTAGCTAGCAAGCTATCCATCCACCCACCTACCCGTCCGTCTGTCCATACATCCATCCACCCATTGATCTACCTATCTACCCATCTACCTGCCCATCTATCTATCCACACACCCACCTATCCATCTATACATCCATCACTTACGTATATTTTTTGAACTTCTTCAGTTTTTTTGCCCCCCCACCTCACACACACACACACACACACACACACACACACACACACACACACACACACACACACACACCGAATGTTGTGTTTCCCTGCAGTGTTCTTATATGTGTTTATATCAAGATATTTATAACGGGGTAGAAGAAATCACCGATTAGTGTCAGAGCACCAATTTAAAAGGTCACAGTGTAATTACTCTGATTAAAAAGTGTGCATCAGATATAATTAGGGTCGAGATCGAAAGGCATTGAGACTCTTGTTTATTAATATATAATTATAAGCAGAGGTTGTGTTTTTTTTAATAAAATGTGAGCTATAGTTTACTATTTTAAAGAATATCCAATGATTATTCACCTTAGGCTCAATGGACAGTTTACACAATAGAACACCATTTTATTATATACTACATGGGAACATGAGAAATGTGAATTAAAAATAAGATTTATTACATTTAATATATATATATATATATATATATATATATATATATATATATATATATATATATATATATATATATATATATATATTTTTTTTTTTTTTAAATCTGAAAAGCCATTGAGCTGATACTGCATAGATTTCTCTCTCTCGCAGCATTTCATTGAATTTCTGGAATTCCTGAATGCGTAACCTTTGACAAACTCTGGATTTTGTCTGTGATTTTAATTAAATCTCCACGTGTAAGAAGTGATTAATAAGAATCGATTGAAACAGGTGACACAAAATGAAGAGAAATATTCTGCTGAGGAAAATACAACCTTAATTCTACAAGGGATTCTATCTCGGCCCACTCTTAGTGAAGACTGTTGCACACAGGACTGCTCATTGTTAATAGGGCCAACACCCACACTCACGCCTCGGGGCAATTTGGAACAGTCAATTCACCAAATGTTTATGTCTTTGGACTGTGGGAGGAAACTGAAGAGCACATAAGAAACCCTTCCAAGCACAGGAAGAACATGGAAGAACATGCAAACACCACACAGGAACACCCTCACAGAGCCTGACCTGGACCTGAGCCCAGAACCTTCTTGCTGTGAGGTGGATGTTCTATCCACTACACCTCCATGCCTCCCAATTATTTTATTATTAATTCAGAATATTCTTCAGTAGACAATGCCAACCATGCGGTAATCATTTACCTTAGCCATTGGCGGTGATGGAATACAATGAATTATCTGACGGCTCTCCACCAATCAGAAATGAGGAAATATCCAGAATGAATAATAATGTCAATTATCCCGAGATACTAGACCAGTCATATTGTGCAATAGCAATGTAGTGAGTGTGTTTCCCTGTATGTACGTATGTGAGAGAGAGAGAGAGAGAGAGAGAGAGAGAGAGAGAGAGAGAGAGAGAGAGAGAGAAACCTCAATATTCACTTTTCAAAAAAGTCACTAAAGTCTTTGGGGTCAGATCGGATCCATACTGTGTTTATAACTATTTACGTGACGAAGGTTAATAACGCTGTCAGAACTCTTCTCATCTCTGACATACTTCAGCCTTGACATCCTTTCAGCAACCACTCACAGATCCAACTGATAGTGTGAGGCCCGACTCGGCCCGCCAGCTGAGGCTCCAGGAGCGAGACTCCCAGTATAAGTTTGGGTTTATAGAATCAAATCATGCAATGCAGCCATGAGGTGGGGGGGGTACTAACCAGTGTCTCTCCCCCTCATGCCGGTCCCAAGCCCGGAGAAATGCAGAGGGTTGTGTCAGGAAGGGCATCCGACGTAAAACCAATGCCAATTACTTAAAATGCAAATCAAAAGTATTACCTCCATACCGGATCGGTCGAGGCCCGGGTTAACAACGACCGCCATCAGTGCTGTCAATCAACAGGGTGCTGATGGAAATTGGACTACTGTTGGTCGAAGACGTCGAAGAAGGAGGGGTGGGAGGCGTGTCCGTGAGGCAGAGAGAGAAGAGGAAAGGCCTGAGTCTAGACTGAGAGTGGGGACTTTGAATGTTGGAACTATGCACAGAAAAGGTAGAGAGAGCTGGTTGACATGATGCAGAGGAGGAGGGTGGACATACTGTGTGTTCAGGAGACCAGGTGGAAAGGTAGCAAAGCTAAAAGCTTAGGAGCAGGGTTTAAGCTATTTTATCACGGTGTGGATGGGAAGAGAAATGGAGTCGGAGTCATCTTGAAGGAGGAGTTTGTCAGAATGTTCTAAAAGTGAAAAGAGTGTCAGACAGAGTGATGAATCTCAAGTTAGAAAATGAAGGTGTAATGCTCAATGTTGTTAGTGCTTATGCCCCACAGGCAGGATGTGAGCTAGAAGAGAAGGAGAGATTCTGGAGGACTTAGATGAAGTGATGCAGAGTACCCCAGAGGTGAAAGAGTGGTCATAGGTGCAGACTTCAATGGACATGTTGGGGCAGGCAACAGAGGGGACGAGGAAGTGATGGGCAGGTTTGGTATCCAGGACAGGAACGCAGAAGGACAGATGTTGATAGATTTTGCAAAAAGGATGGAAATGGCTGTGGTGAATACTTTCTTTGAGAAGAAACAGGAGCATAGGGTGACTTATGAAAGCGGAGGTAGGCGCACACAGGTAGACTACATCTTGTGTAGGCGATGTAATTTGAAGGAAGTCAGTGACTGCAAAGTCATCGTGGGTGAGAGTGTTGCTAAACAGCATAGGATGGTGGTGTGCAGGATGACTCTGATGGTGAGAAAGGTGAAAAGGCAAAGGCAGAGCAGAAGACAAGGTGGTGGAAGCTGAAAAAGGAAGAGGTCGTGTTGTCTTCAAAGAGAGTTGAAACAGGCTTTGGGTGGCCAGGAAGGGCTTCCAAATGACTGGACAACCACAGCAAATGTGATCAGGGACACAGGTAGGAGAGTACTGGGTGTCCTGTGGAAGGAAAGTAGATAAGGAGACTTGGTGGTGGAATGAGGAAGTGCAGGAGTGTGTACAAAGGAAGAGGTTAGCCAAGAAGAAGTGGGACATTGAGAGGACCGAAGAGAGTAAACAGGAGGACAGGGAGACACAGCATAAGGCGAAAGTAGCAGTGGCTAAGGCCAAACAGAGGGCATATGATGACTTGTATGATAGGTTGGATAGTAAAGAGGGAGAAAATGATCTATACAGGTTGGCACAGCAGAGAAATAGAGATGGGAAGGACGCAGCAAGTTAGATTGATAAAGGACAGAGAGGGAACTCCTATTGACTAATGACAGAAGTGTGCTGGGAAGATGGAAAGAGTACTTTGAAGAGCTGATGAATGAGGAAAATGAGAGAGAAAAAGAGTAGAAGAGGTAAACCATTGAGGAGCAGGATGTAGCAAAGATCAGTAAGGGTGAAGTGGAGAAGGGCATTGAAGAGGATGAAGAATGGAAAGGCAGTTGGTCCTGATGATATACCTGTGGAGGTATGGAAGTGTCTAGGAGAGGTAGCAGTAGATTTTCTGACAAGAACATTCAACACGGTACTAGAGAGTGAGCAGATGCCAGAGGAGGGAGGAGAAGTGTGCTGGTGCCCATTTTTAAGAACAAGGGAGACGTGCAGAGTTGCAGCAACTACAGAGGGATAAAGTTGATGAGCCATACGATGAAGTTATGGGAAAGAATAGTGAAGCTAGACTAAGGGCAGAGGTCAGCATTTGTGAACAACAGTTTGGTTTCATGCCAAGAAAGAGCACCACAGATGCAATGTTTGCCTTGAGGATGTTAATAGAGAAGTACAGAGAAGGTCAGAGGGAGCTACATTGTGCCTTTGTAGATCTGGAAAAGCATATGACAGGGTGCCAAGAGAAGAACTGTGGTATTGCATGAGGAAGTCTGGAGTGGCAGAGAAGTATGTTAGAGTGGTGCAGGACATGTATGAGAGATGTAAGACAGTGGTGAGGTGTGCTGTCGGTGTGACCGACGAATTCAAGGTTGAGGTGGGACTGCATCAAGGGTCAGCTCTCAGCCCGTTCTTGTTTGCTATGGTAATGGACAGGCTGACAGACGAGGTGAGACAAGAATCTCCATGGACTATGATGTTTGCAGATGACATCGTGATCTGTAGTGAGAGCAGAGAACAAGTGCAGGAAAATCTAGAGAGGTGGAGGTATGCCCTGGAAAGGAGAGGAATGAAGGTTAGCCTCAGAAAATCAGAATACATGTGTGTGAATGAGAAGGACCCAGGAGGAACGGTGATGTTACAGGGAGCAGAGATAACGAAGGTGGAGGATTTAAGTACTTAGGCTCAACAATCCAGAGCAATGGAGAGTGTGGAAAAGAGGTGAAGAAGCGTGTGCAGGCAGGCTGGAATGGTTGGAGAAAAGTATCCGGTGTGATGTGCGATAGGAGAGTGTCAGCAAGAATGAAGGAAAAGTGTACAAGATGGTGGTGAGGCCAGCGATGTTGTATGGCTTAGAAACAGTGGCGCTTGAGGAAAAGGCAGGAGGCAGAGCTGGAGGTAGCGGAGATGAAAATGTTGAGGTTCTCCTGGGAGTAACGAGGATGGATAGGATCAGAAATGAGTATATCAGAGGGACAGCCCACGAAGATGTTTTGGAGACAAAGTCAGAGAGGCGAGATTGAGATGGTTTGGACATGTACAGAGGAGGGATAGTGAGTATATTGGCAGTAGGATGCTGAGGTTGGAACTACCAGGCAGAAGGCCTCGAGGAAGACCGAAGAAGAGATTTATGGATGTGGTGAAGGAAGACATGAAGGTCGTTGGAGTCAGAAAAGAAGATGCGGAGGACAGGGTGAGGTGGAGGCGGATGATTTGCTGTGGCGACCCCTGAAGGGAGCAGCCGAAAGTAAAAGAAGAAGAAGAAGAAGAAGAAGAATCAAATCATGCGAAGAAAGACTGATCTGGCCTGATCCACTCACGATACCCCAACCTCAATTTGGGTGAAGAGGATTCAAAGCAGACTGTTAAAAAATTAACAAACAAACAAACAAACTATAAATAAATAAATAAAACGTGTATCCAGACTCTGGAAGGTTCATAAAAATGGGAGAAAAAAAATACTGGATATTGATGATTTAAGTTCAGATTCAGTGCATGGACAACGGGAGAAAAACAAACCAAAACATAATAAAAACCCAATGATTAAAAAAAAAAAGAAGAAAAAAAAAAAAATCCCCCTCCTGAGGATAAACACTTAATGAGATCATCATTACACGATATCATTTATTTGTTATTATTAATTGTAAAAAGAAATAATTGAGGAAAATTACTCTGAAGTATTATTCATTCATTCATCCATTTTCTGAACCACTTAATCCTAATTAGGGCGCCCATCCCAGCCGACTCCGGGCGAGAGCAGAGTACACCCTGGACAGCTCGCCAGGCCATCACAGGGCAGAAACACGCTGACGGCTATGCAGCTGCTCTTGACAAAAGTCAGCAATGGTTCTTTTACATGAACTTCTCACCATAGACAGTGAGAGACATGGCCGGCCTTTGATAACCCAGTTAAGCTACTGGGGGAACAGTGACAACCTGTTGAGGGTGGGGCTTGAACCCCCAAGCTTAGGATGAGTGATCCAGCACCTTTATCACCAGGCCACCACTGGCCCTCTGAAGTATTATAATTGTTTTAATTTATTTTTATGACTTATTGAATTAGTGATCTATAGACAGACAGACAGACAGACGGACAGACAGACAGACAGACAGACAGACAGATAGATAGATAGATAGGCTGACTAAAGTGTTTTTATTTACCGCTGATATAAACAACAACAACAACAACAACAATAATAATAATAATAATAATAATAATAATAATAATAATAATAATAATAAATAGGTTTTCAGTTGAATATTATTCAACTTCACAGAGCTTCACCATCACTAAACTTTTCCACATCATCCATCTCAGATTAGAGCCCCGACACAGTAAGTCGTGAGGTTGAATCCCCACTGTTTTCCTTCCACACACTCAATCCCACTTCCTGGTGTGTTTTTTCTCCCCACACGTCCCTGAGAAACCTATTACTCGGTTTATCTCAGCTCACAGCCAGACGCCCGCTAAAGCCGCTTTACTCGTGTATGCGATGCAGGTTGGAGGACAAACAGGTTGTAGAACCTTCACAGTGAAAAACGTTGTACATCCAAGTTCGGAGACAAATTCTCAGCTTTCTGTGAAGCCCCTTTTTCTCTTCACATCTTTAATTGTTCAAAATTAAATCTGTTCATTCACTTTGCTAAAGTTAAACAAACGTATACTTACAGGAATGTCACAGCGGTTCATGAGGTTTGTTTACAAAGCAATATTGATGCTCATTCACTTTCTCTACAGATGTAACATGGATTAGAGATTATGAGAATAAAAAGATTTCTGTTCACTGTTACATCATTAAGTTTTTTTTTCTTTCTTTTTTTCTAAAAATTATCGAGCTGTGTGAGGAACATGCTACATGCAGGTAATAGCAAGTGGCACACGGAACAAGCTACACAGTAGAAAATGGCAAGAAATCTGACTGGTGGAATATTAGCATCATTAGCAAGCAGTGTGAGCAACAATGAGCTAGCAAATTCTGTCAAGCACTGTTAACAACACATTCGTTTTCAGATAGCAAAAAGTGTAAGCAACACACCAGCTAGCGGAACAGTGCAATAAACCAACTAACCAGTAGAAAACTGGCAGGAATTGGCAAAGAAAATTATATTGAGTGTTAGTGGTTCATATGAGTATTAACACAAGACAGCCAGCAGATGATATTAACCAATTTTAGCCACAGCTTAGCGAAATAAATAGTAAATAGTCTGAGTGGTTCAGCTAGCAAACATTAGCAGAAGTGCGAGAAACAAGCTGGTTAGTTAATGAATGGCTAGTTAAGTTAGTATTGGCAACAAGCCAGTAAGCAGACCATAATATGTGGCGTAACCAACCAACTAACCAGTGGAAAAACAGATGTAGCATTAGCAACATGCTAGCCAGCTATCATTAGCAATGATGCTATTGATG